>CM046061.1:57577891-58177891 GCA_025215515.1 Schistosoma japonicum | reverse complement strand
GTCAAAATCATGTTTATTTTGGAATCTAACCGAGAGAAATTGATAATTCAGCTAATAAATGAAGTTAAAAAAGGTTGATATTTAAATTCCACTTATAATTTGTCAAATCGATTCATCTTACGATAAATATAAAAGTGAAACTCCCCTACCGATTAGAATTTCTAGGCCAACTGAAGGGCCATCAGCAACTAAAGATTACACAAACGAACCCACCAAAAAATTTTGTATCTTTTAAATTTAAAATACTATAGTCGTAGTTTAATAGTCAACGTGTTTTACGCATTTTAACTAAAATTTTCAAAATTTTATGATTAACACTCTTAGAAATTTGTATTACGTTAAGAAAGACCACAATTCCATTATCACCTCGAACCAGCAGATCAACTATGGGACATGTCTATTGATACTAAAATTCCAATGTCCGGGATTAGAACGATTCATTTAGTAAATTTAAGCAGTTGTATTTAATTTATCCCTTAGTGACAAAGTAGAAAGTATAATAAGTAATCAATCTAAATTTTTTGAAAGAGAATAGGATAAAAATCATTAATTTCTTATTTCGTGTTTCCTCTAAAAAAACATATAATGAATATTACTACAAAAGAAATCAACTGGATTGGGGTGAGATTAAGGTGAGAGTGATCGTATGTACTTTATACACTATTTAGTTACTTACGTAACATTATGTCATGTTTTTATCAGTGGATTTTTTCTTCAAAAAGTTGGATTAGAAATGTCATGTTAATGACGACAACGTTGACAGAGATGATATTTGTTCTCTTTGACTTTGATTTCTCAAGTAGGAAACAAAGTTGTTTAGTTTCGAATTATGCATACATGTGTTTTGTTATTGTAAAAATATTCGGATTACATAGGAATAAAATAATGGTGACCAACTTACTATTCAAACTTATTTTATTTATAACTAAAATGTATATGAATGAGGCAATTAGTACTAAACAAGTAGTTTCTTTATACTAGCTATTGAAATATCAATTTTACTACAGAGTTCTTACACCTAATTCAAGAAATGTCTAATAATTTCTCTTCTTTAACCTAAGATACTGTTCGATGATTTGTTTAGGAAACATTTCAATGCCAAACGCACTAATCGTTAGCATTGGAATTAAAATACCAGCTTTCAAACTATTAACTTCGGACCACTGTCTAAATCATTAAGTACTTAAATGACGTTTGAAATATAGAATACTATGCAGAATATATATAAATGTTTGCATTCAGCCAGTAAACAAGGAGCACTGGAGTGTAAATTCAGATTTTAAAAACCGGGGAATGAATAGAATTACAATTGTTGTCATGTCTCAAGCTTGCATCTTCAATACTACATACACTAATACCCAATAATCACCTAGTATTTTTAATTCTGTCTTAATCAAAGTCAGTTGTTGATAAAGTGGCTAGACTGTTAGGGGTTTGAGCAAAACACTGACATAAATATAAGTAGTTCTTTGAATATTATTTTCTTTCAGATTACAATTTACCTTAGTTATATAGGCTACCAAATACAGATTTTGAGTCAGTAGCTCCTCATCTATTAGTAATGACCACCAGCATATTTTTTTATAAAATATGGACCATATTTAGGCAGGTTATGCTGTGTAACAAGTTATAGGATAGAAGGAGATTGTAAATCAAACGGGATTGCGTAGTGATTTCTCTTACCCTATAATTTATAATATTTAAATGCAAATCAAAGTTAACCGCATTGTATTTCGTCCAACTTATTATGATTTATGTTTACGTTCCGAATATTCATTTCACTTTTAATAAATAAGGTACGTAAACAATGAGCTTTAATTGAATTATCTTGTTATTTAAAACTGTGTATTACTACTTACAACATCAAATAGAATCAGAGATCGAAAAGGCCGGATGAAAAATACTTTTAGTTTATAACTTACTTTTCTGTATACTCTGAATATTCAATACTGGAGAATGAAAGATTCTGGACTTTGTTCGTGTCATTTTTCGTGACTTCAGGAAGTTGATTAACAATTGGAATTTGCTGTATTGTATCATTATTTGTTCGTTGTACATAAACTGGTATATTGTTAGTTAACTGAACTGGTATATGACGTATTGTAGATGGTAATGAAGATGAACTTTCACTTCTATGTATTGTTGGTAGGGAAGTAAGTAAGTAGGGACATGTGGACATTGAATCAGTAAGTCCAGATTTCAATAAATTATTTTCTTCTACATTCCCATCATTCTGTTTTGATAAAGGTGGGCGTATACTTAAAATAGTTTCACTTCTTGTAATTCTTTCTCGACTCCAACAACGAGTAACTTCTCTTCTTCGTATTTGTCGCAACCGTGATCGATTGTCATCATTTATGGGTTCCTTGATTTCTATATATGTGCTTTTGCAGTGTTGGTGCAAACTATAAGTTGAATGAATCTCCTGCTCTGGAGATGCGTCTGGAAAGGAATTATCTCTAAGTGCATGTACCCCATTAGCAGATAATTTTCGACTAATATGATCATCATCAGTACTTGTATCAAACTTAGATTTACAGCTGTTTACGTTTGATTGAAATGTTGTTGACGATGAATTCAAACAGTCTTCTGATATATTTGTAGCACACTATATTTTCACGATTGTTAAGAAAACTTGGAGCAGCCGTTGTTCCAACAACTTTACGGCCTTGAGTTGAACAAAATGGTGACTCAGTCATTGAATCTCTTTACTCTGTTTTATTTGCTTCTTGAAGCTTGGTAATTTTAAACTATGGTACAATTTGTTTCACTAAGTCTTGCATATAAACAGCACTTAAAGCTATTCGAAGGAACAAATTAACCTCAACAAAATAGTTTCTATAGAAACAACTGAATACAAAATCATTAACTTTTCCCTAAACAACAGTCACAAAAATGAGTTTTCAGTGTTGTTTTTTTTTCATCCAGTGATCATTCTTCATTTTTCAACACTTTCAAATGTATCTTATTAGGTGGGTAAATGCAAACAGAATATCAAATGAAAATTAGTGAATAGATTATTGGTCACTATGAGATTAACCAATTACAATTCAATATATGTAAACTATCACGGAAAATGTTTATGGTTACTCTTTTCCCGATTGTACTAACTAAAATAACACGAAATTTTATGGAATTTTAAAAAAATTCCCTGATTTTCTATTAAATGTAAAAATTACATTTGTAAGTAAAACGTATAAAAACAACCACCCCATCTAATTAACAATAGTAAGGTAACTTGACCACACTATTAAACAGTTACTACTAACAGAATGTACATATTAACAAATTTCTTAAGTTTTCCGCTGCATGAGTGACCTCCTTTACTTAAACTTATAGAAATAGTTGTTAATAATAAAAAATTCCAGAACCTATAATCAATTCGACTTGAATAGAGTAACTGTAGTATTCATTACCCATAATACGTGTTACTAGAATGTTTAAAAGATGAATTTAATGATCGTCACTTGTATAAAGAGAGTTAAAATCTTTTCAGATTTATCAATTTTATAGAAACTTGAAATTTTCAGGCTGATGAATTCGAATAGACTAGTGAATTAAACTAAAAATACTCAATCATTTGTCATCATTATTTTTGACAATAAACTATTATTTATCTCCTATATTAATACAAAGGACCACGGTAAGAAAATGCTTATTCCTGACTTTAAATGATTCATTGAATAATCAGAATCATAAACAGAGATGAATAAGAACAGCGTGAAGTAATAAGTGATCAAACTAGTCCAAAATAAAATATACTTTGCTGTTCCGAAGGATCTAATTCTATCCTAAGTTTAAAGACTAGTCTACTGATCGATTAAAATGAATTCTGTGTAAACAGCAAATACTGACGAGTATGCAACAATAACAGAACTGCACAAATCTTAACTAGCAGTTACGATAAATTTGACAAGAATATTTTGAAATAATCTAAATGAATGTTTTATAATTAAGCATATTCAAATTTTAAAGTATGGTGAAATTTGCTTTATTTCCGACTTGTTCAGACAATATGATCGAAATAAAGTTGTTACTATTGAGGTATGGATTGATATTGTCAAGAATCAAAATCAACGACAGCGTTAAAATTGTCTCTATATTACATGTTACAACGAATGATTATTTACCATTAAAGATAATACAATCTACAAATCACCATGTAAATCTATTTTCAGATTGTTTTCATTGCTTCATTTACTGAGTTCTTATTTTCCCATGTTTAAAATGTTTACATAGGTATATAGATCAGAAACATAGTACTGGTTACATTATATGCTTCAATAATAGCTGTAGTATATAATCTTCTAGATAATTTCCTGTTTCACAAACATCTGTATTCCGTTTAGACTCCAATGTCAAATGAAATTTTGAACAAACTTTGCGAATGGTTTAAATTTATTTTTTCAGGGAATTAAAAAGGAATTAATGCTAGATTGACTTCTAAGAGTAAATTACATCTTTTAACCTTCTTGAGTAGATATTAGTAGTATTCTGTCAATCTCCATAGTTTTACAAATATTATCAAATTAAACAGTTATCAATGCACACTCAAGTATTGACATTTGTTAAAGTACATACCATTTAAAATTGCATGATCAATCTCCACTTAATAACCATCTTGATCGAACTATAATAATCAGTTGGCTAACTTCAGGATGTTCCTCATGCTCTAGTGAGAGCTCGTGACTGATAGAGTTCAGACTTATCGAGAGTGAGTTAGTTATCACCAGTGACAATGGATGATCGTTGCACTATACATCACAAATTGATGGGAGTGGAAATTCCACCATTGCATACCGACCTAGTGGTGAATGGGGGAATAGGTGTTCGCTAACCTGAAGCTCCCGGTACAGAATCCGGGGTGCACACTTTGGCGAAGTTTCACACTAAAACGAAACGGCTGTTCAGTGCTCCATGGTTCTCGATGGTACCCTGCCAACATCAATGTGTGATATATTCAATCAAATAATATCGAATCTGTTGCGAAGTACTATTCTGAAAATAGTTATGTAATAGTTAGAGTCTTGAACTAAAGACCTTAATTATTGCAAACTTGAACTATAGCAGAATAAATGCCTTAGTATATTAGACAATAGCCTAGACAACTACAGAATCCCTAGACTTTTACTAAAGTGTTCATTTCAGCTGCATATACTACTATGAGTATTTGTTAGTTTTACAATCTAAGCCATAAACAAATAAATTTTCTCCTTAGTTATTTTATATTATGCTCAGCAAGATTATAATGCCGGTTTTATGCCTTTACTCACATCACTGATATAGACAAAATAACCTACTGCGTGAAACCTCAAAGAATTAATCTGCGAATGAGTAATAAATGGATAATTAGTTCTGATATACTGAAATATAAGAGCAAATGTTACGCATATATCATAATTCCCTTAATATATTCCTTAATGAGTAAATGCCTTGAAGCGATTTCACATAAGAACCAATTGAAACCTGACTGGTTCACTAGCCACAGTCAAACAGTTGTTACGTTTTATATAGATCATATCAACGTAACAGTATTGTTAAAACTGATTAACTTGGAAAATGACAATACCTAAAGAATAATTTAAAACGAGTGACACCTAGACAAGTATTTTGCCATAAAATGAAACTCCTCAGCAATCTACTTTTGAAACCCATCAAATAGTCTGACCATAAATTTATAAATATTGATATATTCGTAATATGTATGAAATGCAAAAAGATAATCTGTGACTTAACATTTTAAACTTGAAGGAATTTCTGATACAGTGAGATCATCAATTAGTGTCACTGATTAACTTCTTCATCTCAGACAATGTCAAACTTCATTGGTTATGGTGTTATAACGTAATCAGTGGATTTACTCACTTTGATGAGATTTATTAAAAGATTCCTTAAAATAATCTTAAACGAAAATGATGATTTCATTCATCAGACAGAATATAAACTTATACAAGTAATTAAATGAACTAGTTGGTACTAAAAGAGTTTCCCTTTAAAATCTTCCTATATGCTTTGGATAAGTCAATATAAAGTGTAAGTCACAAAATGTTTATAGTACATTTTTGTACCTGTATAGTCTGTTAATTATTAATGATATGTAGGTGAGAGAAGCGTTTTGTTTCAATTCGTAAAATATAAAAATAACTTGTAAATGTAACTAATGTGTAGGCTATAAACATCATCCAAGTTATACTAGAATCGTTGAATTAACATATTTTGGGTCAATTAATAACTATTATTAACAATGATTGATTGGATAACATGTCGATAGTAAAATTATATACTTAAATGAAAGATAAAACGTGTACTTTAATTATTAGGATGAATTTGTATATTTCCATTGATTTGTTATAGATTGATGCTGGTCAGTCACTGTTGCTACATGTGCATCCTGAGTGGATTGTCTCTGATTTAGCGACGAGTCCCAAATAGGACGAAACATAGCGTCCTGGATTCCACTTGTTAGTCACAATCCTAATTAAATGTACTTTTATTAGTTAAAAATGATTAAATTTATATCATTTGAATAATTCATAGTTTTAATGATGCCTAAATCGTAAAATATGAAAGTACACTAAGGATGAAATAGATCAAATTAACTAGCGAATATTGGTTAAAGATAGATAAAACAAATTTTTAAATAATTCACAAAATCAATGTTTATTACTCCAAGTAACATGGTGAGATTCAGATTATGAAAAATGGGATCTACGGAAGGGTTTAAGACTCATCATAACGATGAAAATGTTCTGATATATGAATAGAATATATTTGTAAATATTTTCAGTGAGTGAAATTAAAGAAACTTCCAAAGCTTCGCTCCACAATCTAGTCAAAGCTTCTTCAGGGGAATAATCGAAATCAACAATTGTCGAATATTAACGTAGATATGAGGTTAAATGTTACTACGAATGTCCAATCGTATGCAGAGTATGAGAATATTACATAAGTCATTATACGGTAACGAATGTTGAAATGTTATGGGTGAAGGATGTTACTTGTTGCATTCATTTGCTCTGAGCAATGCATATAGAATGGGATAGGTAACCTTAAAATTGACTTGTCAAATCGTGTAAATTTGAGTAAGAGTAAATGGTTGTGGTGATAATTATGAGTCAAACAATGAAGGCATATTTGTAACTGGTAACAAGTTGAGTTGTGAAATTAGACTAAATAATTCTAAACAGAATCAATCAATAAATAATTGGAATAAGTTTGAATGTTGGAGTAGTAGATAATGTCTGAATTCATTTTTTAATTACTAGCTGCCATAGTGTTATTAACAGTAAGGTATACGTATACATATGCATATGTATATGTAGGGCATGTATACCATGTTTATTTAAAATTCTTCTAATTACTCTAGATGTTCCATTTCGGTATGTCACAATCACAGTGTTAATCCGCTTTTTCTATTTTATCTTCGGTATATCTCTCTCATTACACCTTTCCTTATTTATCTTTTTGGCAAAGTTCTTAGGTTAGCTGTTCATTATTAGTGAGAACATCATTATGTTCAATTAAGTTTCTTGGTCCTTTGTATCTGTGACTAATTGATGGATTCTGTTTATCAGGTTCCTAACAACTGTCATTTTAGTTGATTTGGCATGAACACAAATGATCGCAACATGTAACATCCTTCACCCATAACATTTCAACATTCGTTACCGTATAATGACTTATGTAATATTCTCATACTCTGCATACGATTGGACATTCGTATTGACATTTAACCTTCTATCTATGTTTATATTTGACAATTGTTGATTTCGATTATTTCCCTGAAGAAGCATTGACTAGACTGTGGAGCGAAACTTTATAATTCCTTTAATTTCACTTACTGAAAATATTTACAAATATATTCTATTCAAATATCTTACATTTATCACCCGAGTTTTGTGAATCTATTCGTTCTTCCTTAGATACGTATTGTTTTATACTTTCAATAAATCGAACTAAATTCCTGCTTCGGTTGATCACTAGTGTAGTGGCTAATACTATGTTCATCAAGTATTTTATAGTCCTACAGGAAAGACAGTTACAGCCCGAATACCACAGTGGTAACGGTTACGAAGAGTGAAATTGAGTGACTCGGGACTGAATCAGCGATGGAGTATAAGTTTCCTTAAAGATTGTAGGTACAGCTTACTGTCATATAGCTCAAAACCTAGGTCCATGGTATTCTGTCCACTACCCTACTAAACCACCTTTTATTCATATGTACCATTCAGCTAGTATACACAAATAATAGATTGAAATGAATACTTTGTTAATTTGAGCATTTTAAATGCTTTAAATTATAACAAACTCTTTGAATTCAATTTTTCAATTTACTAAAACTGAATGCTAACTATTATACCTTTGAAACACTTCACCGTTAAGTTCTTAAGTATTTCCGTCTGGTTTATCTGATTTATTCGCAGTTCTGAATAACTGAATATAATTTAGCAAATAATAAACTAAGATAGTGATCATGTTCTTGGTATTGAAAATAGAATCTGAATTAAATAATTCACTTAGGGTTGGTGATTGCGTATTTTAGCATATGAAGTATTCTCAAAAGGATACATTTATTTCATCATACTAAACTAGGATTTGACTTACTGGTATATGTTTTTTAGTTTTTCATGGATAACATCGATATGCAAGCTAACAGTTTAACTAAGGTGAAACTACAGGATAATCTACTGTAGGTTAAATGTTTCAAGATAAAAATCTATAATACCCTGTATACTAGTAAATGTTTAAAACGTTATGACATTGGTTACTGAGTATAACAAAATCCTTTTAAATTGTTTCAATTTTCAAACAGAATGGTGTGATATTCAACTTTGCTTATAATACCAACCAATAATAATAAGTTTGTAATGAGAAAATCTAAATCGTTGGTTATATGGACTATTGGAATTTGGCTGAATGATTCAATAGCGACGTACATGAAATACAAATTTCATGTATCTTATCTGAAATTGGATGAAATTGATCAACTGTTTTACAGTCTTAGAGTAAATAGAAAAATCAACATAATACAGTGTTATTTTCAAATTGTGTTTAACTAGTCGTAGTTTAATCAAAGTAGGAAGATTTATTATCAGTGTTAAGTTGATAATCAGGAATTATTTCAATTAAGTGTACAAATCTACGGAAAAACACAAAATCTCTTAAGTGTGGCATTAACAAACGTTTAGAAGAATTTTGCCTATTTATCAGTTTATGAGTTTGAAGCGATTGTAGAATTATGTAGCTATTCACTATATCCCTCTATACTAACACATTATATGCTCATAATTGACTAATTTCAAATTGCTGAGTCGAACACTGGTAAGAAACAATTGTCCAGTGCTTCTTGGTCTACATTATTTCGCAAATTAAGGCCAATCTTTGAAATTAAAATCCTAAATAAATAAATAAAACAAACTGGTTTCTACATTCTAGGCAAATAATGATAAATGATTAAATTTCTTTGAACACAGTAAAGAGTGGATTATGTTAACCGTAATCTTTTCATATCAGCCCAAAGTGGATAGTTTTAGGACGCATTTATTCGTGTTAGACTGCTAAATACCTCTAAATGTTAATATTACTTGACACAAATTTACAAAATACTCAATTTTATCCCTTAAAATGTGATGTTATTTATCTGAATGTAATGATTAAACGATTTTAAATTGTTTCATTCCGACTACTTTTGAATGAAACTAAAACAACTGCTGTTAAAAATTGTAGGAACGTTTAAAAAGTCAGTGAACTTACAACATTTTTTGTAATCTGATTAATGATACTTAGGTAGGATGCATCAATTAACGTGAACATTTTTATTTTCAAAGAATCAAGATACTATTTCGATCATGATGTATATGTCTACTGGTTTTCATTAAATTTCCAAGTGAATGAACCAAATCTGAATTAAGCAGCTATATATATATATATATATATATATATATATATATATATATATATATATATATATATATAGTACATCATAAAGAGATAGACTAATAGTAAATATCATCAAAATTAAAAAGGGTGCAATAATTCTAATTTCCTAATCATTTTACGACGAATAATGTAAAATAAAGTTGGAAATAAGCACTGCTACAGTCTGGTATCCATTTACGGGAATTTAATACCTACTAATTTTATCTCATAAGTTAGAGTGAGATGAACGATCATAGAAAACTAGGAAACACTGAACAGCTAATTCGCCCTACTGCAGGATTATCCGGCAGTTCTCATTCAAGATCCTCACTAGGGTAATTAAGTCCATGATCTACAGGTCTCACGGCAAACGATTAACCATTAGACCACTGTGCCGGCTACCTGTAGTTGATGGTTCTAATTTAATTCGTTAGATATTCGGGCTATCTCATCTATTGTCATAGGCGGTAACTACCTCACACCCGACACGACTGGACTTCACTGGTTACGTTTTCTCACTAGAACTCCAGAAATTATCATGATAAGTTAGTGGCTAGTAAAGTGTTATTGATTGTAGTTAGGTGTTGTGGAGACTGATGTGATATTAACCATCTGAAGCCGGATAAGTAGTTTAGTGGGTAGTCGTTTGCCACGACACCTAAAGGTCGTCAGTATGATTCCCCATAGTGAGGTCATGGGTAAGTGCTGTCGAATAGTTCAATATTACGACAAATCATATGTCCGATACTTCCTGAATTTTCAACGGTCGCCTAAGTCACATCACTTCGTGGTATTGAATTAAATTTCAACAACCTTCAAGGCACTCAACTGGAGTATAATGTATGTGTTTACGGAGGAAAACAAATATTGAGAGATTACATTTTGTAGAATAGTAAATAAATTAGCAAATGCAAATGTGACCTGAATTACTTTTCCCGTATCACATGTTGTTTGCATAATCATGAACATTTACTGTCCCTAATACAATATACAACAAAAACGTTTAAAATCAGAAACTTACAATAACAAGTAGTTCATGCATTTCTTCTATTTGATAAATTAAATATGACAGTGATAACAAACACTACACTATAATGCGAATCTGATTAATTCAACCGTCTTCTTTAACTGTTTAAAACTACAAATTAATGTTGTGTTCCAAATATATTCATCGTTTTTATTCAAATTGACAATTAACTATTAAATGGACAGTTGAATGCTTTTGTCTTAAAATAACCTCTACTACTGGAATAAACTAGATTGTTACGTGATACTCTACACTTTTATATCAGCTGATCGATAACATCTGTATGTGTATAGTACTAAGGAAACAACTGATCCTGAGTGAGTGCAAATATAATTTACTGATTAGACGAATAGGTGTAAAATACAAACCCAGGTAATAGACGATTTCATATACGAAATTTACAACTTATTTACAAACTGATATAGTTAAATTTGAGGTTCTAAGCAGTTTTAACAGAGTGTCAGTATCCAAAGTGGATTATTATATTCTGTAGATATTACTATGTATAAACGTAGACATGGAGTGTGATATGGTGGACTAGCTTTAACTTTGAAGTATTAAACACTTAAGTTTGAGTGATATTATTATCATTTATCATGTACTTCATGGTAATAATGGATTAAGAGTACTCGTATTCAGTGGTAGCTAGTTATATTGACATGTTCATAGTAGATTTCATACGACAGTTTATAGAATTATATAAGTTAACATAAATGACATAATTCATTGTTGGTCCGTTGCACAAAACGTGTACTTACTTACTTACTTAAGCCTGTTACCCCTCTCAGAGGAGCCTAGGCCGCTCACCAGTCTTCTCCATTCAACTCTGTCATGAGCAACCCTTTCCAGCTGTCTCCAGTTACTGTTCATCCTTTTTATGTCTGCTTCCAGTTCTCGACGCAGGGTGTTCTTTGGCCTTCCTCTTTTCCGTTTTCCAACAGGATTCCAAGTTAGTGCTTGTCTCGTGATACAGTCTGATGATTTCCGCAGTGTATGTCCTATCCATTTCCAACGTCGTTTCCTGATTTCCTCTTCAGCTGGAAGCTGATTTGTTCTTTTCCAAAGAAGGCTATTGCTGATGGTTTCCGGCCAACAGACATTCAATATTCTACGTAGACAGTTGTTGATAAATACCTGTTCTCTCCTGAGGATGTTTGTAGTAGTTCTCCACGTTTCAGCTCCATACAGAAGAATTGACTTGACGTTCGAGTTGAAGAGTCTAACTTTGAGATTGGTAGACAGTTGTTTGGAGTCCCATATATTTTTCAACTGTAGACATGCTGCCCTTGCTTTGCCGATCCTTGCCCTTACATCTGCATCGGATCCTCCTTGTTCATCCATGATGCTCCCCAGGTATGTAAAGGTATCTACTTCTTCCAGAGTTTCACCATCAAGTTCAATTGTGTCGGTGCTCTCGGTGTTGAATTTGAGGATCTTGCTCTTTCCCTTATGTATGTTCAGGCCTATTGATGCTGAGGTTGCTGCTACTTTGGTTGTCTTCACTTGCATTTGTTGTTGTGTATGGGATAGAAGTGCTAGATCATCCGCGAAGTCCAGATCATCAAGTTGCATCCTACTTGTCCATTGAATCCCGTGCTTCTCCTCAGATGTAGAGGTTTTCATGATCCAATCGACCACTAGGAGGAAAAGGAAGGGCGAGAGCAGACAGCCTTGTCTGACACCGGTTCTTACTGAGAATGCATTTGTCAGCTGTCCTCCATGCACGATTTTGCACTGTAGTCCGTCGTAAGAATTCTGGATGATGTTGACGAGTTTCTCTGGTATACCGTAGTGTCGAAGAAGTTTCCATAGGTTTGTTTGTTCTGGTTAGCGTTTTTTTAACAAACTTGTGTTTTACGGGATAGGGGTGCTAGCTCTATGCTCAACCCTCCTCCTTTACCCGGGCTTGGGACCGGCAACAACCCTAGAAGAGCTGCGGGCGGAGTTACAAAACGTGTAGTCAATATTAAACAATCCTTCTTCTTTAACGACATTAACTATGCGAAACTCGGTTGTCTGCACTGTATTAATGGTTAAAATTTCCCAACATATATATTAGTAACCTACGTTATTAGTAATCATTAGTCGTTAATGATGATTAGCTAGCTAGGCAATGTTTTTTTATCTGAGAAGCAATTATAGTGCTTTATTCCATACTTTTATGTTTCTTTGTCAGTCGATGAATAGTCAGTGTAATAGCACAAATTATAGATGAAACCAAGTATAGGTAGTCTGTAACATCAACTGTTCAAAAAATGAAACTGTAATCTTCACATCAGTATTTCAATGTGAAACATCCATTGACAAGTAAATTTTCAAATCTCAATATACTTTACAAATGCATTCGTGATACGTAGAAAACGATCTCATCAAGATGAATCATCGTCGAGGATACTTTTATTCTTTAGTGTGCAAAACATGAACCTAATGTAATACTGCTTAGTTGTTTATTGTAAAATATGTTAATAACAAGTACTAACAGAAGACGTGGATATTCATGAGAAATTCTTTCAATTATTCATTCTATTGTTACATATTCATATAGGGAACCTCATTTTATTATTTAAGCCATATAGAATAGTTTAAAATTATCTCATTTTATCATCTCTAAACATCAATCATGTATTATGCAATACGATCAACACTACAAATATACCCTTTACACACTTAAACTACGTATTTTATGTATTACATTAAGTAAATCTGTCATCAAGACTACTGTATTACGCGATAAGTAAATTCTCATCTATTCATTGTTTACAACATTCCAAACAAACATCCGTTTTTAATGTACTTAAAGGAAAGAGATGATTTGATTGTGTTTACATAACTTATCAATAATCTAGTTTATTTAAAATATATTCTTGTTTATCCTGTTTTAAAGAAAAAACAATTCTTACTTGGTTTACCTTAAGGAAATATTATTCATGGTAGTAAAGTATGTTGATGTTTCAATTTTTTAACGACTAGTAAACATTTTACATTTTGTTTTATTGCAAAAAAACATAAATGCAAAGTATATTTTGATAGTGACCATTCATAGGATACAAGGGATACTGATGGTAACTATTGAGGGAATATGTGTATAGATCTAATAAAAGTACATGGATAGTAAAGGAAAGAAAACTTATGATTGACGGATTAATGACTGATCATGAAAATATTAAAACAAAAACTTTTACAGTATAATAATCATTTTATTTTCTGCTTCTTTTATACGTATTTACACTACACTCCATGTTTCTTTTTATAGAAATATGTGATGTGCATGTATGTGTGTGTATAATGAAAAGGGGAATACTTATAGTGATCAGAAGTTGAATCTGACTTCTGGACAATACTGTCAAATATGTTAAAGCATTTTTAAATACACTATTGAATCATTTAATAAAGTTGTATAAAAACAATCATTGTAACCACTGAACTGTTCATTTGTCCTTTTTTTTCAACTGTTTATTATATTTGCATAGTAACCAATCAAAAATTATAAAACAAAATTTGTTTAGATTGATTATTAATTAAACAAATTAAAAAAAGAAATATGTACTATAAATATGATGTAAAATTTTTTTTTATTTTTGATATGACAAGTTATTTTATGTTCCATAACATGTTTTATAAGTACTTGACAGTTTGTCAAATAGTATGAAGTTGGTTTATTGTGAAATTCACTTGATTTCAGTTTTTGGATGACCTTTGAAGAAAATCATACCTACATTTGACTGACATATACAGTGTCCACTTGCAAAAATATAATTCATATTATAAGCTAACTATTAATACTACCATCATATTCTTATTGCGTAAATTATCCTATCAGTCTTTTCTACAACGAAATATTAATATCAACTCGTAAATAAAATGATACAATCAGGCTGGAGAAATAAATATATCAAGTATGAATGATTATAATTACTGTTGTTATCTAGAGAGGGTTGCAGCCTATTTCTGATTTTTGAGTTCTCTGTTAGTCTTTTCAACACGATCTTCGGTAATTGAAATACATTCGACCAATTGTACGTTTAAGTATTTCTCAGCCTATGGTCAGTCTACCCTGATTCGTAACTTCAAGCCATCATGTTTGATAAGTTAACTATAAAGAACAACCTTTATATTAGCACATTCACTCATATATCAATTTAACTACGATAATTATTAGTTAAATAAAATCACCAACTGAATACAACAGGTGTACGAAGTGTAACATTTTATTAATACAACTGAATGTCGTAGAATGAATTCTAAAGTGTGGCTCAAAGTGAATGAAATTAATGCGGTGAAAGTTTGCAAATTAAGCCTACAAAAATCAGTATCAGTTCAGTAGTGACTAATTTACTGAGGTAATTCCTAGAGTTCTGGTGAGATGTAACCAGTGCAGTTCAATTGTATCGAGTGTGAGGCTATTACCTACTGATGACAATGGATGAGGTCGCCCAAATATATGACAAATTCATTAAATTAAAAATATCAACTGTTGGTAACTAGCTCAGTGGTCTCATAGCCATGTTTTTGCCTAGGAGAAGGAAGGTCTCGGGTTATGACCCTAGTGAGGTCATAGGTGAGTAATGTAGAGGAGTCCTATACTAGGACGAAATAGCTATCTGGTACTTCTTGGTGGTCAGCTTTTGACTGATTAGGACCAATTTGTGATATCAAATTAGCATTCAGCGTTCTCCACAATACCTACTCACAAGTTCTCTCTCATTTTTAAATAAATATATACATGTGGGATCGAGTCCTCTAACAATTACTGACTAAGATTTAATAAAAAGTAGACAAAATATATGTCATGGGGAATAGATATCTATATGTCACTTTAAAAAGCCTCACTGCTTCAAACATAAGACTATAAATTGTTGATTGGAAGACTTTCAGATATTCATTTCAAAAACTGTATCATTCAACTATCAACGTGAATTTCGACCTTTATGAATTTATTTTCAATCTAGTTAACTGCCTTGCTTACAGATACTGATCAAACTCTAGGGAAAATGTGTTTACAAGTTAGACAATAGTGAGTCTATAATTAATAATTAGTGTCAAAATTGTTAATATTCGGTTTATTTTGTGTCACTTATGCTGATAAAAATATGAGTATTTTTTTATATACAATATTAAGCATGTTGATAATTCTTGGTCTATGTATTAAATGTTTTCTTATGACCTCATAATATCTTATATTAATCTCCATTATCTAGTTCAGATGAACCTAGACAGTTATTATGGCCTATGTCTACTTTTATTTATGATGTATTTATAAACGTGTTAGTATGTACTGGAATTTTTGTTCCTTCAACTACCTATATGTGAGATCTGGTTACTCATTTTATTTGTTACACTGTTTTGATGAAGTATGTTAGGCAGACTTTCTCATTCCTTACTTGTCATTAATTGCTCAATTCTCACCCCTTTTGTGCCTAATCTCTATTTGGGACATTATTTCTAGTTAGATTCTTTATTTCTATGATTACCGAATTACTGCATTCCCCTGGTTGCTGAATGCTGACATCTGACTATTTGTGATTGCTGTTACTGGTTATTATAATAAAATACTATTATTACTAGTTCTAAGTTTTCATTGTGTTATTACGTGACTGTTATTCGGAATATAAAATATCAATATGAACATTACATATCTATTTCGTAAACGTTGTTTATTAAACATTTTAATCTATTTATTTGTTTAAAATCTCAAAAATATACTCATTTACTGCATGAAAACTAACATTTGAAAATTTTCCCTAGTTGTGTAATGTTTATTTCTTAAGTTTAATCACATTGTTTTACAAATTTTGTTTCCAGTTCTCAATGGATTTGAACTGACGGGGTTTACTACACTATGCATTGCATTACTGATTATCGTTAACTTATATTCATCTTCATTATTACATAATAGTCTATTACAAGCTTTCTCGACTTAGATCCTGCAAACATTTCCTAAGTGATATATAAATAACTATTTACGATATCTTATTCAATTGTTTTTTTCCCTGATTAACATAGGCTTCCAATGTACTACTTTGATACAGAGTTAACATTTGCAAATGTCTGGAATTACTCTAACAAATGAATGTTAAAATTTCTTCATATTCCTGATATGTAATGATTTTAGGTTGAATAAAAATGATAAAAACCTACTGGAACCAATTGAATTCATATTATCCTGAATAAATTGCTATTAGAACCTATTTTAAAGACAATTGCT
This sequence comes from Schistosoma japonicum, assembly GCA_025215515.1. Lineage (NCBI taxonomy): Eukaryota > Metazoa > Platyhelminthes > Trematoda > Strigeidida > Schistosomatidae > Schistosoma > Schistosoma japonicum. Next base: position 58,160,741 of record CM046061.1, on the reverse strand, counting down.
AGATTTAAAACAAAAAAAGTAAACTGAACAGTCTGTATAAAAGAAACAAGATTGTTTTATATAGAAAGAAAAAGCCTAACTGTGTAAAGAAAACAAGTTTTCACTGCACAATACACTGAACATCATTTTACTTGAAACAATTATCATAAAATTCAATTTACGAAACATCGTTGTAAAATGCAAACTGCATAAAATTATTTTAGTAAATATTGTAGACATCTATACACTGGTTATCCTTTGATCTATGAAAATCTAGAACTTCAAGATTATTTTCAACTAAATTCATGCAATGTTGCTTACTATAGATACTATTTAGTGGTACGATTGGGGGGGGGGTTGTGGAAATAGTTGACTGTCAATATTGATATCATGAATCGATTTGAGTCAGACAACCATTGATCACCTGAAAGCATTGGACAGCTGTTTCGTTCTAGCACGGAACTCTTCAGCAATGCGCATCCACGACCCCATCGGAGGTCGAACTGACTGAATTTGAAATATCAGCCGTTTGGGGCCGACTCAATGGTCCGATGGTAAAGCGTTCACCGCAGAGTCAGAAGGTCCTGGGTTCCTCCTCCGATGGGGTCGTGAATACGCACTGCTGACGAGTCCCGTTCTAGGACGAAACAGCTATCCAGTTCTTTTAGGTGATCAATGGTTGTCTGATTCAGATCAATTCAGAATATCAGGATATTTAATCGAAATTATTATTTCAATTATCAAATTAAATTTCCTGGAATAAAGGCATATTACAAATAATGATAGTAAAAGAAACATAGATGATACTGGTCATAAAACAAATGTTTAACTTACCTCAGTGAAAATATAACTAATAAATAGAACATCGTTAACGCAACTTCAAACCAAATTAAAAATCCCAACTTCTAATTTCAAACGTTGATACATTGGGATTTAAAAGAATGATTATTCAAGTTTGTGTTAATATGTATTCTATCTTATACACTTATCAACCTGCATTCTTATGCAGTTCGATTTTGACCATGAGGAATTATTTTTTAACATGAATGCAGGAAATCGTCTGCCTATGAAACTGATTGAATTTCTGGAACTTAAATTACGTAAAATTCTTTCCTTGTCTAAGAATACTTTTATGAATTCTTAGGACTCCACAACTAAATACTAACAATTTTTCTTTATCATTTTCTAGTTGTAAATGCTTATTCAATTATTTTAAATATCCTACAATAATTATTTTCTTTTGTTAGTTATATTGAGGATTGTCAATGCTACACATCATTATTACTGTCACATTTACTTGTTAAAGCAAGCAATTGTATCCAAAAATGAATACTATGCATCCTTAAGTGTATACAATTCAAACTACCTGGTTTTTTTTGGATAACATATCCAGAAGAATTTACACTGTTTAAATTCATTCATTATGATTTATCGTTAATTTTTCAAGTAGTTTATCTTTCTTTTTAATTGAATTTAATTGAATAACAATTTCATTGAGAAAAAACTTTTAATAATTCACTTATGAATTATTCCTTTTTATTTCAACATTAAGATGGTGAATTGATTATAACAAGATGGATTAGGAGATTTGATGATCTGTGAAATAAAAAAATTTACATCAGCTGGAAAAAAGTTCTGATTATTTGTGTAAAATTTTAATTATTTGATAATACAATTGACTGGGAACAGAATGATTTAATTGATTTTAAATTAGAAGGTAAGATTTTTATTCAAAATGAAAATTGATATTATCCATTCATTCACCTAATATACTTCATAGAGTATGGGCTAACGACCAGAATTCATCAACCAAAACTCTCATGGGCACTCTCCTCATTCCAGTTCCTCCAAAGTTATGTTCATTCTCTTCATGTATACCCTCAACTCCCAGCGCCTTGTCTTCTTCGATATTCCTCTCTTCCTTTGGCCTTCATGATTCCTAATTAATCTTCGTCATGTGACACAGTTTGATGAATTTCTTAATGTATGTGATACCCACTTACAGCGCTTTTCCCTAATTTCTTACTCATCTGAAAATTGGCATGTTTTAGGACACAGTAACTTGTTACTGACAGTGTCTGATCAGTAGATCTGGAATATCTTGCGCAAACATCTGTTTATAAATACCTGTATCTTATGAATGGTGATTTTCGCAGTTCACTATGCAAGTTTTGGCTCTATATGAGAAAACTGCCTTGACGGCCATACTGAACATTCTGACTGTGATGTTGGTTGACAGGTGTATTATGTCGGACCACTAAAGAAAAATGACAAACTTCCGGAACTGTGTTTTAGAGAACTAATTCATTTATTCTGGTCATGATTAGTGTAAACAATACATTTCTACTATTGTTACGTCCCTCTTACTCTATCCTCTCGTTTAGCATATTAACTGTTATTATATTGTCTCTTATTATGGAATACAGTTAATAAGTTGTAAAGAAGTTGTCCCTATTCAGTACCACTGTGAAGAACAACAATTGGGTAAGCAATGTTTATTAGGCGAAAACAGAGTAGGTCATAAAATATTATATACATTACTTCCAAGCATCAATTTGCACATCCTCCGCGTTGTCTGGACCTGTATCGTTTATCAGCCTGCTTCTTTCGGTTGTTCTCAATTGTCCTCTGTATTTCGATCATCCTTTACCTCTTGCCCTCTCGCAACTCGTCTCGTCTGCTGTTTACTGATTCTTCCCGATTTCCTTTGACGCTCTGCTACCTACTACTTATTGATGACTTATAAGTAGTATCCACCACACCACTATTTCCTTAGTTCTGTATAAATGTTAGTTTCCTAATTGGTTTCACTGTGTGGTCTGATTTTGTGATTATATAAAGGCATGATTGAAACATAATTCGATCTGATCTGACCCGATTCTGTCTGCTGGGCTCGTCAACCGTTGTTTTCTCTATTCCGGCTCGGGGGACTGGTAGATGCGGGTCAGACGTGTCCGTACAGTGATTAGCAATCACCAAGGGCATTTGTTTTTTCAAATACATAACTATTGGCTACGAGCCCTAAGTGAATCCAACTTACGTAGTCATTGGTCATAAGGCGTAAAACATAACAAGGTGATTCGAGTTCCAGATATCCTTCAATTGTAGACATACTGTTCTTGATTTGTTGATGTGTATCTTCACACTTGCATCAGATACCACCTTGTTTATTGATGATGTTGCTCAGGTATGTAAATCTTTACATACTCCAAAGTTTTTCTGTCACATTCTATTACATTTCGAAATATTTCTATTATGTACATATAACTTTATTATTGAGAAAATAATAATGCGACGGATAGTAGTTAACTTTATAATACATGTCATCATTACAGTTATTTTTCATTTCCTAAACGAAGATTGTAAATTTTATTGACTGGAATCATGTGATCATGTGACCGAGTCTTTGTACCATTGAATCAGTACCACTCAATAAAATCATGTACAATGGAAACCAAATTTTCTGTACTAATCTCTTTCTTTATATGCAGCATACATGATATTATTATGAGGTTTCTTAGATGAACTCAATGACATTATATGTTACAATAAAAAAGTTCCCTGAGAATATAATGAGATTGTTTCTTTTAAAGCATACTCACTTCATGCGTGTTACTATATCAGATTGATAATGAAAAATATTGGAAGAAGTCATCTTCATAACATACAAAAATGCAACTTAAACAGTATTAGACTTGGAGGAAAACTGCTACATTTAATCGGCCATATTCAAAATTTTAAATAGTAGATACGTTATATTTAGAAAGATATTAGTATTCAGTCCTATCTAAATATTAAAGGTTCAATTAATAGTGAAAATAAGAATCTGATCTCTGCGTGGTCTTTTTATACGTGTTTACGTATAAGAAACTGTAGTTGAAAACTGCGATTACCCTAACATTACAAAATGTATTAAGTTATTTAAAATTAATTATTCTAATTTAGGGTGTAAATTAAATTACAGGAATGGGACTTCTGAAGAGATTAAAAGAATTTTGAATAAACATGCCATACGCGTTTTCCTTCCGAACAAACAATACACTGGGCTCTGCACTTGTAAATATCAAGGACAGAGTACCAAAAGAAGAACAAACAAACTGTGTCTATGAGATCAAATGTAATGATTGCAATGCCAAATACGTAGGAGAAACATCAAGACAATTGAATGTAAGGATGAAGGAACATATACTTTGCTCAAAGCATATTCCCAAATCCTCTAATGATATACTGAAACTTGAAAATAAATCGGCAATAGCACTACATTCAATAGAATCAGGGCACAGTATCGATTTTGATGGAACTAAAATCCTTCAAAAAGGTTTTAACTCCTACAAAGAAAGACTAACATCTGAAGCCCTACACATATGGGCTAATCCGAATAATATAAACCGACGAGATGGAGTACAGTTAGCTGCACCATGGCAACTAATGGTTAAAAAATGAATTAACAACTTCTACTACTCCAATTTTCCAATGCATACCATTTATTTGTTTATTGATTGAGGAATTCTGTTTAGAATTCTCTATTCCGATTCACATTCAACGTGTAGCCATTTACGAATATTCTCCCTTCCTTTGACCTATAATCATCATTACATTGATTTCCTCCAACTATGATTTGATAATAAGCCTATCTTCAGATTGTCTATCCCTCTCCATGCACGTAACTCAGAACAGTACAGGTACACACATGAATGTAACATGAACTGCACACAAAAATGCACACCTTCCTTCATCCACACAATTTCAATATTAGTTCACTTATAATGACTCATATGACAATTTCATACCCTGTATGCAATTGGATATCCGTAATCAATTTGACCTCTTACTTACATTTATATTCGATAATTTTTGACTTTGGTTATTTCCCTGAAGAAGCTCGGACCAGTTTGCCGAGCGAAACGTTGAAATTTTTCATTAATTTCATCCGCTGAGATTATTAACAAATATATTCTATTCATAGGTGTAAATTAAAGCCTAAATTATTCCGTTTTCACTTTCTGTATAATAATCAGTTTACGTTGAGAAAAATAGAACGTTTAGTTCATGATAACACACCTACTTATAATGGTTTGTAAGTAAGTTATTTAATTTAACTAAATTCACTTTTCATAATATAAAACACGTTTTAAGACGTTTATCATTAATTCACAGTTAAATATAATAGGAATAGCTTACTAACGACAGTGGTTTAAGTTAATTCACTCTGTTTGACTGAGTAGTATGTGGGTTATGGTTTTAATAATATAAGTCGTAATACAATGACTATGTTTGTGTTCGTCATATATTGTTAGCTAGGAACCACTAACACTAAATAGCACTGGACAGCTGTTTTGTCCTGATATAAGATTCAGAATGTCCACAATCAACTTCCCCTAGAAATCAAACCCAGGTCTCACGACGAACGCCTAGCCAACGGGTATCCAATAGGAACATTCTCACTTCCCTCAGTTTGTGATAAAACATGACGACCATCCGTCGTTATTCATGGTAACTATCGAACTCCTGACTTGTCTTGACTTAAACAGTCACGACATTTTGCTAGAACTTTAGTAATATTTAAAAGTTAGTTACTAATATGCTGATTATTGTACCCAAATGACAGTAATCTGTGAAGAATACAAACAACCAAAATTAATACCTAACTCCTCAAAACTGTTTGAATTCACTTACATTCAACAGTTTCTGTACTAGCAGACGGATTACTTCAAAATTAGATAGAAAAGACGAGAAACTGGTCTTAATTTATTTTTTTAGTATATCTTCACTACTATGGATTTGAGATAAGATGAAGTATTATTTGATCTATTCGTAAAGAGAACTGTTTGCTTTTCTTTAGCTGAGGTTGTCCATAACGATTTTACTGTTTAGTAGGCTTGTTATTTTTGGCATTTTCATTTACTTTTACAATCATTTACTAAGTAAATGTTGACTGTATACTAGTTTAATTTTGTAATGTTATGTGTTATCATAGTTTCAGATCTGTCAGTGCTTAATTCTCATGAACTTAAAGAGCAAAACATTTATAAATTTGGAGTTTATATCAAGTCAGTCATACAGATAGTTATCAGAGAGAATTCATTTTAAATCATCCTCTTTGCCTAACTTCAACGCGTAATATGTAATACGTAAAATAAACTATTAAATAGTAAAACAACATAGTAAAATAATCAGCGCGAAAATTCTTTCCAAATAAAGTCAAGCATTAGACAAAGCTATTTTCTTTCCCTTTTTCTGTTTATTCTGATGGTTGACTGGATAATAAAGAAACACAATACCTTAGGAAAAGTATGAAATACAGAGGACAACATGGATGTAGCTAGATGATCTAGGCTCCACAGATGACCTATCACTTCTATCCCATACACAGAAACACATGTATGTAAAGAAGGATAGTGTACCAGAAAATTCTACATCATCAAAAGGCTCTCTAATATACCTAAGTAAAAGCAAAATCCGTAGTTACAACACAACGGTAATCAACCAAATCACACTTAATGGGAAAGCTTCAGAAGATGTAAAGATTTACTTACCTGAGCAACATCATCAATAAAGAAGGTGGTATCTGATGCAAGTGTGAAGATACACATCAACAAATCAAGAACAGTATTTCTACAATTGACTAACTTATGTTCAACGCAAATGATAACATCATGATGGTGTGTTTTTACAGCAAACAAAGTAAACTCCGTATCCTACAGTTAGTGATTTAAAATTATCTGTTAATTTAGAAGACAGTGTTGAATTTAAGAAACATGATATTTCACAATAAATGAAGAAATATTTTCAAGTAAAATTTCCCTTCAGATGTTTTAATAATAGAAAAGTGGATTTAGTTCATGTACATTGATTTAAAATAATGACATGAATTAAGAAGAATCTCTCTTCTGTTTATACTAGTAATTGAATATCATTACAATGACATAATATTCTGTAACTTAGAGATAATTCGATTTTATGTTTTAATATCACATATTACAATATAATCCTGACAAATTAAAATTGTTGCGTAATACTCATTTATCGATTTATTGATCCATGGTATGTTTCTTTAAAAATTATTCATCCGAAAATCTGCATATTGATTAAGAGATTTTGTCAGTATATAGTATGTCATTAACTTATATTGCAGATGTTTTTTCACTTTTTTTAAAGTTATTGTTATTGTTATGTCGCTAGGATTTTGAGAGTTTCGTGAGCGTACGCTATGTCTGATACTTGTACCTCGGACGTATACCGCGACTTGTTCACTTCCCAGCCAGCTGCTATTACAAAAGACTAAGCTAGTAGAAAGATTGTATTGTGGAGCAAAAGTGAGGCGAGAAAATAGTCAACCAGCAAACCAGTGAATTTGTATTTTTAAATACATCGATTTTTTTTATATTAATCAATGTACAATGATTATTCATTAAGTAAAATCAATAACATTTAATTAATACAATCAAATACTGTTAACTGTATTTTTAGGGATTATGAATCCCTAACACCTCCCCCTTGTTAGTAGCGCACTGCTTCGGGATTCACTTGTAATCGCACTGTCTTTCGCCGGCATCGTTCGGACCTTCTAATTGGTAGTAATTTTGGTTTAGGAGTCTTATTTATTTGCTTGTTTTCATAATTGGGCAAATTAAAAGTGTCCAATAAAATATCTAACGGCATTGTTGTTGTTGTACTCGGTTCAGACAATTTTCTCTTGCGTAATTGGTTGAAATGTCTCATCCATTTGTCTTTTCCCACAGTCACTTCATACAATACTGTTCCCTGCCTTCTTGTCACGTATCCTTCTATCCATTTATTCCCTTGATGCCGGTAATCCCGAGCGAATACTGGCGTACCAACTTCGAATCCTGGGGAGTTTGTGTGAGTTATTGGGTATCTCTGTGGGAGCATGGCGTAATGAGTCGTCTTCAACTTTCGGTTCATCAAAGCTTCGGCGGATGATACCTTATTAGGAGTAGCATCATTTGGGTAGTTCATAGACGGAGTAGATTCAACATGATTGCAAATACAGTTGAGAGGTATATCTGCCAGATGAAGGCTATCAAACCAGTCTAGACCAAGGAGATTTAAATCAGTGGGAGTGATATAGCATGTTCCAGTGAAGCTTATATCACGAAACGAAACAGAGCATTGAAGCTGTCCTATTAATGGTAGCTTACCTCCACATGCACTTATTGCCTTCTGTTAGGTTCGCTGAATTCTGGGTTTTCCAAGGGAATTCCAAGTTTTCTGTGACACTATCGTTATGTCCGATGCTGTATCTATCTGTAGGCGTACCGGCTGGTCATTAATTAGTGGAGTGATGAATTTTCTTTCTACTGGTCTCGTTATTTTGTAAGTTGCCAATAAGCTCAGTGATTTTGCTCGACTACTAGCTTTAGTCTTGATTTTTGGATTGTTAAGCTTTCGATTTCGACAATAGCCGTCCTTATGCCCAACTGCTTTACAACGGCGGCATAGATGATGCTTGAATGGGCAAAACTTGACAAAATGCCATGCTCCACATTGCCAACATGGAGAGGGAGGAATTTTCACTGGCCGGGGAGGAAGACTATGTTTGTTTCTTGACTGTGATGGATGCATAGGGGCAGTTGCGTATTGTTTCGACGAAGTGCGTTAACTGAACCGTTATGACCGCCAGATTGAATGAGTGTGGTATCCCGTTGTAAATTCACTAGCCGTTGATATTCCTTTGTGATATCGTCAGTGTCAGTTGGGGTCTTGCTCCAGACAATTCAACAGTCTCATTCTAATGTCAGCGAATTTGGATGATTGGAGACTGCAAATGAATATCAATGATTTAAATTGATCTTCTGTCATTGATTTTAATTTGAATCGTTCGCATTCTCTATTCACAATACCAACGTGAGTTAGGAAATCGTCCGTTTCATTCATAATTAATTTAAGGCAACGGTACCGAGTATTAAATAATGAGGAGGTATCACCAAATTGTTGGCTAAGCGACTTACATGTCTCGTCGAATGTCCTATCCCTTGGATTTTGTGGTAATATGAGGTTACAGTGTTTGTCCAATTCTGCTGGACCAAGTTTTCGAAGTAACAAGCGAACTTTCCAGGCATCGTCCTGAGCAGCAAAGTCAAATTTAAAGAGATCTTCATATCTGCGGAACCATGTGTCAAAAGTAACATTTGCATCAGGATCATAAATGAATTCGACGATACTGTTAGTGAGCGCATCTACTGAAGGTACAGCACCGAAGGCAGGGACAGATGATGATGCATTGGATGCAGTCTTTGAGTCTATTAATAATTGCATTAATTTCATTTGTTGCTCCAGCAGCATATCGAATTTATTAATCCTTGATTCTTTTTTTTTGTATATATGAGAAATTGATTAGGTTTTCCGTCGCAATTGTTTTCCTAGACTGAATTTCTGACGTACCTTGTTGATACTGTACTGAATATCACTTCTTTCCAGCATTATTCAAACTAAGCATACGATTTTATTTCAAATAGCAGAAATATAATCCTGCAAAATGAATTTTATTTTAAATACATCATTTTTTTATATGATAATTTAATATTATTCATCTAAGAAATCAATCATTATAATTGTCAATCAAATCTGTAACTTATTTGCAGGTTTTTGAATCCCTAAAAGTTATGTATGGTAACATGTAAATGTAACCAAACTTTTAGATACGGTAATTCAGACTACGGTATTCCTAAGGATTTTACTTCAAAGACCAACATATTTAAAAACATAACTTTGCCACATGTCAGATAAACTAGTATTTTGTACTTAAACGGATATTTCTGAAGCATTTGTAAGAAAATTACTGAGTATCGTTATTAGGAAGTTGAAGGAAAGAATTAGCGATATCATATATACAGAAGAAGTAACTGATATTAAGATTCACCCTGACCTAGGAAGATGGCTTTATATGAAAAGATTGCCGCTGAAATTAAATATAAAAAAATGTAATTAAGATCCCTAGACAAAAGTAAGAATCCTAATTTGTTGGCTAGCCAACTAAGGAAAAAGCAATGTTGTCAAGATAATCATACTAGTATATGAAAACAATTCAAGCAACGTATGAGGGGCATTAGGAAATGGAATTTGTCTTAGTTACAGCATAAAGTGAAATGTACACTACTGTGGTTTTGTGACACAGCTCTGAATTAGATCAGGTATCCAACACATTCAGTTTGACCATACATTTTACTCTAACTTTTACTTAGGACGCTAATTTCATATTTGGTTTGTGTACCTCAGGAATAATTTTTAACTCCACTTAATCCAGATAGCATATCCCTATGAGTCAAACTATCTATACTTTGTGATAAATAAGACGGATTTCGTGAATATCAAACAATGAAGATCTGAAACTTCGTAAATCGACTCATGTTCCATAGTGATGTTTCTACAACTATCCTTGTTACTCTTTCTCAGTTAGTTCAATACACACAGAACAGGTTGTCAGGTTTCCAGTAATCAGTAAGACTTGTTTTTCTAACCTAAGCTATCAATCTATACTAGAACGATAGCCCTCTTAATGATACAGCGAAATACTGATTAAATCACTTCTTTCCAAAAACAATATACTTGCAAGTACAACAGCACTATAAGAATTTTTCAATTTCAAGCTCATATCATCTTAAAGATTAGAAACGCTTATGAATGATCAAACTATACATGAAAATATATCTTCCGATAACAGGATAATCTTAGCAATAGTTTTAAACTAAGTCAATTATGTATGATACGTGACATCTGGCTGAATCTTGATCAATAAACAATTTATTGAACAATCAATGTTCTGAAAACAATAAAGTCAATAATAATAATTAGTAGTAGTAACTGATGCTTGTCTAATTGTGACATCAGTTTAACAACAAAAATTGTTATCAATATATCTCCACAGTTAACCCACCTAATATCAAAAATAAAAATTTGTTTTGTAGTTACTGGTTTTCAGTCGAACTTTTTGAATTTCTAATGGAATTCCATGATGTATGGATCAACGAGGTTATGAATGAGATACTCACCCATTAAATCATATAATCTGAATGGTAGGCTAGATTTGAAATTAAACAATGTTGAAAAACAGGAAACAATGGATTGAGAATCGGTAATTAAGTGATGTTGATAATTCAAACGACATTAATACAGTTGATCAGGGAACTTTGAATCTCAGTGGTTATTTGGCCAAAATTAATTAGCGATGAAATTACTAACAAGTTATAAGTAAGACTCTTGCTAGACTTCTGTAATATTTGATTAATTCCAATGGGGATGTATAAGTCATCGAATATCTTGTTACGATATTTCGGTGGAATAAAGAAAACAATCTCTGTTACATACAGCTTAACACAGACAGTTCTGTGACTGTTAGACAATATCGGAATCCTAGCTTTGCGCACTAACCACTAATTTGTCTCTAAATGAAGCCATGCACTGAGTTATAAAATGTGGTTTGCTTATTTATTGTAAAAGATGCCTAGCAATTTTACCTACAGTTATCATTTTTGATTTTCTGATATACCTTCTAGTTAGTATAAGATGTCATTGGGATTATTTATTAGTGGTAAAAACATACAGCACTTCCAACGTATTCAAGCTTAGTGGTGAAAAATTTTGGGGAAATCAATATGGGGAGAATAGTATTACTAATATTTAAAAGGATATTAATTCTTCGAAGATTCGCTTTTACATGTGCTTTTAACTGTCATCATTATACACAGAATATAATTTCAATAATTCTTACGTCTATCAGTCTATCAGTATCATGCTCGCTTCGTTTTACTCTTTTTATGAGAACTCATTTTAATTCAAAGATTACGTAATCTGCAATCAAACATTTGATTTTATTCGTATTCGAACTCCTATTTCTCTTACTTTTTACGTTAGCTTTGTTCAGTCTGACTATTAGTCACAGATTGAAATGGTGTATGAAAATTCGTCATGATTACATTACATGCTACTTGTTTTGACATAAACAATCACATTTCCCTAACAATCCTTTGCACTATAATTCTGATAGATATGTTTGCTTTATCCGTGTACCATTTTGTATGTACCATCAATTTGATCTTATAGTTGCGGAACTAGATGAGAATTTATTGGGGAAAATCATTTTCTTCTCATGTTCTTGTTCTCACAAAATGAAGACTTTATAATCGTGAATTTCTTCCACCAACTTGAATATTTAGTAATGTAACTGACTTCCACAATCTGAAACAGCTCAAATATCCATTCAAACAAAACTAACTATATAAAGAAATACTTTGTAACAATGGGTTCATCATTATAGTTTCATACAAACACAGTTTTAAAATTAATAAACAAACTATTTATAAAATTAATAAATTGACAACGAGTTATAATGTAAAACAAGTCGAAAAGAGAGGTTTCACTGAACAATTTACAGTTACCTAAATATTTAAATAGTGATATTTACCATATGGAAATACTTTTTTCAGTATGAGTTTGCGATAACGAGTATTTGAAGTTGATTGCGCAATAAGATGAAATGGAATGGTGTTTATACCAATCAATACATTTTGTATGTTTTGTCAAGATTTTGATTGTTTCCTTAATCTAAACCTACTGACTTCTGCAGAGGAAGTCCAGATTGTTTCTATACTCATAAGGTTTTACGTCATTTTACCACGTATTTTAATAAACAGAATTCTTTAATAAAATTTATATATCAAAGATTATTTCATAAATTTAGAATATTAGCTTTTCTATATGACGACTATTATCCTCAGCGTCAACGGAAATTTGTTCACTTAATTCTAAAACGATTCACAATGTCGATTCCATTCATTCATTTTATTTTATAAGCCTAACTTCATTAAAAACTGATTAGTAAATTTAAATACTATTTCTTATATTGTCCAACAGACACTTCTAACTTGTAAAAGAGGATAATCAGTAAATGTGTAGGACTTACACGACATATTTGAACAAACATTTACATTTCTTACATCAACGGCCCTACATGATCTTACTGGGCCTTTGTTCATGGTCGCTTTATTCATTTTTATGTTTTGTAGACTGTTCATCTTTAGTTCTGAGGTTGCTTCTATCAGTTACTTATTGAATACCTACAAACTACACCGAATCTATTATCCTAAAAATGTATAATATTGATAGCCTATTGTGTTACGTAATTTTTGAATAAAATATGACCTCGAAATTGTCAAACAAATTTAACTGTGACTGAATGATATTTATGCTATAATTTTGTGTATAAATGACCTCGATTTGCAAAATCATATGAGTTTAGTTCGTGTTTTTATTTTGATTTGATTATTAAATGATATAAAGCTTGGTACTAACTGATAATTAACACATCATGTTTGTTTGCATTTCACTAAAGGCTTATGTCATTTATCAGACAAATAGACATAAATGAATAATTGACTTATCATATTTGAAATGAACATTACAATATTAAAAAATTATTCATGTGAATTACAAGCTATCATTGTGTTGTCAGGATGTATCACCATCTTTTTTATAGGTTCATTGTTAATCTATTTGATAACACTATCACGTCGACGACGAAAGAAGGGAGATGTAGATGAAGAAAATCTTCGTAAATTGTTACGATTTAAAAATCCACTATGGCTGCCAAAATATGCTAAAATTACATTGTCTGGAAAAAACTATTTGGGGAGATTTTTAGTAAGTTTATCATTTTCTAAAGCATTTTATTTTACTTTTTGTGGTATTGCCAACATATCTCGGTAGTGAGCATTCTTAGCCTAAGTTATAATCGATTATTGTTACTATTGTTTGAAATCGTGACAAATATTTGAATAGACAATTATTTCATCTAGTAAATCTCAAATCTAACTAAACACATTTCTTATGTACGATTTCTGATCTGAAATAATTGTCTTCAAAAGGAGGTATTAACGATTATTTGAAATGTTTTGTCAGATATCTTATTACCTAAATCACTGGATGTCATAACCAATGTATTACATAAACGATTTTCATTACAAGTCTATGTAAACATAAGAAAACTTATCATCATCAGACTATCGGGGAATGTTGTTTTAATAATTAAACATGTAGGTACTCATCTATTAAACTTAGGATCAAAACAAGATTCATAACACTTAAGGGAAAGCATGTAAACTTTAGAAGTGGGTGGACAAATGAAGGCTCTGCCCTGGTGAATATATATACATATGTATATCTTCTTTATATATATTCACTGAATAACTAATCTATGGTATTTTTATACCATTTTAATTGTAGGCCTTCATGTGACTCTTACTGTTGCTTTTATCTTTCACCGTACATAAATAATGAATTCTATGCCTGTTGCATACATCTGTACTGCAAGCACCTTAGTTAAGTACATAGTGAGATTTATTGTTTATGGCGTCTAGTGGCCTTTTATTTTATTAACAGTATGTAAATTGTCTACACAAATCACAAAATAATAAATGTATCTATTAGCTACTTTTCCATATAAGCTTCTAAACAGTGTATATTTTAAAGTAAATTCAATGTGTAATTAGTATTATTATTATTATTATTAGTGTACATTAGGAAATTATATAAGAAGTGATTTCGTTCACTTTTATCTTAATAGATTAATACTTCTGGTACAAAGTGTTAATATCTTGAAGCTGATCATCACTTTAACAAAATGTTTAAGTTAGAATCTATTTGAAATAAACACAGTATCATGTTAATTAAACTAGTCTAATATATTGTTTAGCTTCAGTAAATATGCTGACAAAGTGTTATTCTGTATTATTTTTTTGGTTATAGATACTATCAAGAACCTTAGCATGTTTAGTATGTATGACTATATACTTATGGAATTCACATAGGTAGGTTACAATATTCTTCAGGTGTTTCTTTCTAATTTTCTAGAACAGAACGTGCTACCTGTAACACATTAAATAAACAATGGAGTTTCTATTTGGAATTAAGCTGTAATTGTATATTTCTACTTATGTTCATTTTAAGAGTAATTTGCATACAATAGTCACTTTTAATAAGTTTTTTTCGTATTTATAACGAAAAAAACCTCTAAATGTTACATGTATAGGCTATTGCATCTAATGAATTATTGACAACATGGATATCAATCTACTCATTGATAGATCATTGCACTATACTGAACATTTTTTCAACATTCATTACAGGACGATATTACTTCAGTAAGTTAACTTCTATGGCTTCTTTCTAAAAATTCTAAGGAAATGAGAATGAATTTCGATATTTTATCAGAATATACTGATTGCAATATTTTTTTGTGTCTAAGCGCTTTGGCATTTTGAGTCTGATTGCACATTTTCATTGTTACTAATATCAAATGGTTATTGTTACGTTTTCTCTCAGATGAGACAAACGTGTTGGTTCTTAGCGGCCTAGTATGGTCCGTGATATAATACTGCTAAGTTATCTAGGAGAGCTAGATTATATGTCTGATCCCCTTGATAATTTCAATCGGATACCACGATTATTCCTTCCCAGCCCACAGCTACTCCAAAAGACTAGACTTGTAAGATTATATTGTGGAGCAAAATATATCCGACGAGACTAGCAAACAACGTTTATATATCTCACATTTGAAATTGAATTAATTGATGCAAGTTTACAAGTCAATCTTACAAAAACAGTCGTTACAACACCTTTCGCTTGATTTATTGAAAGATTGTATTCTTTGAGATTTTGAATTCCCAACACCTCCCTCCCCCCGTTTTGGAAATGACACTGTTAATATGTTTCTCGAATCCAGTTTAGTTTCGCTTGCGGTCAGGTAACAAACTACAATTTACTCAAAAAAAGAAAGAAGACATGATTAATTACATCGAAACTAAGAATTTACAATCTACCACTAGGATCCTTATCCACGGAATGTAGTGGGGTCTTTACGTGGTAACAGGAACAACACTTCGTTACATTGTACAAATTAATTTTACAAAAAAATTAATACAGTGCCTTTCACTTGATTTACTGAACAATTATATTTTTGGGATTTTGAATCCCCAACAGTTATACATTCGACTTTAAGTTTATAATTGATACCTATTACATAACGTATTCTAATTTCAATTTGCTTCATGTTTAATGTCTACACTAAAAATGTAATGCAT
The DNA here is from genome assembly GCA_025215515.1 of Schistosoma japonicum. Classification (NCBI taxonomy): domain Eukaryota; kingdom Metazoa; phylum Platyhelminthes; class Trematoda; order Strigeidida; family Schistosomatidae; genus Schistosoma; species Schistosoma japonicum. Next base: position 58,144,665 of record CM046061.1, on the reverse strand, counting down.
TTCAATACTGATATATTCATTAAATGAATGTCAGGAAAGTAACCTGATTAATTTAACTCAACTAATACGTATTCTGACTTACATTATGAAAGAATTCGAATATTAATTCCCCTCGGTAACCTAGATGTACGTAGAAAAGTGTAATAAATCTTGTTGATAACCATTTAACTTTAATTTTTTACTGTCGTTATCCCTTTTCTTTTCATTAGTGTTTGGATTTCTGTATTTCGCTAGACTGACAAGGATTCCTGAATCACTGGTATTGTTAAGAATTATAAATCAGGAACGTTCTATACGGATAGTCAATTTAATATTTAAACTTTTGGCTGCATGGACTGTTATAGCTGGTTTTGTATTAGTCGTGAGTCATTAATTATGAAAATTTTCTTGGATAATCTATTGACAGACTTACAACAATAATATTAAATAATACAAGTCTATGATAATGGGTATCATATAAGGAACAATGCAGTAAGCACATATATCAATAACTTCATTTGAAATTAATTCACAGATGGTTTTACTTGATTCCTTATTCAGTTGTTTTATCATTGGGTTAAGTAAATATGTAATAGTTCTAAATCCTCCTTGGGATCTATTTGGATCCTAGTAACGTTTTTATTGCCTTAAATTTGTGCAAACTGATAATTTTACTTTCTAGAGATTAGTTCTGTTATTGAACTCCAATTGGCACTAGACAGCTTTTTATTAAAGTAAACGAGTCACAATGAGTGAACATCCATGAACCAACCTAGAATTATAACAAAAATTTAATTTTTGAGTAAAAATCATTGTCATTACAAAGAATATGCATCTAGCCTCACGTCACACTTCGAATGTGGCGGGGTAAGTATAATATACAGGTGTTTAATGTAAACTAAGTGGATGGGAGTAAAAATCTGCTACCAATGGTCGGATACTTCTTCTATCAAATAAGTAAGGGACTAGCCTATTATCTGGTGGGCTAGATGCCTACTGAGTTCTTAAATTTGTTCTAGTTACTTAGTTTATCTAATCCAACGCTTACCAATTCTAAACTATGCTTTTTGTATCCCAAAGTCGTATCATAATGTGTATCACTCTGAGCCCAAGACTTTTATACGCTCCATACGTATGAGTTGAAAATTCCAGAAAACTTTGAGAGGAAACGTTTATTAAATTTTAAATGGCTTTAATAAGTGAAAACCAGAAAGCTGAAATTCCTGATCAGTCAGTAAACCCAGTATTCTAAGCTTGCATAAGCTTGCATTAAAAGCTTCGTTAATCCATAATCGTATATGGTACTGCCACGGTTCAGAAGGCATAATATATTCACTCATACAATAACAGAACCTATTCCATTTACTAACAGACATGTACCGTTCATACTTCTGTTTATTTATCTAAATTGTTTTCACTCTAAAAGTATGTTAGTTTATTTAATATTTACATCAATAAATTTCATTTCCTTGTATATTTCACAGCTTGAAAGTCTTGGTAATTTTTGGGTTATTGGCAATACTTATCGAAGTCTTGAATACTTGGATTGTTTATATATGATTCTTGTTACATTGGCTACCGTTGGTTATGGAGATATTGTATGTACTAGTTACTTAGGACGTATTTTCATTATATTCGTCATTATTGGAGCACTCGTAAGTGTATAACTCAGCACCTAACAATTTGTATTTATATATTTATCAGAAATGTATTGACTGAATCGTTTGCTCATCAGCCGACATTTGTAGCCCAACCAAGATAAAAAATATCGCCGAGAAGAACATTGAAATCACTCCTCCAAACAACTTAAGGTTTACACATAACACCAATCAATTATCTGAGGTTTCCTCTTTACCTATAAGTAGACCATATAATCCTTACTGATTGACTAGCATTATGAAAAATGAAGTGATTGACTTTTTTAAAAGTACTGTTACAGTACACTTTGATAAGTCCCCCAGAGAGTTAACAGGTAAAATACTGATGATAGTTTTAAAATAAATAGACTTGATGTTTGTTGCATAACTTTAAGAATCGCACACTACTTTTGATAGTTACATTCCATTTTCAGCTCCCAGAAGTTACTATTATCTCTCTTCTTTGTACGTGTACTAGATTTCGATTTTTAACTGAGCATTTCTTTTTGACTTGTATTATAGTCTAAGTTATTTTAATATTATAGATAACAGTAACAACACATATTTCGGAACTTAGCGAATTATTCCAACAACACAATCAATACCACAAAGGGATCTATATGGAACACATTCCAAGGTGAGTACATCTATAAATCTACACTAAAGTTTTGAATGCTTATTATTTTAGTTTGATTACTTCAATCCATAAATCAGCAAGCGAAACAATTTAAATTTATTGACATTAGTAGGGGCTTATTATAGGCCAATAAATTGCCTTAGTACAATTTCAGTTAGACCAAAGCATACTTGAGTGGTTTCGATATGTGACCATTATATATCATTATCCCACGTGGTAACCAATTTCAGATTGATTCTCTTGGTCATAGTAGTAGTTAAAATTTTATTTAAAATGTCTAAGTAGTTTGCCTGTTACTGTAATATTTTGTAATATTATAAGTTTACGATATCAATGGCAGTAAGAAATATTCAAACCAAGTATTTCATACGTCATCTTTGTTGTCTTCAAAGATTTTTCATCGTGTAGCAGTTAAGCGCAGACAACTAAACCTTCAATTAAAAAATCATGAATATCAAATAGTTTTCTTCGGAGACATTCAAACACATATAGAAATAGATCGAATATTAAGTTCTGGGAAACAAGTGCATAACCAGCTGAAAAACCCAGGTCCTTATTTCTATAGAAACTTTACAATTTATCAAAATATTTAGTTGTAAAAGAAACAATAACATCAGTATATTAAACTGGACGATTAGTAACTTTTCAGTTAATAAAGCTAAGTTTACAGAACTAACAGTAGCTTGTTTTCAAAACAAGTCAGACATTAGTTTACTAAAATAGTGACGGAAAGTAAAATATTAGTGATAAAGTCTAGAAATCATGTGTTTCTAATACAAATTCATCATAAACTGTAACTGAATCATATATTATCTCATTAGATCAAGTTCTTCCACTAAACTATGATAATCATTATTGTTACAGTAAGCGTTTTAGTTAAGCAGATATTTCCACGTATTCCTATATGGCATGTGATGTTATATTGAGAGAATGTTCTTTTATGACAAAGGAAGCTACTCTGTAATATAAAAGGGAACAGGAGTTCGAGTGATAGACATGTAGACTGTCTGAAATAATGTTGAGTCATGCATAAATATATATGACTCAAAAAAGGCGATACTTAACTAAGTTGTCTTTATTGTTGGTAAAAGCTTTCTTGGAAGTGTATTTGGCTTAAATGTTAGATGTTATTTAAAATGATTTGTTAAGACTTTTAAAGACAACTGAAGGTAGACGCCAGCGAACTGAAAGCATCGATTTTATGCTACTTGATACTCATCAGAAGGGCGTATCTTCCTGATTGGGAAGGAAGGCAGCTGATGCTGCCAAAGTGGTTATTGGTAATGTCTAAAAATCTAGTTCTACGGTTTTCTATCAAATATCTACAACCACTTTACATCACCTTACGCACGATGTTGATATAAGTAGACTAGGGTCCTTAGAAAAAATTTGATAAACGGAATATGGTCATCACTAAGAGTTTAGAAAAGCATGAAATTGGCCATATTCTAGAATTCTAGTATTCTAGTATTTCACTATCGATTTTTATCAGTGTTAAAAATGGTTAAAGGATAATAGAAATATGAACTATTTGTCACATGCTGACCTCAATAACTTCACGTTTTATTACGTCACGTATTAGATAAAAAAACACTTTGTTAACATGAATATGTTATACATGTTATCAAATCACCACCAACGTGCAAAATAAATCCAATACTGAAGTAGCTAATCCGTTTCATACTAAGTAAACTTGTTTATCTAGTTATTTTGCTTAAACTGGTGATTCATGGATTAGTAAGCGTCACTATCCAAGGCAAATTCTAACTTTGTTAGCACAAATCAGACGACAGAGCGTATACCAAAAGATATGAATATCTTAGGTTCAATCTCCGGATAGATGACCACTCCTGAGAAGTTTAAAACTAGGATGAAACAGTCCTATAGTGCAATCTGGTTCACATTAATGCTAATTTAAAATCATTCTGTGACGAACAAAAACAACATATTAATGCCGAATTCCACAAAACCATGTCATCTTTATCTTTCGTTTAGTTGTCATTTTGTTGAATATTTTAAGCCTTCAGCTATAATAATGATCGAAGCCAAAATTTCTAAAGTAATTTATTTTTAATACTTCAATGAGTTATAATTACAATTTCTGGTATTTGATGACTTCTTTAGATAATAAGTAATCGAACTGTTTTAACGCGAGTACAGGTCTTTATTAACTATCTATCCAGTGTTCACTATATATGAAAGCTATTTCCTCACTTGTTTAGGACCTTCAATGATGCATGATAATTTCTATTATTGCGGTTAGAACAGGGATGTTAAAGTATATTAACGCTTCTGTGGTATATAAACTATTAAGTTAGAAGCCGTAAGCTCCAATTCTCAACTCCAAATTATTTTTGTTATGTGTTACGGCTTTATGTCAGAACTACAGCGATTCATACTCAAACTAGTCACAAGTGTGCACTAAATAGGTGGCGTATAAATGATGTGTGATATATTAGTTCATTAGTGATTTTCAAGTGTTCTCCAGAGTATGATAATCAGAGTTAAAAACCATTATCATTTCTGTCTATATTACCTTTTATGTTAAATAAACTCTTTAAACAAACTGATTTTGGTTTTTGGTTTTAATATTTTTAAAACGTTTCAATTGGATATGCAGTAGATACTTTACGTATTTAGGCTATAAATTAGTGATTGCTTGTAAGTGGATAGTTACGCATCGTTAGGACATTGTTGTTCAAATGTTAACGTCAAAGCTTTTATATTTCGTTGTCAACATGGACTGAGCAGTTACCTAATCTTTATATAATCCTATTTTCACTCACCCAAGTGAACAGTGGTGTATCATTTTTAGAATGTCTTATTTCCACTTTATGTAATTTTTTAAAAACAAGAACTTGTCCTTAATTTAAATGTTCTACATAATGCAATTATTAGAATAAACTGCTCACTATAGATTAATGAGTGTGTAAATGTTAAACGAAGAACACAAATAGAACCTAGACGTTGATTCCGTTAGTTTTCTGAAAGAAAGTATAAGTCTGTGGGAGTTACCACTCAGTATTTCGATTTCATTATGAAGAAAGAACAAGAGGAGCGAAGAAATTTCTTTTCAATTAGTTTTTCATCAAAGCTCTACACCAATATATATATATATATATATATATATATATATATATATATATATATAAGTTTACAATAGGTTTAAAAATCATTACCGAATAATTGATTGGTGTGTTACATAATAATTTTCCAGGTTCAAAGGTATTTGCAAAATAATTACAACTAATTAACAAAGCAGTTAAGACATGAAGGTGAATAAGGTAATTATCGTTTTGAAAGTGTGCAAATGATAAATGAATTGGTTGGCATACTGTTGATAACATAATATCTATTAAGAAGAAATCGATAAATTAATTATAAGAAATCTGATGGTCAAGACAGTTACGTAAGAATTAAGTTACAATGAAGAGGTGACGAATTCGTTAGAAATTATGAAAAGATTTATATAACGTGGTGATAATAATAGTAAAAGTAGTAATAACAATAATAATAATGAGAGAATTAAGTGTAATAAGATATTTATAAACCATCCGAGCATTGGCTATTATGATGGCTAAGACAAGGAAAGAGGCTGTACAAATTTCTTATGTACACACAGGTCCGGTTCGAGAATGTGGATACCGATAGCTTCCGCTATATGTAGAAGACGTATGCGTGAACCATACGGTAAGTTGGGTGGGACTCGATAGATGATTTTAAAAGCTTTCTTTATATTTACTTGATATTCGGTATCAACTAAATGTGCAAGTATAGAGCTGTTTACTTTCCGTAATTGACCTTTGCTCAGCCAGGCTGGGTGATGTTCTGGAATTCTATGACGTACTCGCCGAATCGTACGCTCAATGTAACTGGCTCCACAGGAGTAGTTGAATTGGTATATACACATAGATGAGGCGAATTCAGCGAGACTGTCTTCAGTTCCTGATTTTTTGACAGGGTGGTTGTGGAATATGGTATGCAGTTTGGCTGCGGTAAACGTCATACGCAACGTTTTTCTAATTCGTTGCGTTGTAATTTCATTCATGTTGTCATCTAAGAATTGTGATTTTAGAAAAATAGGTTTTTACTGAACGTTACGTTTTCCCAATTCGTTTATGTAGGCATCATGTGTTTATTTGTGAATTTTAGCGGGTAGACGTTCATGCTGAGCATGTTGAGAGATTGGTACTTCTAGTTGGTTACATTCATCACAGATGTCACCAGGGTACCACTGAATATCATGAAGCACTGAATAGCTGTTTCGTCCTAGTATGGGACTCCTCATCAGTCTGAGCTAGAATAATGTAATATTATATGAATATTATGAAGTTTATGAATATTAGCAATGTCAGTTAGACATATGTTCATTATTATTGGCTTATTTAATTATTTACGAGTTAATTGTTTTCTTTTTGGCTGAATGTATCTAACAGCAAATTTTGGATGTTATCTTATACTACTTAATACTAGGCCGAATTATAGATAGATAATTTTATGTGTGCTTGAAAAGGCGAGTAGTGTAATAGCAGCTTGCTATCAGTCTTTACAAACTGATAGATAGTCTGTTAACAAAAATCGACATTCAACATTTTAAGTAAGGATAAAAGCTTACGATATTAAATATGGTATATTGTCACCTGAATTTCTGTATTTCTTTTCGTAGGCATATCGTTGTATGTGGATCCATAAACTATTCTACACTTTCAACATTTTACGAAGAATATGTAAATGCAGATAAAGGTCATTATGATGAAAATATGATGATTGTTATCCTTTCAGAGTAAGTTAAATATGTATCCTGGGAATAAGTATAACAATCTATAGATGTGTTCAGGTAGACACGAAGTGAATGCAAAGGTTAAAATTAAATGAAGATACGCTTTTAAAAAGATATAGTTCATAAATTATTTTGACTGAAGATTCGCCACGAAGATTTTAAAAATGTGTATTATACAGTTCAAGCAAAATATATAAACAAATGTGATAAGATGCAATTTAAATAGTTGCTATCGCAATTAGTTTCCACAGTACAAAGTGGTCTTTAATACATAGGGAATGACAATACTATTTCACATAAAAGTTGGATGTGCAACAGTAAGATAAGCTTTTTCAAATGGTAGACGTCTTATGTGATGCAACGATTTCGAACTAGTGTTTTCTTTAATGTAAGAGGCAAGTGAGCAACTTATAACCAGACTTCTCATTTATGAGTTGATTTTACCTGTTACTTTCGTAATATATTTTTTAATTTTATTTTTCACCGTCTTAGTAATGATGTAACCTAACAACCAGTAAAACCCGTTAGTATGCTCAGGGGTAGGGGGTATTAGCGACGGCAACAAATGTTTTTACTACCTAGAGCAAGTTGCTAGATAAATAATTTGACAGTAAATCATGTACTCAAGAAACAAATCATATAAACCAGGATTGTTGGATAACTTTAAATAATTACTAACATAATGATTCACTGAAGTCAATGTATTCTATATTATGTATGCTGCTTCTTTCAATTTAAATAGAATCGATCCTGACATCCGCTTAATGGCGTTACTTCAGAGAGAAAGCACTACAATGAGATTTTTGAAAGGATCTGTCACTTTGCCAGAAGACTTGGAAAGAGCCAAAGTAAGTTGTATAAATTTGGTTGGTTTATGTATTCTCAAACTCAATACTTTTATATATCGGTAAGCTCTGCCCAGTTGTCATTTCAAGCCTGTTAAAAGATTTACAGCTTATTAGTGGAAGGAAGTCTTCTATGTATGTGTATTATGTGCAGAAAATAGTATTGTTCCAATATACGGATTCAGAATTCAGATTAGAAGTTTCAGTTTATCGATGATTAGTCCCCTGAGATTTCATGCATGTTAGTGGTCTTTCTGAGATTTGATTCAATGCCTGGAGCTAAAAATGAAAATGTTATTTACTAGAATAAATGCCAACACGTGACTTAGTAATCCTAAATAAATTGCAAATTTATCAATTATTATTCTCACATTCTGCGCCTTATTTCTGACCAGATTATGCTAAGAATAAACGAACACCTTAAATTATTATCACTGAAGATGACTACGAAATAACTAAAGATAATACAAATAAATTAAAGTTCACATCGAAAGCATTAATTTCTTAAATACTGTATATCGTGAGGACACAATTATTCGTTGCATATATATAAACATAACTAATATTTATGTTTTTAAGATGTTGACATTTTCCACTGAATGTGAATCTTGAACACTAAGTCAAAATCAACTGACACTTCGTCTAAAATCTAATTGCTAATATTATCTAAAAGTGTTTGTCCATCCATATTCAATTGTACACCTTCCCCATGCCATGAGTATCATAACTCGCGGATAATATTTAGATAAGATTTTGACAAAGTAATGGTAAGTGATCTAAAAATGTTCCTTTCTTGAATGCCTACGAAATTTAGCAGTGTTTTTCAAATGACTTATTAGATTAACAAACTCATGAGTAATAAATTCACCAAAACCTAGAAATGCTATACTTCATTTCTTAAATGAGAACTCATATGTGTGTCACTTAAATATCTAACCTAAAAACAGTCCGATTTCCTTTCTTAATCAGCCAATATTGGTCTTCATGAACCATCATCCACCTGGACTTTTGAAGTCTGGAAGTCATGTTCGACCTCAAAACAACTAATGAGCAGATAATAGTTAGAAATACTTCATTATAGTGAAACAGTTAGTCATGATACCAGGTCAACCTCAGTTGTCCAACTTTCAAAAATCTTTGATGAGACCTTAAAATATATTCTTATCGTTGATACCTACTTGATCTCTAACTCTTATCAAAACAATAATTGGAAGTAATAGCTCTCTATTCTTATATATAATCGTTGGCATGTAAATCCAACTACGGTCTTCCATATAAAAGTAATATCCCACAACCAACATTACACCATCGACACTGAAGAAATGGCTAATGATAACTAGTTTGGCTACTCACAATAACGGTATAATAATAAATGTATACTCTAATCATATGTTCTGACGTGGTAACCAATACATTGAATAATCAGATATATAAAAACAATCGATGAAATACTAACATGTAAAATACTATCTCAATTGTATTAGTTTATCAATGTTCCACTGATGTTGCTCTAGAATTTTATGATATCTGATTGAGATTTTTGTTCAGTCAGAAACAAGTTAACTCATCTCCATGCTAATTAGATTATGATGAGTAATAAGTGTTGTGCAGTTATTTGGTTACTCGATTTTACTATTAACAAAATGTGACTGCAAAAAGTATTTAATCAGCCTGTTTTGCTAAAAAATATTAACTGATTATTTAGAAAAACTTATTGAGAAAATCATATGATATACAAAAATATAGGTCACCGATGGAAATGTGATACAACCATGACAAGACAATGAAATATAGTCGTTAGACTATGCTTTTTTCAAAACCTCTATAGCTCAGCATTGTCTTGAAAACAAATGCATAACTTTAATTTTTTGACAGAAAACTAAATAAGCCGATCATGTTGTATACACTGGTATGTTAAAGTGATGTATGGTTTAGTTACATCATAATCTCAATAAATTTGCAGAATTTCAATATAGGGCTTTAAATGTGACACAAACTCCATCAAAAAAGTCTCTTTGAACTAGAATGAATTCATAAAGAGTATTTCTGAGAGGTCAAATATTGAGTAAGATGTTGTGAATAATACATTGAAGTAGATAGCAATCACAGATTTTAAGAGTTCAAGCTAACAATACAAGACTTACGTCACCATGGACAAATAATGCGATAGTGACATAAATAGAGTTAGAAATAATTCATCACTACTTATGTAGCTCGGGTTTTTATATTAATGTATGTTTAATCATACATAGTGCAGTGGGATTTAAATCTTTAAAAATTTTGTTTGTTGCTAACAGGAAGTTGTCAAGTTGCGCATATTTACAAAAGTAATAGAAAAGATGACAAGATCTTGATGGCTGCATAGTTGATTAGAAATTAAATTTTCGAACCGTTGCTTCAAACCGTATTACGAATCTGATGCAGCTTCATGTTTGCCCAATTTTTCCAGAAACCGAACCCGAACCGTTAGGATATACTTTTGCCAAACGTATTCCAGTAGTTCGTTCAAGGCTGAGGAACCTTAGTTGTATTCAAAGCATCGAAAATACAGTTGTTGATGATTGTGCAGTATTTGTTTCTCCGAAAAACTGTGCATAATTATTTAGATTTAAGAGACATATGAAGGCAACTAAGTTTCTTATCTCTATACATGAAAACACTGCTCTCCTTTTTTCTACAAATAATGTGTTCGTTTTAATCACTCATCTTTCTATCTAATCCGCCACATTATTGTTGTATTTATTATTCCTGCTTCATCGCCATCATTATAATTGCTGGTAGACACTAATTTATGTGATATGATTGTTTCCACTGATATTGGTTGTCTTACTTCTTCGACTTTCAAGGTAAGGACTGCTGAAGCTGTAATTATCCTTTCCAACAAATGCAGTCAAACTCCTGTTGAGGACGATTGGAAAAATCTAATGTGCGTTGTTGCAATTAAAAACCTTAATTCGGATATCCGAATCATTTGTGAACTTATGCTAATTGAAAGCAAGGTATGTTTAAGCTTGTGATGATCAGTATTACCACCAAATAAATGAATAAAACGATTGTAATAATAATCCAATCATTGAATAGGTGATTATTTCTTTTGCCTCAAGTAAGTATTTATTGTTCTTTTAACTCAGTCAACCGGTTTAGTGATGCAAAAGTTAAACAGTTGCTTTGTAGCCCGAAGACCATGGGTTTGATCCTTGATGGAAATGTGGATGTTCACTGGTAAGGAACTCTATATTAGAAGGAAAGTTATCTAATGATTGCTAATTTTCGAATCGTTCTTTAAATAAAGGCAACTCGTGTTATAAAATATCAAGCTTATAAATCAGATTGTGGATTCATTCAACATTTGAGCTCAATCGTCTGATGATTTGCAAAATTTTGCTGACCCTGATCCAGTTATTTTCTACATTTTATGCCTAAAATTCTAAATTTTACTGATTATTTGTGTTACGTTTTTAAAAATCTTTCGAACCACGTTAGGAATTGTAGTATTGTAAGCACCTCTGTTTACACAAACTAATGTCGAAGGTTCAAATCGGTTGTAATGCAGTACATTTATTCATTCTATAGCTACAGTAAAATCTTTCATCATCATTTCATCCATTCGGTATTTTTTCAGTTTTTTTCACTAATTCAATCTTCGTTTCGCTTAATATAATTAATACCATTATGCCGGTTTTTACATTTTTCATCATAAAAGTTTTTCTGATGGCATCCGTGTATGTGATAACAAGTTGTGCAGATGAAAGTATGCATTAGATTCCATGCTATTTATGAGTGAGATAAAATTTACAATAACTGACCGTTAACTTTCAACCCCGTAATTTGTTATAATAGTGATATTTCTTTCATTGTAAGCAAGCTATTCGTTTGTCACATCCTTGAGGTTGGTTGATTTCCGATGGATGCATTCTGACAAGCCAATGGACGACCTGCGGTTGTAGATGACTCAGTAATACACTACATTTAAGAGCGACGGAATATTCTTAGCCTATGATCAATCTCCCTGATATTCATATTCCCGAGTCAGAGAAGGTCGAAAACTTAAATGTGTCAACTGTCTAGTAATGGTGATAAGGATCATTTAGTTCATGAGCCCGTTTATATATATATTCATCGAATCGCAGACTGGATAGCAGACCGATTAGAGTCATAGTAGCAATACAAAACGAAGACAATTGTGATAGAAAACCAGGGTAATGAGTACATAATTAATTAGTTCATGTGTGGAAAATGATACAATAACAGTAAGTAGGTCAAATAGAAGATAACAACAAGAAAACAGTGTTCACTTGCCACGCAATCAAAATATGTCATATAATATCCCAAAAATAAGTTATGATAGTTTAATTATTCTTTTTGAGTGGCCTATTATAGTATTTTCCCCCTTTGGAGCATACGTTCTTTCACTGTTTTGTTTTATATTGTTATAACCGTTGCTATAAATTATATCGTTTAGTTTCAGTTTCCTTTGACAGTAATGCTCATTATTTGAGAAAACATAGTTTCATGCGAAATTTAATGAAGTCCTACAATAATTTTATTCTTTTGTCTATGAGTAAAACATGGAAAAAATATCAATTGTACTTATGATAAGGGAGCTTACTACACAATTCGTTGTTTTATAAACAGATAAAGTATTGAAACAGGTAAAGAAGTTGGACCACTCCATCAAGTATTCATAGTATTCATATGTTTATTCATAACAGTTAACATTTATAGTTTATGATTTTATAAGTATTTTATGGATGCTTCGCTTTATTTTCATTCAAAACACAGGCATGGATGTCCAATATACCTGGATGGAAAGAATATGAAAGTGATAAATTCGACAGAGCTATTTGCTTGCCACAGATGAAACTTGGTTTACTAGCATTAAATTGTTTAGCAAGCGGGATATCAACTCTATTATGTAACTTTATTATGCGTGATTCAGTACCGACAAATTCAGTTAGAGTTAGTTATTCATGCAATAATTTCATTTTTCTTAATTATTTTATTATTCTTGATGATGATTTATTAAGCACCCAATCTATTCAAAAGCATGTTTAATATTTGCTATTTATACTTTAAATGAGTCATTCCATAGAGACAAAATTTCATTATTTTAAATAGAAACAGTTTGAGGCCTAATCCAGACAGACGATCATCGTACACCAGAAAGTTTTATTTTGTATACATTAACACAAGTCATATGGCTTCTAAACTTTACAATCTTTCATTTCTATTCTTTTCTAGAACCGTTGACTTCTGGTATAGATTTCTCTTCACATATAATCTTCCATCGCTTTCTAACATTAAATGACTTAGCTTATAATCTTGTCACTTAAGATGTGTTATGATATTTATTGATACGGAATCCGATGATAGGCTTGTTGCAGTTTTTTAATATGTTTACTACCTTATTGAAGCCAACTCTTAGTTAGCTATCATTTAGGTGATTTACAAAAGTCATAGAAGATTTCCAGGAATATAAACTAACCAATTATACTTATTTTACCAATGACGGATTATTAAATGGTTTTCCTGGTTAGCGTGTTTTTTAGCAAGGTTGTTCTTCACGGGATAGAGTTGTTAACGCCATGCCCAATCCTCCTTCTATATCAGGTCTTGGGACCGGCAGCAACCCTAGTGGGATTTCAGGCAGATCACTAATTACTTACCTATATTACGCTTGTCTAGTCTATTTATGTTCATTAAGTTTCATCGATAAATGTGCATTGTGGCCACTAATCTGATTGATCTAACATTATATGAACTACGTTGAGATGTCGAGTGACTGGAAACAGTCGAAGGTAAAACCCGAACTTAGGATTAGTGCTACGTGATCACTATAATTCAATCGGCAATAAATAACTATACATTTATGAAATTGTCACCACTTTACTGATCAGTTAATAGTCTTTTGCAGCCAATACAGCTCAGTCTTAAAGGCATCAAAATGTGTAGGTGATTGATGAGGGTTTAAACCCATCAGGCATATCAGTCCTCTCAAGAGTCCAAACTTACCACTTTGAGGGATGCTAACGAATACGAATTCTAGACATAAGGTTACCTGTCAACTATTTCCAATCACTTATTAGTACATAATATTAGTTGCACTATAGTAGTTGTTTAAAGCGATTTACGTAGTACATCTGGGATTGTATCTGCGGCAACGGTGAATAACATATTCAGTATTAAACTAGATATAATTATCCTTGTTTACAGAGAAAATGGATAACATAGAATATACGACACCTGACTGACGCAACTCTCCAATTTATCTGATCCTTTATTACCAATAGCTCAAAAGTAGAAGTCAACATTTTCTATTGTTTTCTCATGATGACAAACTTCGATGAACAATAATAGAAAACAATAATATAGAAGTACAATACTAGTATACAATACTAGTTAGTAACATCTAATAAAATAAGGAATGAATAGATTCATACTGAAGAACGTACAACAATACATTTATTTATCCTAACAACTCTGTTGGTCTTCATGTTAGTTATTCATAATTGTTTAAATCAGTAGAGTTTGTTGTATAAGAAGACTATCCGTTGTTGTCTTTTTTCTTTCGTTTATTGGTAGAAAACATTACCTCGTTGGATAAATGAATATTTCGAAGGCACAAAATATAAATTGTATACAGTGAAATTTTCACATGCTCTCGATGGGATGCTATTTCAACAATTAGTTGGGTGAGTTTTATTTTGTTGGTAAGTGAAATGAATATTGCTATTTACTTTAATATATAAAGAAAAGTGAAAATATCATATTTACTAATTCATATGATTAAATCATTTTATAGTACTTTGGGAGTAATTCTCATGAGAACAATTTTAAGCTATCTTGTTACTTCATTATTGACAGATTTTAGAAGCATATCAATTGTCAAACAATGAAAACGCTACTATGTCATCTTTATAGGCTTTTAATATCCAACATGTTATCAGGTAATTGAAATATAATTAAAACTAATTTGAAGTAGAATTCAAACACTCAACTCATTACATTCGAATAGCGTAGCAGCACCCTGAGTATTCGAACTTCTTTATGCAAAATTTGAGAACTCCAAGAAAAAACATATTAGAACACTGATTGTTATTTGCTTGTATTCAATCAGGACACAATTATTGTTTTGAACTATAACTTCACAATATTCACTCCTAGAAATATGTACACCTTTCCAAACAGTATTATCCTAATTTTTCCATCAATAAAGATCTGAAATTTAATGATTGATATTTTTATTTGAAATATTAAGAATCCCTATTAGATGGATTAGAACAACATTTATAAGCCAGTAACATTGTTTTCTGCCAGACCCTCATCAGGTTTTACTTTAACATGCAGAAATATCTGTGTGCAAACATCGAAAAATATTAAACCAATTAAAACAATTTTTGAGTCAATTAAATAGGTGGATTACATAAATAACTATGTGAAATGTATAAACTGATAGTAAGAGACTAGGTATACTAATAGTAGTGATAAGGAGTTCAATTTAAGCATGAAAATAAAGATTGACAGTAAGGTAAGTAAAAGCAATGTTAACTTCGATAAATATTTCAACAAAGTAATTATAAACCAGTAATACTGTTTTAGACAAATTCATCATCAACTTCCACATTTATTAGTCCAAATTAATTAATAATCAAAAATGAATTGTCAAGTGTAAGACAGAAATATCCTTTAAATTAGATTATAATCGATAAGTTTGAAACTGTTTGAATAGTTTGTCATGTCGAGTAAAATCAACTCATGCGTCAATTGAAATTGTCAGAATGATCATGCTCGTCGTCAGAATAAATACATGCTGGGGTGAAATATAGACAAACAATGTTTGGTAGAAGGCTATGATAGTGTATAAAATGATATGAATTAATAAAATGGAGTAAATGTTGATTTAGACTGTTTCTTAGATTACTCTATGAGTAGTTATAACAATAATATTTTAATAGGAAAATAGAATTAGGAAGATACATTGATGGAGAGGGGGAGTATATATGCGTACTAAGTAAATGTGGGTTAGCTTACGATTAGTGATGATTGATTATTTGCTTATTTGGTCTAATGTTGGCGATGGTAAAAGAAATAGGTAAACATATTTCTTCTGGATACGAAGCTCTGGTTTTTTTCTAATCCGAATAATTAATGCTTCTGCCACTTGAGGAAATTTGAGTTTGATCAACTTCGACAGACAGTTATTAACACAGTATACTACTGAAAACTACTAAATAGTATTGCTGTGAGGCCTGTTTTAACTTAGTAAACTACTAACCATACAAACTGCGCCCTTCCTCGACCACGGTGGAAGATGTTTACGAGCACGAAAGTGTGAATTCCTTGATTCATAGGATCAACTGAATTGATACATGGAAAAGGAGATGGCTGTTCTAGGTACTTTGTTTTTTATTCTTGCCAACACCGTCGGATGCATGGAAAACAGTAATCATAGATTTCTTGTATTTAGCGTTTTTCAAACTGTTTTTTGTAACCTTTGGATTGATATTTCAATAGCAGCATCACTTCTCGACAGTAGACAGATGAACAATGATTTCGTTGATATGGTTTGAACCATTTCTGCTCTTACTATACTAGTTTATAGGATTTTCGGGATATTCATTTTTTTTTATCATGTAAGCTGTTCAGCTCTTCCATAGTAACAGTGACGCATACAGTTGTTATTCTATAATTAGGTGCTCTCATCAGATTTATTTTGTGTTCCAAAGGAACAAAGGTAAACAAATGTGTATATTACCGTGTTTACGTACTTTTCCTACTCAAGATTTCTTCTTAATGATCATCATATCATTATAAACATTACATTTAGTCTTTCTCCATATTTTTTTTTGCTGATCAATATTAACACTATTTATCTCTTTTTCATTCCAGTATGTATTTATTCTGATGATGAGCATGATCATTCTGACAATTTCAAATGACGCATGAGTTGATTTTACTCGACATGACAAACTATTCAAACAGCTCCAAACTTATCGACTATAATCTAATTTAAAGGATATTTCTGTCTTACACTTGATAATTCATTTTTGATTATTAATTAATTTGGACTAATAAATGTGGAAGTTGATGAGAATTTGTCTAAAACAGTATTACTGGTTTATAATCACTTTGTTATGACAGAAATGAGGACTTTTAAACAGTAAATATTTTAACACAGGAATTAGGCTGAAACTGTAGAATGAAACTCGTTATAACAATGATAATAATGATAATAGTAATGAGACAATCATCAAAACCAGAAAGTGTGAAAATAATCTTGTTAAATATGGAGAAGGAAATGGTAAAGGATTGGTGGAGGGGTGAAGTATAAATGAACAAACAACAAAGACGGTTGTATAAATGGATAAACTGTTATTTATATATTATTTGGTTATGGAAGGGATAGATGTATTACACATTTGTATTGTAAGCATAGATTCGTATTACTAACTCGAATCTCTATTGAGATGAGATTGAACCCTATTCGGAAAGTTTAGTGGTGTACGACTAACCACTCTGAATGCCACGATTCTGTCTATTGCAAGCCTACTATCTACTCAGTGTGACAAAATAAAACTGGATATAGTTTTAACGGGCATCTATTCCAACCAGGTGCCCGTTGACTCGTTGATCAAGTTGTCTGATTGTATGCCTAACATAGCTTTCTCCCCGGGAGTAACTAGAATCACAGATATACATAAATATGTAGAAATCAACTTTATAATCATTTTAATACGTAAATACACTAAAAACCATTTTCAGATATTCTAGCATCATGCATCAAAGACAGCAAATAGATTGGTTCTCTGTGATCGCAAACGTGAAAGAGAAACTGTCTTCTGTCACATATTTTGCTGATTAAAAATAAAGCTATTCTGTGACGACAGATTTGATAACTTAGTGCATCATGTGTAAAGCTTGTCAAATGTTTCCTCGACTACACACTTGCAGTTGTGTAAGTGATAACAAACCAAAGTATTTTACAGTCAAATACGATTTGTATGAGCATTGTTTAATCTGACAATTGTTTTGACTTGGATAATGATACATATAGCCTTGTAGACAATATCTATTTGGACAAATAACTTCTCCGATTGAATAACACTGTTTTTAACTATCTTTTCGGTTAATTAACCACACTTAACTCAATGTTGTGATAATTAACTAAGAATATTTGAAAATTTCTTTGTATATGGAAAAACCACTAGTTATCTTGTTTATTGATTATCACTAAAACAGAAGTCCGTTGGGCTTATTGATAAATATTGTGAATATTTCTATTATTTGAATAACCTAAGGACGGGTTTTTTTTAGTAATCATTCAATTTTGAAAAGTATTTTTAACTCACCTCAGCGGAAGATAAATGTAAATACTAATAGTTGCCTAGATGCTGAGTTTAAACTGTTTCGTGTAACGAATTCACATTTAGATTAGCCATGGAATTTTGGGGTGTGCTTCTGTTGGCTGTACAAGTTTATACTGACAATAATAAGAAAACGCAGATGATTATAAACCCAGGTGTACGTGTACGAATTAATACCTATCGAATGCGTGCAGTCGTTTTAGCTAAAAATTTAATCGAAGCACAACGGTAAGTCGCCCTTCATTGATCTGTTTATCTGTAATGCTTTTCTGTTTTGAATTTAAATCGGAAATTTCAACTTGCTAAGCTGTTCATAGATTGTATCGTATAACAGTAAGAAATACTGTAGTTTGAAAAGCCTTTTAGTGAACTGCGGGATATAAACTGTATACATTTCATGTAATAAAGATATATTCCAGGTCATAGCGTTTGTGGAAATAAACCGCTTTGTTGTCAAAAAACTTTCGAATAATGGATACAAACTTGAACCTCATTTTATGGGATTCAATTTGAACGACGGGATATTATCTCTGTTATCCATACAAAGATATACTGTTACTAAATGTTAAGTATATGAAGTAGTGTTTGGCTATTATGTGATGTTACGGAAGTTAGAAGCTGTAGAACGGAAGAAAAACGAACAGAAGTTGAAGTATGACGATCAAATAATATTTATACTTTCAGATCTTTAAAGATAGACTCAATAATAAATTGAAACTTCCTTTTACAAAAAAACTGCTCTACATTCTCAGTAAAAGGATAAGAACACGACCTAGAAAGAGACTACATGAAATTTCACTAAATTTTAATCATATTTTTATCATCCAACATGAGATCGAGCACTAACTAATTCAATGGCCTTAATTATGTTCACGATATAGAGTAGAAGGCTTTTAAAAAAAATTAATTATTCTATCCTTTTGGACGCCCATTCATTATAGTGCAACCTGATTCACTCCAATCGTTAGCTCTAAGTGTATATCTATTATACACGACTACAAATGATAAAAACAGTCTTACAACTAATTAAAAAATTCATTTAATCATCATAATTTGTGAAAGCGAACTGAAATAATATTAACCAGTACATTCAATCTTCAACAGAATACTGAAATGTTTTTGGGCACCGTAGTCCTGGAAATTCAAGTTACAACCAATCGCTTTAGATTTTCAACACAGCATAACTGACTAGATGCTAGAAGTTCCAGTATTTTCTTTATCAAACGGTTAATATGAACATTTTGTAACGTTCTAGATTCTTGTTCACTTTCCTTCATAAAATATTTTCATTCACCTTAAATAAGCTTTCAGCCACTATATTGAACAGCATGAGTTCATTAGAGATTCGAAAATGAATAAAAGTTGATTTGACTACAAGTTGATCAAGATGTACAAAACCACAGTATAAAACTGTTCAAGTACATGCTGATGAAGAATATACTTTTCACACCTACATAGGTCTTTTTCAACTTAATTCATTATTTAAATCATTTTTAAAACATCATATTAACTGTTCGCACTTGATTAAAAGCTTTTTCAGGAATATGAACTTAACACTTCTCTCTGTTTAGTAGATTAGATTCCTTCTAACATCATAATATTTTATTATAACTAGCTTGAGAACTTACACAATGGACAATCAGATTACGTTTGATAATTATGGTCAAGTCATTCTCTCTCCACTTATGAGGAATACAGGTAAGCATATCAATTAGAATTCTAAAAACTCGGAAAACAATAGTTGACTGAATATGAACTAACAGCTTGTCAATTATTTGCAAATAATACTGATTTTATCCCAATTTCATTTTCCCATTATGTATACAATAGTTTTTCATCCACTAATTTCAGCATGTTTCATTAGAACTTGATAGTGTTATTGGTGGAAAACGTTTAGTTGAATATAGCTTGAATCATGAATTAAAAGTAGTTAGATGAGCCCTGCCCTATATGACCGAGAGGTTTAACTACAAATAATCTTCAACTGATAAAATTCTATATATTGCTCTGAGTAGAAGTTTTGCGTACAAACGATAAGGCGTTATTCCTTTTCCCTACGAGACTTGACCATTTTAGATTTAACTGTCACCAAAAGTGCCAACACCGCTTCATTTTCTACTTGCTTCGAATTGGTTTTCCATTAATATAGTTCGTCGATGAATATTTCCTTCAATACAAGAAATAGTATTCCTAAGAAACCACAATGAATAACATCTACAATGAATAATAATTTGCTAACGTAAATAAATAACAGTCCCTATGTTAATAAGTCAACAAAGGGCATTTATAATTTACTGTAAAACATTTACGTGGTAATATTTACATTTTAATCCAAGTGGCCGCTGATTTCCGACTTTTTTATTATGGCTAACTTATCAATTGCTTAAACTTAAATTACTAAATATGTTCGCCGTAGGCTTCTGACAAATGAATGTTCCACTGCCCACCCACCCCCCAACAACGTGAAAATGTAGATTCTAGCAATTTATCTGCTTATATAATACATGTTTTTTAAACTTAGTATAGCAAAATGAAATGCATAGGTATCCCAAGAAGTTCGTGAACTGTACTTTCCTACGCGTTATTAGTACGACAGTTACGAATGTTACTAAGCTGTTCGAAAGTATTAGACTGAGTGTCCGAATTTTAGTTCAAGTGATTTGTAAGTACATTTTGGTTACATGTTAGATACCCAAATCTTTATATAATTTACCACAAAGTTAATCAACAATCTTTTATAATTTCTCTAATAGAATTCATAAATGTCGTTAAAATATGTATTTTGTTTTCTGAATATTTATCCAAAGCTCTTAGAGTGCATCATTTCATCAGTTATTGTATCTATGTATATTGTACATTTCGAATGTGAATAATTACGATGATACTGTACAAAAATGACTAAATATTTATATAGAAGCATCTTTGATGAGTAACAATTGTTATTACTGTCTACACTTGTTACTTCCTAGTTTTTGTTATGATGTTAATTGATTCAGATGTAAATTTCACTTGTTTTGTAGATAGTATATATGAAAAGACAAAACCATTTTCTACTACTGGAACAAATTTAGTTAAAATGATCGGAAAGTGTTTTAATATTTTTCGACAACCATTTATAATCTACAATAAAATAAGGTGAGTAAATATCTCTCATTAAAAAATTAATTGAATGTTGGGTATGGTTTTTGTACTTTTGGGAATTATTTAAGTTTGTCTTTTATAGATGAATTCGTCATCATATTGCCAGTTACTATTGATAAAGGCCCAGATTTTATTAAGAACTTAATGTAAAATAGATGTTCGTGGAATGAACTAAAATATAATGTAAGATAAATAGTAACTGCAAATAGTGAAATGTTTCTGAGGCGAATATTTAAATTTTCTAGTTATTTAAGTGTTCTATGACGATAAAAAAAGTGTTTTTCATTACAAGATAAATCGTACAGTATTAAAATTTGATTAAAATATGAATCACTGACCACCAACAAACAACTTAGTAAGCAAAACCTAAGATATTGTGCTCAATGACTGGCTATTCGAAGATGGCTTTTGATAGATGTGACACATGCATTTTTAAAGAGCCAATTAATGTAGATTGCATAGAAAATACAACCTTACCAGACTACTAACTTAGTTATAATAATTCGATTACATGTACAAAAATTAACCGTTCTCATGAATTTTTATACATTTATCATTGAATCTAATGAGTAACCGTTAATAGTTCAATTTCCTATTAAATTAACTAGGTCATTGAAATTGTTCTAGAAAGGAAACGTTAATTGACGTAAATCAACGTAGTTGTTATGTACTGTAAAGTTATTTTTAGGAACATCTGAAAATAGTCTAGATAATTTGCACGAGATTAAAAGTTAGCTTGACGAAAACCTTCAGGAACTTTGACGGCGTATCATTCTTTCTCGTAGTTTTCGCCTACCTCCAAAAAATGTTTATTTGGTCAAATTACGTTCAACAGTTTTTGTGTATCACACAAGCACGTTTTATTGGTCAAATGATAACAAGTACGAAATAATAGTTGCTACTTACAGTAACATTTTGTTGTCTTTGTAACTTTTGTAACAAAATTATAGATAATACCTAGGATAGATTTAATTTAAGAAAGAAAGAAGAAAGAAAAGCGTCCTAAATAAATTTAATATAATCATTGAAAATATTAAGGTTCAATGGAATCATTTAGCTTAAAACATAAAGCATCTTCGAAAAATCCAGATCTCCCAATAACTAATTAAATCAGATTGAATGTTAATTTCAAAGGTAAATCACATATCTTATTCATTTTTTGTTTACTGTATCTATAAAAAATTTATATTACAGAGGGAACAAAGTAATACAAAAAGTTTCTAAGCATCCAAGTACTTTTTCAATGAATTCATATCATCATCATTTGCATCCAGATAGTACAATAGTTGATTTTGTGCTATTAAAAAAACTGAATTCAATTGATTTACAATGTGATAGTACTGGTTTATTTTATTGGGTAACTGAAAGAAAATTCTCAAATATATGCTTGGTAAGCAAAAAGAAATAGATTTAACTGTAACTTTTCATATTATTCTTCTAATCAATTTGATGTAGATATCGGTATTAATTTGTATTTACATTAATCCTCATTGTTTATTAATATTTGTATTAGTTGTTACCTTCTCCTTAAGTTATTTTTACATAGTTGTCAAATTTGTTTATACTTATTAGTTTAAGAGTTATCAGCTGAAAGCCTCAACTCTATGGCATTTAGTTATGCCTAAACTTAGTATTTAGTCCATCAGAAATTCGTTTACACAAGATACAACTTAATGAGTAACAAATAGGAAGTAAGCCTCTAGATTTAAAAGATTTTGAAAGGATGGAGATTTATTGTTAATGCAGATGTTATTGGTAATGTTGGGTTACTTGAAGCGGATAATTTAGCCGCAAGCTATGTTTATCTTTCAAGACAACATCAGCTTTTCCTTTACTTAATGTAAACGATGATAATCTTTCTCCACAATAACAAAGCCATAAAGCATAGAAAACCCAAGAACACCAAAAAGATTTTGATAACGCTATTTGACATAACTAGTTCAAGGATTCATGAAATGTCTATAATACGAAGTAATTCATCAGTGCAATACACTGTCAGAAAGCAAGCACTCACCAGCTATCGAAATCTCTAGTTGATACAGTTTTTAGTTAGAGATTAAACACCTCTTTATTCTAAGTTCACACCCATTAACTACAAAACGAAACACCAACCGGTTTTCTCATCTATTAATGTACTAGCTGAATACATTTTGAATTGATGTTTACTCTTTCTATCTAATTTAAATCAATGAAAATTTGAACATATTTGCCTTCTTAGACAATGAAAGAGATGATTCGCTGTCAGTTCAAAAATCATATCATTGTATGTATCACAAAACAAGCAAAAGGAATAAAATTAGGTCTAGCCAGTTTCGTACTTCCACTTAGATCGACTTCAATATCAATAGAAGAATTAAAGCCAATCATTATCTTATGTGAAGCTAAAGTTATTGAAAATGAATGGCGATCACTGAAGAATCTTCCAAATATTTATGTTTTTTCAGTAAGTTAAATAAATAAATTATGATGCATTTCTACAAAGATTTATACATTTATAATAAATCAATGATTGTGAATAACCGCAAATTTGGTGGGTCTAATTAGTTTACTGTTTAACTCAACACCAATTTTCTGACGCTTTTAAATTATGAAATAACGACTATTCGCAAGTTTTCATTAGTCTTTTAACTCAAGTCATTTTAAGATTAAAGTTACTTGTCATAAGGTCCTTAGAAAGAGAATGTTTATAGTTAAAAGAGTAGAGCCCACCATGATTTCTTAGTATAAACAGTAATATATTTACTATAAAACGTAAAGGTATGACAAAATCATGATAATTAACCTGTTTAGTACTACGAATAGCCTTAAAATGATTCCCACTTCCAATGAAATCATGTACCTTCATACAGCTTAAAATATAAAAATCACTCATAATTCTTTCAGCTTATTAGCAAAATATTATGCTTGTCAGGAGTGAGAAATTTATCGCTGATGACAATGGACGATTTTCGCGCAATATTACAAATTGATAGAATTGGGAATTCTACCATTAGATACCGGTCCAATAGTGCAGAGGGTTAGGCGTCCGCCGAACTGATGTCTCTAAGACGGAATTTCAGGTGCGGACTGCAGAAAAGTCCTATGCTACGGTGAAACAGCTATCCATCGCTCGCTGGTTTTCAATTATACCCTACCTACATCAATTTGTGACAAACCCAATTCACAAAATTTTATTCAATGGGTGATTTAGACCTATTGAATCAAATGTTCGATTTATAATGCTAAATATCACTTAAAATTAGAACACATGTTAATATTTTCTGTGATATTATCAGGAAGTTACTTCTTGGTACATGATTAAAGTTAGTCATAATAAAAAATTTCTTACTCCCAATTATTTGTTTTTATGTGAAATGTACAATACAGCCATAAATAGAAAGTTATCCTTTGTTTACTGTACTATTTACGTTCATTTTTAACATTACTCAAATGTTTACATAAAGGTATATTGATACTAATCTTTTTTTCCTCCGATTAATCTTACTGCACGGTTTAGGGTTCACCTCTAAACAGAGCAAATCTTCGTGCTGCCGGTGTCGAAAGGTGTTCAACTTGTGTTGTACTTTCATCTTTATATGATAATTCTGGAAGACCATCATTAATGGTAGATAAAGAAAGCATCCTATGCACTCTAAATATTCGTCAACTATTAGCGGATGCAAATAAAACAAGTTTGTGAAACAAATTTTCAGAAAATTCAGCTTTATATATTTGATTTAGTATTGCAGATTTTACATCAAAATTATTCCGTGGCAAACTTTGGACTGAGTTTACATACCTGTTATTTAACTCTCTTCAGTTACTCAAAATTAAAGATATTCAATAGGAATGTGATGTTATTTAGCTCACGATGTTGTATCGAATATGTAATGACACTGTAACCAAAACTTCATTCAGTCAGAATTCTCGTCATTAAATGACTACGATCCCACCATCTTCCCTCATTCAACGACTTTTAAAGTTGTTCTATTCATCGCCTTTCTTAAGTCTCAGTATCGTTCTCAAATGATTTACATCCACTATCACTCGAAATGTGTAAAGTACATACCTTAACTACATCTTCGACCAAACTTTGAAATCGCCCAGTCAGTAACTCACTCGATCTCCGAAGTTTGTTACAGATTACGTATAAATAAATGTAGTCATTAGTTAGCTTTCACTAAAGCTTGTGTTTCGAGGATAGTTTAAGTTACTTGTCCAACAATGTCATCTAGTGGTGAAGTTGGTAGCAAATATGAATTTGGTCATATATCAAAGTTAGTCCTAGTCAAGTACTGACTTAAAGAATTAAGATTCAACTAACCGAATGATGCCAAAATAAAATAAATTTTCATCTTTAGTTTTTATTAACCCGAGTTCAGTTTCCAGCATTAACTCGTGATATTTAGTGGTACTAATTACATTTATTATTTATTGGTGCTCTTTAGGTATTTTTGATACTGAAGGACGAAATCATCCTGTGCTTGTAACCGAGCTTTGTAAGTTTACTATAATATGTATTCCATAAACATGATTAAATTTCTCTTGAATACCTATGCCTATGCTTTTATGAATCACATTAACTATGTTCTCAGATTCTATCTTTCAGTTGTTGTAAAGCGAACAAGATCATGATTTTGTAGAGAACGTAGTGGAATCATTTTATTTTACAGAACTATATCGACTACTTATTAAAGATACAAAACTTACAGCTAAAAGTCCGAAATAAAAAACTGATGATGTACTTTAAAAAAAACACCGAAAGTGAGATTCAGCTGTAAAATTCGAAATAAAGTAGTGAGTTGAAAAATACAGAAAATAAAACTTGAAAGTTAATTTAATTGTAATCCAGTTAGATAGAAAAATATTCCCAAGTTGCAATCAAAATATAGGATGAACAGATAGTGCTAAGTTTAATATAGCTAGCTTATGGATAATCAAATAATTAAATAACATATATTAATAAACAACTTCATGACCAATATACTTTAATTTTGAATGCAACTGCTGAAATGTTCAACTTTTCGATCGTCAAATCAATTGCCTAATCTTGTAGCTTTTCAAATGGTCAGTACACTCGACAGTGCTTAAAATTAAACAAGTATTCAATTAGATTAAATACAAACTTCTGTGCGGTATTTTTTTTTAAATAAATATATATTTTACCAGTTTTTCAGGTATATCAATAGTTCTATCAACAAACAGACTACTAAATGCTACTTGAAAATGATTTGTAATACAGTGACCATGTAAAAATAACTTCATATTACTGAGTAGATCATTAATCGATTTAATGCATAGAAATGTTTGTATAGGGAAAACTTATCACATTTAGTAATAAATAGTAACTTTGAATAGGTCGAAGAATGAAAAATCTTCTGTGACAATTATATTAATTCACTGATTACATAAACATACACTATGTAATAAAAATATTCTCTTTCAATTCTAGATGATATAAGTAATGCAAGCCTTCTATCAACTAATTCTAAGTGTGGATCTACTTACTTCAATCCATTAGTTGCCTCAGGAAATATATTTGAATCGAATGTTCTGCATAGTCTTTCATCGACCGTAAGTAAACATTTATTTTATAAGTTGAAAAAGTTTCCTCAAAGCTAATGAACATCCTTATTAAAGTTTATTATTTATTCGTCATGTTCATAATAATGAGGTTAAAAATTGGTCCCAATATTCAACGAAATAATAACGTTGTACTAATTGTGGTGTAGACATATGATTTAATGGACACACTTTTTTTAATTACTGTATAGTTCTTTGAAATAATAATTAGATAAATATATTCTTCAATAAATCTGAACGATTGGCAAAATACTAATTTAATGAATAATACCAGTAGTATATCATGACGCCAACTTACTTCCCGTTCAAATTATCTTGTACTGGTGATAAAAGTGCTATTATGCAAGAAATGAATGAATAGTCGAATGAAAATAGCAGTTTTATGACTGTCAAGTTTTCATACCAAAACATTTTCTGGAAATGACCTTTTAATCTATTTTAGATAAACAAGAGAAGAATGATACTAACAAATAAAATAATATATACACTTTCTTTATTGACTAGAATATGGTATCATAAGCCTTTGAAACCTACAAGATCTTCCTTCCACAGAAAATTATCTTCGTTAACTCTAGCTTGTCGGTTAGCGATGACAAATTAATTTATTTAAACTAAAGGAAATCTATGCTGAAGATTGGTGTGGTTTAGTGGACTGAATAAATCGGAACCATGTATTGCTAGTTGAATATTACTGTCATTCAAATGATTGAAGATATATCTTCCGAGCGTTACATAAACGAAGGACAAGAGAACACATGCATCTTGTCACCATACCAAATCAATCCTTACTTCATTCCAATAAACAGTATTTTTTTCGAATACTCGCCATGCAACTTAGTAATTGAAATACTATCGGAACTAAGGAGGATGACAACGGAATATACTCATTGCACTTTTTAATGTCACAGTATTATACAATTTAGCTAAACACAAATATCGAACATAAAATAACTATTAAACCTTGCTATTTACTTATTTATTATTTATCCTACACGTTGTTGCTATAACTTTACTTTTAGGTACTATTCGATCCGACTGTGATTACATTTATTGAGACAATTTTAGGTGGTGGACCAGGTCATGAAGTAGAAAAAGTATTTGCTATCGATAGCGGTTTCTTCCCAGGCTTAAGAGGTCAACCAGTTAGTACTTTGATGTTCCCAGATTATCTAACCGGTAATATACCGAGTCAAGAGGATGACAAGAATGAGTATGATCGAAATGTTTCAAATGAAGTACAAAATACTTTATCAACAATTGTATCCGACTCTGATTTAATGAATACTGAACAAAATAAAACATTCTTAAGACGAAACAATTTAAGTGGAAATATATTAAAATTTTCTGCAGAATTAAGATCACGTCAATCAAGTGACTGTTATACAGATAGTAATAGAAATACAATTTATGATATATTTAACGATGCAGAACTTACGAAGGAAAAGACAGATATTCAATTGTAGAGAAGTGGATAATGAACAGATAAATGTAAAAAGTTTCCTAAGTTATAAAACTGCAACAGGTGAGTTAAATTTTCAGAACAGATCCCTTTGCTTAGTATTTTAATACAAACTGGTCATTTCAGACACTAAAACCATGGTGAACAAATCTGGGTAACGTCCTTGAAGACATCGATAAGCAATGCGAATTCTAAGATGTGTTAACCAATTGAATAATTTCGTAACGCAGCGTATTTCATGGTAAACTTTTGAAGCGCTGTTTGAAACCTGGACAGTGCACCTTTAACGCTGCTGGAGGTTAACATAAAATCTTTGGAGAAACGGAGAGTTAATATCGACTGTTGAGAGGAAAATGCACAAGACGTTGAAACCAATTTTTTATTTATTGTTTGAATACATTTGGCTTGGAGGTAGACTTCAGTATGAGTTGATTTCACTTAGAAAAAGAGTCTGAATAGTTATTGTTAGCTCTATTAAAATTTGAAAACTTTTCTAAGCGTAGCAGTTAATGAATGATGCTAAAGTAACTAGACTAGATTTGGTTCAAACAACTTGATTTGTCCTTTATTTACTTAGAAGTCATTGATCTGTTACTTTTAGTGTTCTCTCGGCTCAAATGATAGAAATCAGAAAATTAGTTTGTTGTTACGTCAGTTTTCGTCTAATTCATTATATATATATATATATATATATATATATATATATATATATATATATATAATATATATATATTTTAGATAGCTAAATATACAATTAGTGTTCTTGATTGTCACGAAATCAAACAATATGAAACTTATTAAGAACAGTTAGTTCCTTTAATAAACTTGGATAGTGTAATGAAGAGTTGATTTGAAAAGTGTGATATAATTGTCCTGTACATTCCGAACAATCTGGCCACAAATACTTATTAAGGCATTTATATATAAAAATGGAAAACTAATGAGCATAAAATAACTACATGACAGCTGAACAATAAAGAGATAGATACCAAATAGTAAAGATTGGAAATTGTCAAGGCAATTGAGGATTACCAGTGTAGATTAAATTTCATAACAAACCACTTTTGGACACAAAGAATTCCTGCACATTCGTAGTAGTCAAAGCTTTCACGAACTTAAGGATGTGCTAATTCATAGATTAGTAGTCAACGTCTTGTAAACCTACAGAAATCCAGGATTCCAGACGACAGCTTCCTGAGGGAGGTATTACACAAACTATGAATTTCAGATGTACTTCAGGATCTTCTTTCCAGCACAGAAGACTCGTTGCACAAAGTCAAATGTGCCGTTTTATGGGCCTGGTCTCTTCAGTTATTTTGCTTGTGAGAAGGTAGCAGTACTGGATACTCTTAGTTATCCGTATGGAACACGCAGTATTTATGATGGATGATGATGATGTATTTATGATGGACAAGTCAGATAGCCATATAAAAGTAGCAGCTACTAGAGAAGTCACCTGTGGTTTAGGCCGGACATCCTTCTCTCTATTAAAAGTTGAGTAAACTGTAAAGTAGTTGTCTGCATTAAACTATAGCCGCACAACACAATCATTAATTTAATATAAATGCATTCAAAGTACTATTAATATATTGTGAGTAACAGGCAGCTGTTCTTAATACTATATCAACATAGGAGTCCTTTTAGTCGCCAAGTTAAATACGCAGACGTTAAACGTATATATTCGTTTTGGATTTAGATTTGAGAATTTGAACGATTTTAGAATGTTAAAAGAAAATAATGCCAACTAACAGATGAATAAAGTACTAAAATATGGCTAAGTGACAACTGCTCGCAAGATAAGAATATTGGTTTAGACTCCGAATTAATCGGGATCAAAAAACAACACTAGAAAGAAGACATTATATCCAATGAAGTAACACGCTTACAAAATATTGAACACAAAACTATCATAACAAAATGAAACAAAGGATTGCATAACATAGACTTCATTAGTCATTCAAAAGCCAATAAGACTAAGACCTGAATATTTGGCTTAATACTTACATTACATACTAACATTTGATCTACATAATGAACGATTTCCTAAACGATAGGTAACTCTGATTTTCTATAAATGAAGTGTTTCCCCTATATTAAGAAAATAACAAAAAAATTTGACATGCTTTCTTTATTTATAGGTGAATCGATTGCTGTTCGATTGTCACAACTTCGTTTAATCCCCCTTTTGGAATTGGATAACGAACTTTATCAGTTATCTTCGCAGGTAATAAATGCACATATTACGCAACAACGTACTTAAAATGAATCAATTTTTTCTAGTATACAAGGAAAAAGGAAATAAAATGAGTGACTTAAGACTTAAACAACTCTGCTCTAGTGTTTTATGCTTTCAAACCTACAGAAAGCATACATAGTGTGGAAATCGATCCTATTAATATAAATCTTGTTGTAATACTACCAAACCTGAGGAACAAGCAATATAAGCACTATTTACAAAATGATAAGCTCTTAGACAAAGTTTGGAAATCGCACACTTCCATGAAGTAATTCATAGACTATATGGATTATATTTTACGAAAACCTCTTTTATTTCCTGCTTTAGTGGGACAAACATGCAGACCCGTATGAATGAAATTTACTGTATAAGATTAAATGAAAACACATCATATCAAAAAAGAAGAAAAGTCACTACATACAACCTTTAAAATGGTTTTAATTAAGTGGTCTTTAAAATGTGCTATAAGAATTGCCACGGGAATTTACGGCTAAATATATAGTACTAGATATTGCACGCACTTTTCTTTGCTTGTATAGGGACTTTTGACTTTCAGCCAGTTATTTCACGCTGTGTTGGTAAATACCGGGACAATATCGATTGGTCTTTATCGCAGTGTTAATGCTAGCAATAAAATGGACGATGATTTGTCATGCAAAAACATGCATCATGAAGTCAGTGGAAAAATCGAGAGATTCGTCTACACATTACCAGAACCCATAACTCCAATATACCCAGATGATATGGTAAGCATGAAAATTTAAAAGTCTCATCTATTTGTTACCCGGTAAATATCAGAACTGGATACAACTTCTATGTTGCTGAGGATACATGAAAAAACTAGATTAAGTACGAGGATTATCATAGTAATCCCTAATAGAAACATATATTATCCCAATTTACTAGACTTCACACAATGGAAATTTAATTGTAGGTTTGAAATTTCTATTGATACCGGTCACTTGACTAGCATCACGACCGCCTGATAAGTGGATTTGTGTACACCTTTTGATTGCGTCATCAACTTTCCATTTGACGTCCGTAACCAACAGCTGACGAAAATGAATCGTGGATTTATTTAGGCATGAAGAACGCATCTGCTATTTTAGGAGCCTCACTGTCTTTTAGTTGTGACTAATAAAATATCGTAACAGACACAAAAAATTCGTTAGGTTACTCTGACTTGCACTATCTACGATAAAAGTATTCAGTTACTTATCTAAACGTAAGCCCTCGATACAACAGCTAGATGTATATCATTTTATGACCATAAATAACAATCAGTGAAAGGTATATATATATATATATATATATATGAAAATGTTGAAACTAATCGATAACAAGTATCTATATGGCACTTTCTGCGTACGATGTAACCTGAAAGTAGTTACTGGTGTTATAAGGTACATGCTACTTGAAAAAGGTTATGGAAACTGAGTTCTTGTTATGTGAGGTGGTTGAGCAGTATATTACATATGCGCATTTGTAATTCACCTCCCCCCTCACTGAACGTTATTTAAGTTAGTGTATGAGTGAATTGAAGAAAAGTAACAAGTGATTAGGATAATGAGATAATCCATCAACTCTCGGTAGTTTCTGATTGCATTTTGCGAGACAACCGATGAAAGTGATTGCAAACTACGTGACACAATTCATAACTCATCTCGTTGAGACACAATAATTGAACACATTTCTACATAATGAGAACAACACCACTTTATTCCCTTTACTCCTTTCTGTTGATCATTCGTGCAAAATGTGGCAACAGGGAATGACAAACATTCATGCCATGTCATACACAGATAGTGTTTATCTGCATTACAGTTTTGTTTTAAAATGGATACACTGCTTAGTTTCATAAACGCGTCACATCCCCTCTTTTCTTTTCGAATTGGATTTTCAGGCTAGAATGTACCCATGAGTAGATCATTCCATTATAGGGCAGTTTGCTTGAGTTTTATACTAACCTCGATCGATTAAGTGTTTCTACAAGCAACATCTGAAACTAGTAACTTTTACAATCTATGCATGAGTTTCGGGGATTGTTTTCTGTTAATTGGACAACAGAACTTTGTAAACCTTTTAACCAAAGGTATATCAACTCTGTGAGACAACTATTTTTAAGGTAATAATTAAGCATGCAAACTTAATGAATATCCGAAACATTTACATCCATTGACTTTACATAAAATAGTGATATCATAATGTAGGATTAATTCCCATTATAAAATAATTTCATACTACCCTTTTCAGTCTAAGCAGTTAGTTATCACAAATAAAATTAACAAACTTAGAAACTGAAAACACTTAAATGACAGCAACTTTATACCATATGCTTACTAAAACTAATTTTGACTTTCACACTTAATTTGATTTGTTTCACTTTTGTGAATAGATTTATTGTCTTACAGCAATGACAGAAGATCCGATGGCGTGATAAGAGAGAAAACCGCTACAACAAACCAGTCAACTTTTACTTCGCTTTGTTGAGATCGATTACTTCGTTTATCCCAGTACAGTTATTACCGCCGATACATTATGTATGTTCATTTTTATGATTAAAAAGGAAAAATATAAGCTGAACAAAATACAAGATTACGTTTTCTCAATATTCACAAAAATAATGCCAAAATGAGGACTACGTTGTGAAAGCGTTAGCACACAAAATTTGTCAGTTTCGAGTTTTGGCCAACAGTAAAAATTCAGCTCTTAACTTATCCGCCCGTACAAGAAATTCCTAAAAAGGTATACGAAAAAGAAAGCCAAAGTCATGAGTTGGAATAAAGTCAAGTTAAAAATAGCATAGGTTAACATACTTCAAGATAATACTGTAAAACAAGTAAACAAATAATTATGTGATCACAGTGCACGACTATCATTGTACAGGGCTCATATTTTGAACACTAACAACAAAAATAAATACAGCATATTCACCACATGCTTTATAACGTTGGCATGTACAAATATAATTAATAAATAGAAAATATATGGGTGAAAACTGGATATAAAAGTCTATCATATGAGTGTGACCAACGTTTTTGAGTAACAAAACTTTATAGTAAACAAGATGATTGAAACAGTGCAACTGTGGCCAATGTATAAACTTGTTTAATGACGTAGTGATTTCGGTTTTAAAAAAGTCAGTAAATCCGAAACAACCTCAAGCTCTTTGTCCTGGTGCAAATATTGACTGAATACTTTTAATGCAATTAAGTGTGCAACAAAGTATGCCACCATCAAAACAATTAATCTAGCATATAATACTGGGTGATACTTATAAGTGCATTGCCGCCACAGAAATTTGGAATACAATTAAGGTATTACTTTTTTAAAATTAGTGAAGTGGTACTGATGAATACCTAAATATACTTCTGCTTAAGTATATTTAATGTGTACATTATGTTTTACAGGATTTGACAGGTATGTAAGACAATATGTGAAGACCTCTGAGGGTTTCATATTGACAAAAACCAAGTATAACCTGTAAGGAGTTTTGGGACTCACCTAGTTGTTAACGAATGGTGTACATAAGTTGAATAAGCAACACTTTAAGGAACAACGACCAAAATGATAGTAGAACACTTATTACAACAATAGTCCTAAAAGATATCATCAAACATTAAAGCGTACTCAAAATAAGAAAAATTTTCGAAACCTACTTGTAACGTATCTACTAGCTTCTTACGGCAAGCACGTTCACTCTCGCAATTGTATGGTAATCTAACGGAATCTAGGAGCTCAAGAGTACGCATGCAACGCTCCATAATGTCAATTGTAGACTTCACGTGTACGGTTACCTCTGAACAACTGGAATCACCCTGGGATAACTAAATGAGTAACGCAAATCAAAAATACGTGTTTAATAGTTCCTGGATTCCGAAACAGAAATGTGAATTCGTAAGAAGGGGAATATCAAGTAAGTAGCTAGAATAAAAGACTATTAGTCCAAAGGTGTCAAGCAAATGTCTGGTGCCTAAACAAGGTCAGTGGATACCGAGAGTTGGGAAACTGACTCTAAATCAGTGGTTTACACTTGGTTCTAGGGTCCCAAGGAATCAAAATGAGTAAGTTAATTTCGGTTATTGACTGCCATGCGACAGCAATTTCCGACAATATCTATTGCCCTTTGGATTGATCTTAGGGTCAAAGGCTTGAGAAGTAGCCTCTCTAATAAAACCACCTGCTTCAGCCTGTGTCTGAATAGTGCCTAAGCTCCTATACAATTAACGCTGATAATTGTAATATATTGGCAATACTATCCTCATGACTCAAACGATGGTGGCTCTTAAAACCTAATCTCTTCAGCAGATAAGTCATAAGGAAAATCCTGTCCAACGGATCAAAAACGGCTGATGTCAAGAAACATAATGATTGTCAGCACGCAAAACGTATGATAATGCTCCAAAAATTGGAGTGAAAATGTGGTCAATGTATAAACAACCTGACCTAAAACCAGCTTGCTCCTAATTAATTAGTCTTTCACGTGTTTATGCAATCTGTGATGACGTAAGTCAATAGTTTGAAAGCAATTAGGAGTAGATTTTTCCACCAATAGTCGTCTCACTGGTTAGTAACTTAAATATAAAATAGACGCATCATGGACAAAAGTCAGATAAGGCTGTAAAAGATTTTAAAAACATGATCTAATCGAATGAATTTGACTTTAAATAAGGTGAAGAGGACGCGATTTTATTGTCGTTCAAGCCACTGAGATTCACTATAACATAAGCATCATGAGTTAAAAGCTATTAATGAAAATTCAGTCACTGCTTGTAAAACACTGTAGTCTGTTATAAAGCATAAACTGAGAGTAGCGTCAATTGGTTTGTAGTGCAGTATCCCAGGATTATAATTGGGTAAGTAATAATACAGTGAACAGAACTACAAAGTTTGATTCGAAATGTAACAACATAAAGTCGATTGACGTTTCTGCTTGGAATTCTAGCTAGACAGTTAATTGTGCCGTACAAAAACTCCATAGGAAAAAGAACCACGTCCGCTTAAATTAAGAATCAAACTATGGAAAACATTTTCCGTAAAGCTTTACTTACAATATGCAGTTTGCTTAATAGATCACTGAGTTGTGAGTCAACTGCTTCGGATATGTCTTTAGCTTTGACGAGCTTTTTCCGCCTCATCTGGATCAAGTTTATCAACCTTTAAGGGCAAAAGACAAATTCTACAAATTTCGGTGACTTACTGAACCAAGAACCATTACTTTAGACCCAGATGTGAGTCCGAACGAAGAAATTAGTGCATCAGGATCTGTGAGGGATCTTCCTGCAATGTATCAAGTAGACATGATTCGGAAAAACCTTTGTGTATTATTCTTTGCTTGTCAAATGAAATATGTATAACAGCCTCTACTGATTTCATTAAGTCAAGTAACGTTGCATCATTACTCGATGGTAACGGGACTACGTACTTCTGACCCGCTAATTAAAATAAATAAAACAGAAAACCTTTTACCGAAAATTGCAATGATGTTATATTCTGTGTCTGACATCCTACATTTGCAGCTAACCTAGCTATAAGTCGCATCTACTTATGCGACAATCATCAAGGTCTTATTTCAAATTATCAGCAGTCTCATCTTCCATAGTCATCAAACTTTGTCAAAATTAGCTGTTGTTCCTTAAAATCTGGGATTAGTGTAAGGGGTGTCCATTGTTTTACAGAGTACAATACTGGCTATATTGTTTTCGAAACTAAGGAAAAATCTGAAATGTTTTTCAGTGATGGGTCAAATTCAGTATCAGATGTCCTTGTGGCAAGCTTGTATACATTCGCACATTTATGTTTTCTGTGTAATCACTCATTTTAGTGTTAACATGTGATGGAAGTTAAGCTGCCCAATCAAACTCAGGAGAAGTGCTTTTATACTCCGGCCACGAAGAAGGAAATGCCTCACACAAAAGGCTAACACATGCACTAATGTTGTCCCAAGAAGCATGGAAAGCCCCTACAGAATGGAAACCTCATGGACCTACGATCGTAAAAGCATCATTAAAGACAAAGAAGGAGGGGATTACTATAAATATCTTCCAGTGATATGCTCCCATCAACGACAGACACAAAGACAACAAAGACCAGTTCTATGTGAGGCCGCAATCAACCATAGATAGATGCTCAGCCAAGGACCTGACCAGTCTGACAGAAGACTTCAACTCCAAGGTTAGAATGGACAACATCGGATATGAAGCCATCATGGGATGACATGGACTGGAAGAAAAGAATGAAAATCAGTGAGAGGTTTTCAAATTTATGTGCCTTCAACAAAATGATTACAAGTGGCACCACATTCTCTCGAAATGATTACACAAAGCTACATGGATCTAACCATGACTACATTACAGAGAACCGAATGGACTATATCTGCATCAATAAGAAGTTCACAGAGACCAAGGAAGATGTAAGAGCAAGGAGAGGAGACGACATAAATTCGGATCACCATCTGATGGCAGTTTAAATGAAACTGGAGCTGAAAAAGCACTGGACAACTGAAGCAGCAGTTATACAAAATTTAACACTGACCTTCTCCAGGATACTAACAAACGCAACGAATTCAACATAACTTTCAGCAATAAGTTTCAACCATTTAATGATCTACTAGAAGAGGGTGGAACTAATATGAAGGACAATTGGAAAGAGATTAACGAAACATTAACCTCAACATGTCAGATTTTGGTTCGCATGGAACAACACCAGAAAGAATGGATATCTGTCGGTACTCTGGACAAGATCCGAGAAAAGAAGAGCAACAAGTTAGCAATTAATAACAGCCAGAGAAGAACGCCAAGGCACAGGCCAAATACACAGATGTCAAAAAGCAAGTGAAGAAGTGCATTAGGTCGGATGAACAGAAGTATTTTGAGGACCTAGTAATGACGGTGGAGAAAGCTGAAAAAGAAGGAAACATTATGCATCTATACGCTACAACTAAGTCGGCTAAGAAATTCAATAAGCCGGAACAGCCAATCAAGCACAACGTTAGCGAACCGAAAAAACTGAAGTGCATGAACAACGAAATATGTGGAGAAAACACTTAGAAGAATTCGTGAATAGACCAGCCCCTTGAACCCATCAGCCATCGAAGCAGCAGCAATGGATCTTTGCATGAACACCGACCCACCAACAGTCAAAGAAATCAAAATGGCTGTCCGACACATTTAGAATGACAATTAAAAAGGGCCAGAAAACATACCAGCTGAGGCATGGCAAACAGACTTAAACGCAACTTCCAAGACACTACATTCTTTTTAGATAGATTTGGGAAGAACAACAAGTGTCAACAGACCGGAAAGAACAGTGCCTCATCAAGACACCAAAGAGAGATTTTAGCAATTACCAAAACTACAGAGGCATCACTCTTCTTTCAGTACCAGTAAAAGTCTTCAACAGAGTGTTAACTAGGCGAATAAAAGACCCAGTCGACGCCCAATTTTTGGGATCAACATGCCGGATTGCGTAAAAAACGATCGTGTATCAACCGAAACGCTACCCTACGGTTCATCGTTGAACAATCAACCGCATGGAATTCACTTTTTACATCAACTTCCATGAATACGGGAAAGCATTCGAAAGCGTGGATAGGAGAATATTATGAAGTATTCTACGACATAATGGCGTACCTGAAAAAATACTCAACATCATACGGAATTCTTACGACGGATGACTTTGCAAAATCGTGCATGGAGGTCAGCTAACTGATTCATTCGGAGTGAAGACCAGTACTAAACAAGGCTGATTACTCTCGCCCTTCCTCTTACTGTTTATGGATTGACTGGATCATGAAGACAGCAACAACTTTAGACACCCGGAATACAGTTGAAAACATCGATGCAACTAGAGGACTTGGACATTGCAGATGATGTAGCTGGCTCTTCTATCCCACACACAGAAGCAAATGCAGATGAAGACAGGATAACGTAACAGCAGCCTCGGCAGCAGTATGCCTTAATATATACAAGGGGAAAAGCAAGATTCTCCGATACAAAATAATGAGCACCAATCCAACAAAACTTGACGGGGAAATTCTGGAAAATGTAGAAACCTTCACATACTTGGACTGCATCATCGATAAACAAGAAGGGTCTGATGCAGATTTGAAGGCGTGAATTGGAAAGACAACAGCAGCATCTCTGAAACATTTGGAAACCAAACCAACTGTCAGTCAACACTATAGTCACAATTTTCAATACAAGTGTGAAGATAGTTTTTTTGTATGAAACTGAAACTTGGAGAACAGCGAAAAGCATCATTCAAAGATATAAGTATTTATAAACAACTATCTGCTTAAAATAATCAGGATTCGTCGGTCAGATATTATCAGTAACAACCTCCATGGTAGGGGACAAAGCAACTTCCGATAGAGGAACAAATTAGGAAAAGACGCTAGAAGTAAATAAGACACACGCTGAGGAAATCAAACTGTCACAAGAAAAGCATTAATTTGGAATCCTGAGGGCCAAACAAAAAAAGGAATACCCAAGGACACATCGCATCTTGATATGTAGACAGACATGAAGAGAATGAAGATCACTTGGGAAAAGCTGGAAATGAAAACTTAGGTGAGTGTTGGTTGGAGAATACTGGTCGGCAGCCTATGCACTACATGGGGCAATTATTGATTAATTATTGTT
The DNA here is from genome assembly GCA_025215515.1 of Schistosoma japonicum. Taxonomy (NCBI): domain Eukaryota; kingdom Metazoa; phylum Platyhelminthes; class Trematoda; order Strigeidida; family Schistosomatidae; genus Schistosoma; species Schistosoma japonicum. The sequence goes on along the minus strand of CM046061.1, from coordinate 58,105,383 downwards.
ATATCATTTTTTAATATTACCTGCTAAATAGTTTGTCCAGATTGAATTATTGACGTCATATTTGGTCAGTGTAAGTGTCATATATGCAACAGATTTTGTGGTTATACTTTACAAGGGCATATAATGTCAAGATTGCTTAAATGTATTAGTGATATGGTTGTACTACGCATACGCTACTTTAGCGTCTTGTACTTTCGCTGTTTAAGACTTAAATAAAGCGTCTACGTGCTAAATCTTGTTCTAAGCTGAGTCTCTCTTATGCTGGTTACGTGGACTGATAGCTAATACCTGTAATAGCACCAGGACTAAATAGTTCTACGTTCCTGGCGTTCCTCTAAGCTGAACTCAATACAGCGATTTACCTGGGTTGAAGTGCACCCGGTATACGATCAAGTTATGTTTGCCGTATAACCAGAGCAACTTTAAACGATTAAACCCATACGCACGAATTAGAAAAAATTAAAAAGCAGTGAGGAATGGAGGGGAAGTTATATTTGGAGAGAGAAACGTCAATAGGATAACAACGTCTACACAGGTTATCTAGAGGAAACTTTGCTTCCCATGTAGCTTCATGTCATGATCTGGTAGTGATACTTGACCAAGCGCCCTTAAATAGTCGAGTCCGCTAAAACAAACATGGTCAGCATCAATGACGTGAGCGTATGTGATTAATTATTTAGGGGTTTATTTACTGCTGCAGACTCAATGTCTCACAACTAATGGACACCACATTAAGCCATATCCAGTTTGCATCGGGAGTCGTTTCAACAAGAGCCGTAGTTACGTCAATCATGCAAATTCCAGGGATGCGGTAACATTCACTTTAATTTGTATGATAGATGAGCAGATGTAATATGTGCTCCTGCGGAAACCTTTTTCAGGATTTCTTGGATTGCAAATATATTCAAAGTGATGATACGGAGAACATAGGTTAAATCTAATTCGCTACAGATTAGATACTCTTCATCTAATTCTATCAAAAGTTTTATAAAACTTGATGGATAACCGAATGTATAGGTCAATCAACAAACACGGGATATGCAAAAAACCGCAACACTGCTTCAAGGAAGATAGATCCTGTATCACAAATTCTCACCTGGAATTATATAACTAGGTGGACTTCGAAGTCCGAAAACTATGTTCGTACAATTTTTATTATAATTTCTTTAAGCAGCTGGACGAATGATATTACACAAGTATTGTCTATCTTTTGAAGTAGATGCTGACTACATTATATTAGCCGTGTACACCTACTACTACATACTAACACCAACACTAATTTATGTATTGCATGTACCCATCTTTACATAATTGCATATACAAATTTTATCTCATCTTATCGTTTTATTACCCACTACTGATCAACTATTTATTATCTAACTGCAATTTTATTACAGCCTAATCAATTTGATAACCATTTGAAAGTTTACGGTAACGGTGTGCTCTACCAATTCCAAATCTTAATGCATTCGCATCATGACTGCACTACCCCTGCATCACAATCAACTGGATGACTGTCCACCAACGTCACAGCTGCTGCTTTTCGTAAACACACACCTCTGATATGCACACTCATACATTCTCATGAGATATCAACCCATAAATCAACTCCCACAGTTGTAGGGCAATGCAGAGTTGATTGTTATAACTTTCACACCTAGTCCCATCAAATACCTACAACCTTACATTAAGATGCATGGGTGAAGAAACCAATTGTTTTAAACCATCACTTCAAAAGGCTATTGAATATTGTAGGTCTCCTGCCTTTTCTCAAAATTTCGCTACATCATGTGTTAAAACCTTATTGTTAAGGTTAGTTTTTAATATCTAGGCGATGCGTCATCTGAGAAGTATTGCTTTTTTCAAATGTGTAACAATTGTTAGATGATTTGTGTTTTGTTTTTTCCAACTTTAAGTAAACCTCGTAGATAAAATTGGAGAGGTCCTTATATTCTTTTGTCGTATCTGTTGTTTTCTGCATACACATTCTTTTATATAAAAGCCTGTTGTCGGTCTTGGACATGGTATCCATTTCGTAGACCTCTTTTCTTGATCTTAATTACAATTCCTTGTTATCTATTGTCATTATCGTAGGAAATATAACTTTCTCCGTCCGAGTTTCATGCATCATAGATTTGAAAACCCAGTCACTAACGCAAGTTGGACAGTGTTCATTAATGTCATTTGGAAACACCACAAGATATAACAGCCCTATACGATTCCACATACTGTTAAACACCTTGTTAGTAAATCCAACTATTCACTTTTGGAATCTGGAACTTAGTCCATTTATCCATGCAATATTTAAGATCCTGGAGATAATCGCTAGTTTACTGAGTCACTTAGTTTCAATATTTTAAGGCATATGTTTCTACGTTTATGAACTTAACTCGGCACGCATGAGGAGACTATTATCATCAATCTGTTTGTTAACAACCCATCTTTTGATGGGATAGTTTATCATTGTAAGGTATGGTAAGGTTTATCATTATTAGGTAACCGGAGAAAAGACCTACTTGTGTCATTCGTTATAGGTATCTTGAAATTACACCAGACAGAAATTGCATAGCATCCATGATGTTGTGCGGACTTATCTTTATCAAAATAGATCAAATTCGCTTTCATTAGAATTTGGATTTTTGGATATCATTCGTAGGTTATTTACTGCGTAGTATCACAATGATGATCTTAATGAATAAGAACTCATCTACCATTTCAGTTTGTATTCATTGCGTTCGTCGTTAAATTTACCTTTTCTTTCTATTTAATTAGCAGTTTCGAAACGTTCTCCACGTTGCATGTTTTACGTTGAGCGATCGTTGTACATTATTACTGCAAACACGGGTCGAATTGAAGTATGAATGAACCCTTGATAATTAAGGAACTAACTGGTAGGCTTTAGATGCCGTATTATTTTAAATCACTAATTCTTTTGTTTTGTCAACGATGGGATCTCTTTTCAACAAATTCATTATCAAGCCGTGAGAATTTACATTATTTGGTTTATTTATGCATTCATCTATTTCCGTATCTTCATACCTCTTTCTCACTTTTACTTCTCACGTTTACCATTATTATATAAACAATTATTATTGTCACTGATACTGTCTCCAGCCAAATTTTCGCGATTTTCTTCTTCACCCTAATCTAATGATGATCACAATTACTGTCCCCACCCTACTGATTACATAAATTCCACATTTTACAAACTTCCCCTTCCAATTATTAATTGATTATTTAAAACACTAGGTAGTTAAACAATTTCACGTAATAACCAATCAAAACTCTTACAATCATTCATTGAACTATTATATATATATATATATATATATATATATATATATATATATATATATATGGTTGTACAGCTTGATAGCACATTCGTTGAAAAGAGACCCCTTTGCTAAATAAACTTGTTTTGCGATTTAATGAGTATATTTAAACGAATCCTTTTATTAGTCACTTCGGCTATTCTTATTCATTGTACTTTGCTCTTCGTAAAAGTGTATAGTAAAATAGACTTGGTGTTTCCAGTCAGGTTGTTTTCATAATTAAATATGAATAAGGCTGTTTAGTTGTTTTACACATCCGACTTTTGATTATTAAGTTGCGAATTATAATTTCACTTTACAAAAGGTTTGGAGAGTCGAGTCCCTGTCATTTTTTACGCAATTGACGTGGCTCACATTGGCCTGAGTTCAATATGTCCCTTAGGCTTAATACAAACGTGTCTCATGTTGACATAGGCGTATATCAGCACTTAATTTATAAGTATTTGAGTAATGCAGTACTCTTTCAATAAAATCATTAATGGTGTATATAGCGCCGCCCACTGATTCTCAATTAACATGGAATGAACTATTTGTGGATAGGAATGCATTTGTTATATTATCCATTTGTTTTTCTAACACTTGTAGCGATTCCCGTTAGTTTGGAAAAATCTGTCATTCATTTCATGTATGCAAAGAAACTGGGGAAGAAATCTGTCCTAATTTGTAATGTGCACCCCTTAATGGACGCAGTAATTTCCTTATAATTTTTGTTTAATGTGAATTTCTTAGAAGTCATTGTTCAATTTCTTCAAATTATTTGGCGAAATAACCAATCTCCGTTATTCGCCAGTAAGTTTTGCAAGCTTTTTTCTCCAACTAACTTTTGGCTGTCCATTAGCCTGAAGCGCAATCCGTCTTTGAATTCAGGGAATCAGAAGATATAAAAAAGATTCTAACATCTCCAATGAACAAAATTTATGAGTTCAACTTAACCAAGATTGACATTCCTGGTATGTTAAAGTTATATCTTATATTTTTATAACTATAACAGAACGTTACCTAAATCGAAATCCTGAGTGGATAGTAGACTATCAGAAATCTAAAAGTGAATCAGAAGCTATTTTACAAGAATATTTCAAAAAGCGCATGGAGTTCAGTAAGAAACCTGATGAAGACGGTTGGATTACTGTTAAGAAAGGAATGCGGCTTTAATCTAAATTGTATATCTGTTCTGCCGCTGTAAATTTCATTTCAATTAGTATAAATATATTCGCTCATTAAGTTCATTTGTGTTTTATTTCTCTCAGTCTATCGTAATTGTAACCACACTTTTGTACAGAATTTCTAGACTTTTATTAAGTAGTTAACAGCATAAGTGAAAAATAAGTAATCATTATCACAAGCAATTATTTTTAATCATCTAGCACTTCGGTTTTCAGGTACTAGAAAAAAAGCTGAATCCACTTTCATCTTGAGGAAATATTCAATTTTCGTCTGAATCTAGGAAACGGCTCATTATTTTGTTCAATTGATTAACATTCTTCCAAAATATGTAGTTTAACACTAGTTATCAGTAGCACAATTCGAGAATAATATTTTGTTCTGCGACGTCACTGGAACGAGAACAGTAAACTTGACAATATATAATTGACTTTTGTATTGAATCTGCCTTTTATAGTAACTTCAAACTTTATTATTAGTTTGCTTGGTCGATTTATAGTTGATTGAGAGGTAGTGTAGACCGCATAGTTGTTAAATAACCATTCGGATTTGAGTTGAGAACCCATCACTTCAAGTGCCATTTGAATACGAAAGCACAATACTCATATCTTATTGCAGAAATGTCCATCCTGTTTAATGAGAGTGTTTTGGTGAACATTAGACCTAGGTGTATGCGTTTTTTGTGTCTTTATGTAATAACCATGTACTAAATACATAATGTTAAATTACGTGACATTAGGTTACTGAATAAATTTTTCTAGATAACGAAAGAGATCCACTGAATCGATTAAGAAGGAAGTAAGATATTTCAGTGAAGAAAATTTTCTTTACGACGAATCCATTTACAGAAACTGTACACTCGTATTCATAGTAATTTATCAAGTATATCAGTCTATTGAAAAAATAGAAAATCAGTTACATCGTGAAGTGTGTATAAAAGAAGGGTTGTGCATGGTCGTAAGACCAACATTTTTTGACATACTTTAAAATCATTATCACCCTTATATTAACGTCACGATCTTAATTTTCCCCGTTTTCGCACCTTTTTCACGCTTATTAAGTGAACAATTAATTTCATATTTCTATTACTCATTATCCATTAATCTTGTTGCACAACCCTTCTTTTAACACAATTCATGATGCAATTGATTTTCTATTTTTTCAATAGACTGATATACTTGATAAATTACTATGAATACGAGTGTACAGTTTCTGTAAATGGATTCGTCGTAAAGAAAATTTTCCTCACTGAAATGTCATATTTCTTTCTAAATTTTCCTAGCCCGACTACATAATTTATTAATACTAGATTTAAGGTACTCATTATTTTCTGATTCCCATTCTGTTTATGCTAATTAACAGATAAGATAGACAGTCGATAATTAATTTTTCCATTCACTTGTTTCTCTTTGAGAAGTGGAGACAGATATTGTCGTACGTTTTATTTTAATCGTATTTATTAACTGAACATTTTCATCGTTGCATAAAACACTCAATGAACCTGAATACTCTAACTTCGATGAATCATGAATATATTCGTTGGAAATTTTTTTTCTCGAAAGAACTCCATGTAAATTGTGCATACCTTGTTTCATTTTCACAGTGAAAGTATTTCAAGATGTTCAGCTTACTGATATTCTCCTTAACAGTAATTTGCGTTTTAGATTACAAAGCAAACATCGTTTGCTACCACATATTTTCGTTTATTTTTATCGAATACCGGTATCTTGTTTTTGTATTAATATAATTCCTTTTATACATACTAATTTAGGGAATGAAGCATTCAACCTTCAAGTAGTAAGTCGTAGTTGTAAACTGTAATCGAGCTTTTTTTAATCGAGTACTTAGATAGTATCGATAGCCTCCACATAAGTAGTATGGCTCAAAACCGATTACGTAAACTTATGCATAGTAAACAAAATCCTCATCAACTGGAAATATACTTTAGTATGATGATAATTTGATGCATTTACCCAATTTAGTTCAACTTATTAATCAACTCTCACTAATCAAAGTTAAATAATGTGGCATAAATAATCAGCTGAAAATAAAAACCACTGTACCTAACTGTATTAATAAATATGATCCTTCGTTGACATTCAAGACTGAACTGAATCGTACTCGAACACATATGTGACTATTACCACTCGTTTGTCTAGTAGATGACTCTGATGTTTAAAATCAAGAGGCACTCAGTTCCAATATCGGTATGAATATCAATACTGAGATTAAAGAACATCTATCTGATAAATCTCAAGTAAGACGAGAGGCATCATCTGAATTCCGCTAGCCGCCGCTATTCGAAGTAGAAATTCTAAACAATTATTTCTCTTGAATTCTATTTACTGATATAAATTACTGTTCATTTTTCTCCCGAATCGATTCCACTTTTACTACTTGAAACAACTAATAAATGCCTATTTAATATGCACCTGATATTCAACCGTGTTATCATAGCAAACATTGTATTGAATTAGGTTTCTTCTCTTAGTTTTCTACAGGGAATGATTGTTCATTGTTGATAATCAAGTAAAATAACAACAAAGAATTGAATATATATTTATTTGCATAACATTATATACATTAATTTTTAATCTGTACAATAAAGTAGCCGTTGTCAAATATATATATATATATATATATATATATATATATATATATATATATATATATATATATATATAATCGTGTAGGGGTGTTAGTTTATGTGCGTTAATGTGGTGAAAGTGCTTGTAAAGAAATTATAAATTACATCATTCTCACTATTATAAATTACTACTCCTTACATATATACCCCATCAAAAAACGTAACTCAGTGTCAATGCGGTCAATAATATTGAGTGGGGGGGGGGCTATGAAATCAAGTTTTTCATTTTCATAATGTAAAATGAAGAATTACTTTCTCATACATTGTCCCACCGTCATTTTCACGAAAGAATGGAGTAAATTGTGTCTGCCCAATGGCTATTAATATTGGTTTCAGTTATGTTTATACATGAATACTTTCCGAAACATTTGATTGATATTTATTCTACTTTTCAGAGTAATTCCATTCATTTGATCAATGATAAGATTCATACTGAATTGTATAGGAAGATGTAATGTTACTCAAGTCAATTAAAAAGTCATTTTTGTTTGATATGACTGTGAACTGGTAAAATAATTTAAGCTATCTGTTGGTAGCATATTGGCATTGGATTGTTCTATTAATGTTTTATTACTACTATTGTTAGCATCACAAATGGTGGTGCCACCACTAAGTAATCCACTTGGATGTAAATTTAGAGCATTTTGATGAATTTGATTCGATGGTGATATCGTATCTGTTTCATTTGCGTTTCCTGCCCTATTCATTAGTAAACCTGAAGAATTCAATGATGAAATTAGATCCAATTCATATTCTGTGAATTTTTTATTTTGTTCATGTTGATGTATACTATTGAGTTGTTTTGTGAGTAGACAGTCTATAAAATAAAGAACAATAGTGATCGATTTATACAATTAAGGTTTAAGAAATATTCTGCTGATCATATTACAGTAATGTATAAATAAGTTATGTGGATCTTACAACTGAACTTAAATTCGCTTAATATATATATATATATATATATATATATATATATATATATATTTCCAATCTAGTTGCTGGGACCACCGAGTAAGCAATGCATGGGTTAGGAATAGAGTACTAGGTAAATACGGTAAGCCTATTGATGAAGTAATGAATCTTCACCGGCTGAGGTGGTTAGGACATGTGTTGCGTATGCCTGACCACCGTCTACCTCGACGAGCAATGTTGTCTGGTGTGGGAGTAGGCTGGAAAAAAGCTAGGGGTGGCCAAACAAAAACATGGCACCAATCCATGAAGTCATTGACAATTGGGCTGAGCCATGTTAATAGGTGCAGACTACCTGGTTGGGGCCCACACGATGATCGTAACAAATGGTTAGAGACTTTAGGTGATATGGCTCAAAATCGATTGGCAATGGCGCAGGTGCATCCACTCCTTGTCTTCCTCCAAATTCTAATTTCTGAGCTTATTATAATTTTCTCTTTACTGAATCACTTTTTATCTCAAATCTCATCTCTTATCTCTATGCTTTTCTATTAGTACTTACTCTGTTACTACCTCCCCTACTCTGGGATTTGGTCCGAAAATTTAATCTCTATCTGCTAACTGAGGCATGGTAACTTGAACTGATGTACTCATGTACAAAGTTCTACGTTGTAACTGATTGATTGAACCAATCTAGTTGCGTGTTATCATTGAACTGTAATCATTCTTTTAGATATTTTGTGTTCTCTATAAATTGGATTGTCCGAAAAAGACGGTTTAGTTTCCAAACCTTCGTTTTGGTTCTGAACAGTATCACTGACATCTGCTTCAAGTTAAAATAGGCATACTGATTGTCCTACAAGCATTAGGTAATCTGTTGAGATTACCTTGTTTCTACTGATTACCTCCGTGTATCTTTTAATTCTCGTTGATTGTTGACCTTTGACCACGTGAACGATTGATTTTTTCATATGAGTCAGTAGACTGAATCTATGCCGACAAAGAATTACCAAAAAAGGCCTCACGATTAATCCATCCGGCTTGGGGAAATCCTCTAACAAAGGCGTCAAATTCAACACCAAGTCGTTCCCATCATTCAACGATTTTGTAGGCAGATGATAACAACAAAGATATGACGGGTAAGGACAATTTAAACATTGTTTCAAATAAAATAAGTACGATAACTAGCAAAACACCTCGCACCACAATACTCTACGTTGTAAATAGTGGTACTTAATATATTGTGGATTTCGCTTATATATAATCAGGTGAATGTTATGAACCACTTACCGATTTTACCACGCCATCCTTGTACTGTATGAAGATTGTGTTCATCATTCTGTAAATCAGATCGATTTAGAATTTGATTTATTGTACTGACTTGTGACGCATTATTATGTGTTTGAGGAAATCCTAAACGCTGTTGTAGAATCTGGTCAAACTGAACAGTAGAATTCGATTCCCCGAGATACGAATTCGCTTTCATACTATCTGTAATATGTTCTAATTGTGAGAAAAATGGATATGAATTTGTGTGAAATTTACGAGGACTGAATTGTGGGTATTCCATTAATGAACAATTTGTATTTGAACTACTATTACCGAAATAAGTAGTTGGACTTTGTAAGAGTAAATTATTGGTTGAACTGGTGTCTAATCCTGAACAAATTAAACCATCTGGACTGTCTGTGTTGTGTGTTGTTGTCACTAGCTGTTGTATGTATGGGTTTAGAATACTATTATTATTAGTGATTCTATTGTAAGCATTGTCACTGTTGATAGCATTTCTTATTGTGTTGTTTGTTGTTATATTCTTCGTAAAAGAATTACCATTGATTGTCATGCGAAATGCAGTTCCAGACTTTTTTCGTTTCTTCCATTTTGCTCGACGATTTTGAAACCATACCTAAAGTTCGAATAATATTATAGGCTGTAAAGATTTTGCTTCGCAAGAAGTAGTTAGTAAACTAGTGTTTCATCTAGTGGTAATTAGTCTACAGAGCCAGAATATTAAAATTATATTATTATGCATGCAACGTTGCGAGTTTATTAAAAAAGAACACTGTTTGTTGTCCAATTGTCATATCTCGTATTGTCCTTTCATTAGGGACGAGCTCTACACCAATAATTTTAATTTATTAAGTAATCCTCACTAGACGATCGACCACGTATTCATTCATAAATATTCAGTTTACGTACAGACGAAAATGTTATCGACTTTTTACCTAAATCACAAAGTCAAACCGGATAAGTATATTCCATGATTTTTAAATCAAAGTACGTTATCGAAATCAACTTCTTTTATCTATGTACTACCTTGCCATTAATGAGGATAGATTTTTGCTATTGTGCTATATATGTTACTCGTTTAGTTCCCTATTTTTTGTCAACTAATTATTTTTTTTGTTCAGCATTTATCGTTTACTTTGTTACGGACTTCTTTGAAACAGTTTAATCATTTGAAACATCCAGATTAGAGAAGGTGACAGTAGAAAAATGCTTATGTTAAAGCACAAATATTCACTTTTGACTCGAAAGTGTTCAAATATTCAAAAGTTCCAATCAATGAGTATTCGTGATTCATTAGTCTTAGCAAGGCTACTCAACACTATTCTTCAACAATTAATTCAGTTTAATGCTAAAGATAATCAAATAATTCGAAGTTATAAGTCTTTTAGCTATTGTCACTTTTGCATAAAATAAAATATTATTGGCACTTTTAATCTATAAGAGCTTTATTCAATACTATACATTTTGTTAAATTCAAGAATTCCCAGAGTGAACATTGCTGAAAATCTCTGTTTAGCATAAAATCAAATTGTAACAGTCAGTTTTTTTCACCTACTTTCAATTACGATATTTATGTTACGAGTTCAACTGTTACAACTGTTTTCCCATCCATTATATACAAGATGAATACATTGCATTATGTTTGTTTCTCTTTCATAGAATAGACAAGGAAACAAGTATGTCGACAATTTCAGTGTTTCCACATGAATCTGGTATTTAATATTGTAGGCCTTTCAGAATGTAACATGCATATACATATGTAGTGTCCATAATTAATTTTTACAAAAATACATCCAATGCAGTGTAGTTAATTGCATTATATGCAATCATTCAGAAGTAGACACAATACATCCTTTTTATAAGTCTTATTGGTTTACTTTTGGCAATAATTCAACACCTTATAACATCTGTGACATAACATGGAACAGAATTCATAAAAGTATAAGTTATTTTAAAACGGATTGATCAATAACATCAGTAGCATATTCAACGGTGGTAAGTGAATCCATTTCATAATGTCAACATTCCAACTAGGTAACTGATCTTTTTTTCTTATCCGTTTTCTTACTCAATCACTCAGATTGGTGTAATTGTGTTGTCGAACTCCGATGCAAATTATTTATTATGTCTTTTGAATTGGATTCTAACTGATATACGACCATGAATCATTAAATGAAGGAATGCAGTGTTAATCAATAAAAGAAATGCAATAAGACTTTGTGGCTCACACGGCGCGATTATTGATTCAGACTCCCGGATGAACTGTGACGGAAAGCAAAACCGCAAGCCAATGGGAGTCTCTTAATTAAATAAGTTAACATTCATATATACAAAATACTCACTGGGAAATAAGATTACTAAGTATCATAAATGACTAGTGGAATCAACGTCGTAGGTCATTCAGTAACTAATCAATTTACACCTTACATATTTTGTTAATAATTTTTGATTAACAAATGCTTCATACATATTTATAAAAGTATATGTTGTCTGTTTGATTCAAGCCTATAAAAATGAGTTAGAAATTGCTTACTTAGTGAAATCGTCGATACATTTCATTCGGAGTTCATTACTAAGTTCATTCAGTTAGCTAATTAGTTTAAATTAATCATTTATACTATTTATATGTGTCAGTGTCAAGTAACTTTATCTGTATAATGGATTTCATAGGTAACTTAATGATATTTCAGAATCATTCTGCTCTCAATATTTGTTCTCATCATTTTAAATGATTGCGATACAATATCTGAGATCCTTTAAAGAGATTATCCTGAATTCCGAAGTTTTATTTACTAGATGATCAATAAAGCTGATTCTAGTTATTAGTATTCGTGTATTTTATTAGTGATCTTCTGTAAATATGATGCCGACTTTCTGATATCAGTAATGACGACTAAACGAATAAATAAGAACTTCCTGCTAATGTGGTGGCTGTCGATTTTGTCATAAGGTCTCAGTATGTGTAATATAGGGACCCAAGTGTGCACCTTATAAAGATGAATGTACTGGTGGAACTTAGTCTAGCAGGTTGAAATCAGATTGTTCAGTGTATACTCGAGGATCTTTTCATGTGTTCTGTATTTGATGCTCTGTGATCTCTACAAGCAAATTTAGGTGGAATCATTCTGTCTAACTTTATCAATCTCTTCTCACGTACATGCAAAGATACCCTCGTGTCTAGCCATAGAAATATAAGGTTAACAGTTTCTAGCTCTATCGACTTAGTGAATAAACAAGAACTTAATCACTGCTGCACTGTAAATAACTAATTCATTATATGAAAATTAATTTCCTCTCTTTGACAGTTCTGCATAGAGTTGTATCTAAATAGATCTTTGTGTGTATATATGTATATTTGCTTTTGTGATATGAAGGCCAAAAAAAAACATTGGAACCTTATCAAAGCAATAAAATAGCAATCTATTAAAACGACAAGTATATTTTATACTTAACCTGCCAACAACTTTTTTTCACATTTTCAATAAGAAAGTGAATGTAAAATTTAAACAAAATGCACATAATCCATTAACAGAGATAACAACAAAAAAGATAAATGAATTCGAGTAGATGAAAACATAAAAGACATCATTTTCTCTTCCATCTATCCCTACAACAATTCAATTTGTTTTCTTCACTAATTTATCCTTCCTCTCACACTGTTATTTTTAATTGTGTTTTGTTTTGCTTAATAATGTTATGTTTTCTTGGTTACTCCCAGAAAAAATTAGATGCAATAAAAAAAATAGTGAGGAGTTGACTAAATTGTTTTATGTCACGCACATCAATAACAAAATAGTTATTGTTTGTTTTGTTTTGCTTTTTTTTTTGTAGAGAAAAAGATGAAGTCACGGTCAGAGGTTCTCTTTTGTCTGTTTGCCATTTTAAATAGTGTTTATGTCTGTGTTTATGTGTATGTTGTATTATGGAGTTCCTGGTACCTTATACAAGAGATTAAGTGGGACAATAAATAGCCTGATAATTTTGACATATAAATAAGGATTCGCAACGTACAAACACACATCTAGTTACACACTATCAGGATTGAGTCAAATGTGAATACATACAACCACAGTTTATAATACCACAATAACTTTGCTAGTTTATGGTAGTGTCCTGTTTAATAGTCTATCTATCAATTCTCTCAGTAGTTTGGAAGTGACAATGAAAACACGCGTATGTATATGTTTATGTAATAATGCTTAAATGAAGTAAAATAAAACATTTTCAATAAACGTTTATAAACCAGATTGAAAATTGATCATTTTAATCAAATTTTTTCAGTAGAAATTTAATGATCTAACTTTAAAATATCAATTTTCTTATAACTTGCTTAATCATAGTATATGCATGCATGCATGCATGTACGATGAGCATACAGAAGTACGAAGTGGAAACAAAACGGAAAGTAGTGAGTTGTGATTTATAGATTGAAAAATCATTTCAGTAAAAGATCAATAATGACTACATCACATAGGAAAATTACAAATTTAATTAATAACAATGTTATGTGCTTAAAATACCTGTCAGCAAACTGTAGGATAGAATGAAATAGGGATTTCCTTTTAATACTACTTTTGGTGATAAACAGTATTCTAGTACCATTGTTGTCATGTTGTTTTAGACAAGTTGATAAGCTTAATTTTACGGCTTTTGATGATTACTAGTCGGTTCTACAGTATACAATATCTATTCCGTTTATACAAACATCTCTACATGAATTCTTTTTTCTATTGCACTGATGTATATCCTTATTGTTGTTTGCATCACCATTTTAAGTTCAAACTCCGTTCTACACATCTCACTGATTATTACCGAGTGGTATTGTTAAGACATGGATACAAACTGTAGTTCAATATATTGTTATTGAGCTATTCACTTACATAATATGTTATTTCATTAGTAGTGAACTTCCAGTCACAAATCGGAATTTATTAATGACTGTCTCAATTAGATCGACTATAAATGAACATTATACATCATACTGAATAAACCACTTTCAAGAGAAAGCAAAAGTAATGAAGTATAAGTGCAGTTACTGAAACTAAATTCACGATGACGTTATTATTTAATTATTTGAAGTGACTCATGTAAAACAAAAATTCATGCTTTACGATGTTATATTATTAAATCATGTATTCATAACTCGATTTCGCAGAAAAGGATATTTCCAAGACTTATTTCACTACAATCATGTATAAACCACGTGAAAACCAGGCACTAAAACTGTATATTATCTATGTACATGCATTCAGGTATCATTAAAAAGTAAAAAAATATTTGTATAGCCTATAGATTACCTAATATACTTTCTTTTTCAGATACATTGTCAACGAATATACTGTTAGTTTAAATATACCCATTAAGTCATAAAAACAAGTTCACTTAGCGAAGGGGTCTCTTATCAACAATTTCATCATCAAGCTACACAATAAATAATTATAAGAATTTTGATTAGTTATCATGTGATGTTTTTTTTTGACTACCTAGTGTTTGTAAAATGAGGGGGAGGGTTGTGAAACACGAAAATTGCATAGACACTTATTGTGACTGTCATTAGATTAGGGTGAAGATTTGTGAATGAAACCGAGAAAATCGGCTGGAGATTTTGTGGTAACAATAGGATGTTAATAATACCAACTGTAACTGTATTAATAATAACGGTAAACGTAAATACATTGTTGTATAATTCATTTACGAGTGAACATTTTAAAGTTATACGATACCACAGTTGAACAAAGACTATACTTGATAACAATATTCTACCTGTATACGATGTATTGTATTATAATTTGTACAATATTCCACTGTCGATACTTTTTTCGTTTACTTTCGGTATTAACGTTACAACCATCTAAGATTATTCCTACAACTAAATGATAAGCCAAATTCTATTTAATAAGGTATAGAAGTGAAGTATTGTGGTTATATTTTTGTTTCTAAAATATCAAACAATAAAAGAACACAGATTGAGTACTGTTCGAAACCGAAAAGAAGAAACTACAGCGCCTCTATTAAAGAGGATTATGATAGCTTTTAATGTTTGTTTCATTCTGTTCTAAAATGGGCATTACACTAGCACGTACTTACAGTTTACTTGAAACGAAATCGTGTAGAGTCAGAGTATAAAAAACATTCCGAGTGATGTAGTTCTATGTTGTAGATCGGTATGTTTATTTACAATTTCGTTGAGAGTTATGCTTTTGGAGTACAGAAATGTAGATTTAATTGAGAAAGTTAATTTTGCATACAAGAAATAAACAATATTTAGAGGGTAATATTGCGATTATCAAACTACATGTTCACAGTGGTTACATAGACAATTAAAATTTACAGTTTTCGGCCTTTACTAATCCTGTTACACAGGAATATACCTATTATAATTCACTTTCACAGTTTGACTGCGGAAAATGAAAAAAGAATTAGATTAAAAAAGGCACAAAACTACAGACAGTGAATTGAGGGATATTGAGAGTCACAGAGTTACCAAATAGTTGATGACTATTATGCATCACAAAGTGATCAAAGTCGTTGAGAGCAAATAATTAAATTACGATTCACTTACCCATATATTTCGTGCCCACCTAGAGAGCTGAAAAACCTACAGTGTACAGATTGCATTTTCCCCCAACCCCTCTAAGTGCAAATTGTCACTATAGAACTGGTCTAAATCAACACCTGAACTAAAGATAGAAAGTGAAGTAGTTCGGCTCGTCGATCTCCTCACTTATCTAATTAACTATAATGGGTTAGTGTCCTGACGAAATTTCAGTGAAAACCACATTTGGCTTTTGCCAACTTACTTCATCTGTGGCGTAGGTGAGATATCCGTCTATCAATTAAGCGACGAGTATACTACGAAGCAGTCTGCTCACTTGCATTGAATGGATCCTGAAACGTAGTCAGTTAAGATTCTTTGACATTCAACTATTGACATTTGATCACCGGTGTGTTAGCTACATGGCTTACGTTTCCTGAGATCACCGAGCAAGTAATAATGATGTTATAGGTCCGGTATCGGGAAAATATGGTAAATCGGTTAATGCGGTTGTAAATCGTCATCGACTGAGGTTGTTATGACATGTACTACGTATGCGCGACCATTTTCTACCTCAACGAGCAATGCTAACTGACATCGGAGTAGGACGGAAGGCTGTTGGCGCCCATTCCAAGACAATAGCATCGGTCTAAGATGTCACTGACTAGTGGTCTGAGTTGTGTTGGTAGATGCAGGCTACTTGGTTGGGGTCCATGAATGTCGTAACCAATGGTTAAGCACTCTGTGTGATAGTGCTCAGATATGACCACACTGGCGTGGATTAATTCAATCTTTGTCTTTCGAATTGTGAGCCTAAATTTATTTTATTCCTTCCTATGAATTAATTATTTCTCCCTGTCCTATATTCTATATGTTTACTTTTTTCTCTCACTACCAGTGATAGGAACACTAGTTCTAATTTGGTGCTCATCTTGCTGTGCTACTGGACTGTGGTGACTTTGAGCGATTCACTTTTGTGCCAAGTTCTATGTTATACCTTAATTATACCTACATACATTTCACCATTGAATAACGTTGTAGTTGTATGTGCTGCTGATAAATCCAAACGTTTTACTAAATGACCTATTAATTACATTTGGTTTCTTATGCATTTTACAGTAAAGATGAATTCAAGGTAGAATTTAGAAAGAGAGACAATTTATATTCATATTTATTCATAGTATTGTTTCATTCAAAAACACTCAATAACTAGGAAGCAACCTTTACATTTCTACTGAATTGATTAAAGTCTAAATAAACAGTGATTTACAAAAAGTGAGACTGTCGAGTTAATTTGATCATTTTTATTATAAGGCATTTCATTTTTCAATTTATCAAGAAAATGAACTACTTTTACATACTTTTCAACGAATTCCTTCTCAGATTTTATTATCGTACATTATTACTTAGTTCCACAGAAAAAACTGATGTGGTCACTATTACTTCTTGATTATTACAATCACAAAACGACATTATTCATTATCTTTCAATATACCTCATTCGGTTAGTTTATTTTAAACCAAGTACTAAACTGACCATGTTCACTTTTGTATCAGTTAATACAATCAAACCGGATTAAATTTATGAACATTTTCCATATATATATATATATATATATATATATATATATATATATATATATATATATATATATATATATATATACCACGTAATGATCGTAACAAACGGTTAGAGACTTTAGGTGATATGGCTCAAAATCGTTCGCAATGGCGCGGGTGCATCTAATCCTTGTTTTCCTACAAATTCTAAGTTTTTATGCTTTGCTGAATCATATTTTCTCAAATCTTATCTCTGATCTTTATACCTTTCCATTAGTACTTACTCTGTTACTACGTTCCCTACTCTGGAATTCGGTCCGACAATTTAATCTCTATCTGCTATTCGGGGCATGGCAACTTGAACTGACATACCCATGTACCAAGTTCTACGTTGTAATCGACTAACTAACTATATGTATATATACCGTATTTTTTATTGTATCATCATCATCAGTAACATCGTAATCGATAACAATGGTCTCATTTTCTATTCTATACTGTTTTCTTTTAAATTATTTTTTACTTTATTTTTAATAATCTGGTTTTCACAAATGAATAGATTAGGAAAAGCGGGAAATATAACAAGAACATATTGACATGAACTAAAATAATTCTATCAACAAAACTATTATATTAATATCATCATCATCATCATTACGATTAATTAGTAAATCATACGTTAAATTGAATATTCATAGAAAATTAAAAATAAGACCATCTAAGGGATAAATTAGGAAAAACTCTTAAATTTCCCTATCTGTTCTTTACCTTTCCTTTTAGAGTAATAACATTTTTATGCCTTTAGTGCTTTTTATGGTGATGGTGATCCATGAGATTGTTCATTTAATGAAGTAGGCATCAAAATTGATAAAATTACTTTAACTAATATTTCTCATTTCCATTATGCACATAGACACAAGCACTCAAACTCATGTCACAAATAAATAGGTAAACATGTAAATTAATCAATCAAATACACATTTACATACACCACATAAAATAAGGATGATTAGAGACTTTAATGGATTGTAATGACTAAGAAGAAGTGAAAAGTGGGGAGAGTACAAATAGAATACAGGGTTGTGGAGATGTGGGGATTAATGCATGAATAAAACATGCAGTATTTCAATTGAAAAAAACCCATCACATATCATAAAAGGATAGAGATAGACGGCAAACGAATAAAGAACAATTTTTTTAATGCATTTACCTACTTCACCTTTAGTTTTGTCAAATTGATTCACACTAAATATTCAGGAAGAGCATGTGGCATGTGACCCATATCATAGGAAGAGATACATTCAGTTAGCTATATCAATTATATATTTTTTTACATTTGGCTCTCACTTTTACTTATGTAACATTTTTTTATAAGTAGTAGTATTAATAAGGGTTAATAAAAATTATATTGAATGTTCAGAAAACTGAACATAATAACTTGTAAAGGATTGTTTCGTTCAAAAGGAATGTAGTTATTGTTATCACGTCTGACCTTCACTGTCATAGACTGCCGTGATACCACCTTGGGACTGAGTTCAAGACCTTCAAGTTTGGTGACGTACGCTTAACCGTAAGATCACTAGGGTAAAATCTAATCCTTGATATTCCTAATCTCTGCTTACTGGAGAAATATTTTCTCAGCCTTAGCCATTATCATCAGTGATTAACTCCCCCACATCCTGGTCATGTGTTCTCACTAGAGCTTTAGAATTACCTTCTGCAATTAGTCACCAGTGAGTAGATACTGGTTTTCACTAGGTGTTCAAGTTCGATAGTCTATACAACATATTAGCCATAAACAGTGTAGAGCCTTATACAATTGTGCGTCAATATTAGCTCAACAAGAACAAATTAACAAGATGAATAACAGTGGGTTCGGAATAATGTAATATCAGTGGCAGTGAGATATACTGAGAATATAGTACGAGAGGACTAAAGTGAAGAGTAGGTTTCATTGTACTCTACAACTCAACAAGCAGAGGAAGATAAACAGTGAATTCACCAACATCATCGTGACCAATTTTAAACTTATTTTGCCTGTCTCCAACCACTAGTAGAGGTTATCGTAGACAACCCTCCCCCCTTATTTTATGAATAGAGTCAACAGGTATAAACTGATTCACTGATTTTATCCATCGATTTTTCCTACCCAGCATAATTAAACTAAAGTTAGTCTCAAGTTATACATTGTTCACTAAAAGTTTTTACCTTTATTCCGTTCATTTAGTGAGGTAAATGTTGTATATTAGTGGGCGACTATCGTTCAAAGTCTTAATTTCACCATATTCATGATTTTTTTAACGTGTTAGGCTTCACTACACTTGGCATTAGTTTAGTGGTTGGAACAATTGACCGTAAATTGTTGCAATGTATTGAAACTAAGTATTCCCTAAACTCAATATCAACAATCGACAGTTATACTTCATTCTTTAACTTGAGAAAATTAATTTAACTCTATACACGTTGATCAAAATATGGTTACTAAGTTGAATTTAATGGTAATTATAAGTGCGATTGCTCAGACATCTAATGCATCTTGTAATATTTACTGCAAGTATATATATTTTTAAATCAAAATGTCACTTATCTTACTAGACTGTAATGTTAGTATAGACTTAAGAATAATGTCATTAGCACACATTAGAAATATCCTTATTTCTGTTGATAAGTATCTAAACTTTGCATAATTTTCTATTATATAAATAAGAAAAGAAGTAAATGAGAATATCACCGAACTTATGTCTGCATTTTAGAATAAATAAATAATCTGTTTGAATAAATTATATCTTAAACTTATTCATTTCGAGCCAATCTCTTATCACTTTAGAGAAAAACTGGATGCCAGTATAAGAGAACTACATAGGATGATGCAAGAAAATCACCACGATTCCAAATATACAAACACAGAGTAAACAGGATAGAAAATGGGTAGATTGAAATGGTAATGATTTGTTTACAAAACTATGTTTAATACTTTTTGCATAGAAAAAAAAATTAAGAAATTCAACACAACATGAGAATAGACTAAAAGAAAATTTAAAACAGAGTACCCACAAATCAAAGAAACATTGATATCTCCTTACATAAATCATAATTTATCTTGTTGCAAATAAAAATCACGTGTAAATGTTTATGTCGTTGACGTTTAGTTGAAATGACATTTTTATTTATAAAATCATTATTTTTTCACAAATCAAAATATATTCCCATAAACAAAATAAAATAGAAGAGAAATATATCATTGAATCAATAAAATATCACTTAATAATTCTCCCTATCTCTCTAGTAACTATTCTACAGCAAATAGTCGAGAAGAATTCACAATTAACTGAAGTGATTTCTTCAACAATACTCACCGCACATATACGTATATTTCATTGATGAAAAGACTAACTTAACAATCAGTTGCACATTTGACGAGAACAGAGAATGTCATAAAATATTATATACATTACCTTAAATCATTAATTTGTATCAATCTTCACGTTCTCTAATCCGTGTCGGTTGTAGGCTTGCTTCCTTTGGTTGTTCTCGATTCTCTTATTTATTCTATTCATTCTTTACTCCTTGCCATCTCGCAACTCACCTCATATGTTGTTTACTGATTCTTTCCAATTCCACGCAACCTTCCATCACCTACTCTTTATGGACAACCTAATGAGTGGTATCCACCACTCCACCCTATACGTTATTGGTGTGACTTTTTCAACAATACTCGCCGTACATATATGTATATTCCACCCTATACGTTAGTGGTGCTTTTTCAAGTGAGGTTTTGCAGGAAATGAATTCACAAATGTATATATATATATATATATATATATATATATATATATATATATATATATTTTGTTATCAAATATATGGATACTGTTTAACAAGTTGGAACTAAGTAATCATCGAAATTATTCATTTATGATTAGTATCAATACAATATAGTGGTACATTATCAGCACTTTTTAAAGATGGCTTATAATAAGACCAGCTGAAATATCAACGGTGTGATGAGAATATGAAATTGATCTTAAAAAGTGGGATTTATGTTTCCGATTTTTTTAGAATAATCTGATAGCACATATTCTTGTTAAGACATTTAATTATAAAAGATAGAAAACTACCGAGTGTGAAGTGACTAAAATGTGACAATTGAAGGATAAAGAGAAAGATATAAAATGAAGATGACAGAAAATTATCACTCCACCAACGATAATTATAAATTATCGGAGCAGATTCATAGTTATAACAAACCATTTTCTTACACACAGGTGGTTTAGATTTATTAGTGCCCAATGTTTCCACAGACTTAAAAATGCGCTTATGGTTACTCCTATACAAAGCTTTAAAAGTTATCGCAAGGTCAAACTTGTGGCCATTATTGATAGATGAACAAAGTTTTTCACTTTATGCTTTTATCGGATTACTTGATGTTAGTTTGTTTTGAAATCACTTTGGTACATGTTCCACCACCCTAAGTTGCTATGTTCTCCCTATCTGTGTTTGTTCACAAGTGTAGATGAATCGGGAAATAAAATGGAGTGTATGACTGAGCCTTCATCTAATTTTAACGCTTATATGCAATCATAAAAGACTGAAGTTTGTATTTTGCATAATCTGTTTCTGAATTCGAATATTTTTAAGCGTTCATTTTCCATGAAGTGCTCATTTGATTAGACACTGGGAATTTATTAACTCTAATAGATGTTTGTACGGCGGGTATTGTTGAAGGAGTCACTTAATCTGATTGTGAATTCACCCTGGCTCTTAGACTATTTGATCTAGGATAATTACAACTGTGTTTCAAGATCTTTTAATTAAATTAACTCCCTTTACATCTTAAGTACATCTACATCTTTTAAATGTTTAACCAGAAGAGAAACTTTTTAAAAATTTCCAGTTTTTAATGTTTTTCAGTTAAACGTCAATTGGCAAAACAGAAATAAGATTAACCATGTTAGAACACCATAATATTTGTAGTATTTCGCATTCTAATCCGCATTTGAGTACTGTACTAGTGTTATACTCTGATTATTAAAATTATTGGGAATTAGTCGTGCGACTGCTACAACGTTTCGAATGACATCGGTTTTTTTTACATAATTCTACTTATTTTTTGCTAATATTGTAAATAGGCAATATTTTAATAATATTTATAATAAGACACTCGTAACCATATAACTTCAATCTCCATAAATCTTACTTCTGAGCTATTAGTGAATGGATACCTAACTAAGAGATGTGTATTGTTTTTTTTCCAAAATCAAATGGATAATATTATTATTGCCTGATATTTCGAGAAAGATAATTTAATTGTTGAGAAATCATTGTCGTTCTGTACAGTCTCGTCAACCTTGTGCTGTGCAATGTACGCACAATCTTCATACAAAAATTAACTTTAGTCACAAATAGCTTAACTTATGTAAACTAAATAAGCCTTGTTTAACTATGTAGAGATAATTTTAGACACAACTTACCACGGCTAATTAGTCTTGTAAAAATGGACTACGTTTGGCAACTTAATTCCCTATGGTTATATTAAACAGTAATGCAGACTAGTTACAAATAAGTAGCTTGTATTTAGGGTAGGATGAACAGACCCTAAGCAATATATATGAAGTTTAAAAATCTCTGCAATTTGTCAATCATTATATTAACCAATTACTTAATCCTTACTAGTAATCAAGTCACTTAATTCTTTCTGTCGACTGACTCGTTGATAACCTTTAAACAACTATGCGTTTATAAGTAGGCTAATAAGCAGAAATATAAAATGAGCTTTCCTTGGCTAAGATATTCAAACATAGTAATTTATTCTAACTATACCATAACATCACGATATACTAAATGTTTTTTTAATATTTTTTTCTCTTTTTACTTTTTAAAGCTTTTTCTTTCCTTTATTTATTTTCATTGTATTAAATGTTTTACTTCACTCATCTTTTATACTTCATTGTGAGTGTGTATTTATATGTGTGCTGACATTCATTAACACTTTCTCGTGATGAACTGATTATTTTCTGTTCATGTTATTGCTTCTATTATTAAGGTTCATTGTATTCTACCACAATGAGATAATTTTAAACAACTGCAAGTGTTACACCTTAGTTGTTGTCTTTCTATTCAATAATTTCGATAAGATAAAGGATTATTACAAGGACAAAATATCAACACAATAACATATTGTGTATGGACTATAAATGAGATTATTTAAATATTTATTATGTAGTCCAACTTCATCAATTGTAATTAGAATAGTAGTAATAGTAAAAAATTAAAATAAATAAAAAAAGGTGAAGTTTTTATTGTTGTTATTATTTCTTTAATAAAGTGATAATTTTATTGCTTTTTTTTTCAACTTTTCTCTCAATTTTTCTTTTCGTTTTTGTTTTTCGAAATTTATTTTACTTTTAACTCTTCCCTTTTTATTTTCTAATCTATAAAATAAAATCTTTATTAATGTGTTAAAAGAAACAGTTGAACAGGAATTATTAACTGTTTTAGAAAAATCTACATAATAAATAAACAGTTCTACTTGATTTAGCTGGGAACTACAGATCGAGTTGAATATAAGGCTTACCGATAAACGAACCAACTGTAACTAACTACTTAAGTTGAATGAATTGTTCATTATGTACATCCACCCAATATATTTCTACTTCTTAAAAATAAACGGATTTACACTTAACTATGAATTATAGTATGAAGGTGAATCTCGATAGCTAAACAAAAATAATAATTTTCTATATACGAAACTTTTTATCACTTAATTTCTTTTAAGTGATAATAATTATTAGTAAACCATTTGGTATGATTTATTTGTTTATTGTTCCCTATTGTTGTTATATTACGTTTTGATTATTACTGTCTCCCTTCCTCTGTATACAATCTCTTCCTGATATTTTCTCACTTCATCATTTAGGGTCATCTAATGTGAGAAAATGGAATGTATACTCAATAAAATTTTCTATTTGCATGTTGTGTGAAATTTATGAATGTGTGAATAAAATAATATTATGGAATGTATTCATATTTGTGAGGTTTTAGTGAATGTATAACAGTTATTGTATATATATATATATATATATATATATATATATATATTGTTGCATATATGTATTTATGCATATACCTATCGATGTATTTGCTTTTTGTATACTATTTAATAGAGGATCAAATATATATCTGTTTATATGCAATGGTTTGAATAAAACTGTTGTTGGCATTCAAGAATAATGAACTGAACTGTGCCTAACTGTGGAATCCGAAAAACGAGTTACATTCTATTCAGGACTCATCACTTGAATATAACTTTATCCTAATCTTGATGTTAACAATAAACGCTGAATCCGTTACACGTTATCCTCTAAGTAACAGCATCAATGGTTATGATCAAATTAAACTAAACCAATGTTTTGGGTTGCAATATTAGAGATATTCAACCTAACATGTTAAGTAAAATTAGAGTTGTTTTTATTACAGAATGAGCTTTAGTTATATTTATGGTAATTACATTCTATCTTAAAACTCTGATGATTTATTTACTCAGTAGGTATATTAAGAACCAGTGTAAGAAGCATATGTTTTGTAGGTCGTTATCGTTTAACGAACTACAGAAGACAGAACAATCCTGAAGGTCACCTGCTAATGTTTTACTGCGAAGTAAATTTATAACCCCGGAAACATCCAAACACAGGACGCTCATAATCTCCAGTGGAACTGAAAATTTAAAATCTAATGGTTTATATTTTCATTTTTAGCTAATTTTTACGAAATTTATTCAGTTATTATCAAAAGTTACCCTTCAGAACGATAAATAACAAACTGTAGTTCAGTTCATAATATGCTTCGATTAAATTTCTTATTGTAATACAGTACACTATTTGCTAACTATAGAATTAGTAAATCTGCACTGGATCTTGAATGACATATATCTCTTCCTTTATTCAGTGATAATTATTTCATTCTTCAAAAAGACAAGAAATAGAAAGAATCTACTAAATATGAATGTGATCATATATATATATATATATATATATATATATATATATAGAGAGAGAGAGAGAGAGAGAGAGAGAGAAAGAAAGAGGGAAAAGGAACATTCATATTGTGCATTCATTTACTTGGGAATTCACCACTATGAATACTACATTGTCACAAACAGAATGCTTTTGTGTAAACATTTCATTAATATAAACAAACCCTAAAAGTTGTATATTTTGCATTTGTTAAACGAAATTCTTATTTCAGTGACTAGTGCTTTAAGGGTTGGCTGTTAATTGATAATATATTTGAAAAATTGTTTTATACTTCGTTAAATTTGTTATAAAGATAGCTAGTACTATCACAGAGTTAGTAAGGCATCTTTAAATTTGTGAGAAACCAGTAATCTCCTTAAGTTTTGATTGAATAGATGAATTATTTCAAACGGATTTTCATAAATTTTACAGGAATTTATTTCTACCAAAGATAAATACATCTGCGTTACTAAACACAATCAGTTCGTTTACTTACCTGTACACGTGATTCAGTAAGACCAATGCGTAAAGCCAATTCTTCTCTCATAAAAATGTCAGGGTAATGTGTTTTTGAAAAGGCTTTTTCCAATTCATTTAATTGATTCGGTGTAAATCGCGTACGATGGCGCTTTTGTTTCACACATGTATTACTAGAATGGCAATTTCATATCAGTTACATTGCAAATTCTAGCGCTGTTGCTATTATTATGACTACTAATTATATTACAATTGTTACTGGTATTAGTTGCATTACTGTTGGGAGTGGTGCGACTATTGTTATTACAAATATCATTGTATTTTTCATAATTTAAGCATTCTGAATTTGTTTCATTTGATGATAAATTTGAAGATGGTCCACTACTATCGTATGTTAAATTCAAATCTTCTAATTGAGAATATGTACTACTGTCTGTTGTATGAGTAGTACCAATATAGGTAGATTGAATACAACCTTGTAAGTTATTTACCGGTATCAAATGATTTTCATAATCAGAATAAGCATCACGTTGGGGAGGATAATCAGTTGTTGTATGTGAAAATTGTTGACGTAGTTGTGATTGAAATGGTAGGTGTTGTGTGGAGTAGTTATTTTGACATTTTATTTCAAACGGTATGTTATTATTTAATCTTTGCTGATTGAATAGTTCTATCAACTGATCACCTTTATTATTATCGACTTTTAGCTCATCATCGTCGATGTAGTTATTGATTGTAGTTGAGTAAAATTGTTTTCTTTGTGAAGGTGATATACATTCGAAATGACCGAAAATTTTGTTTATACTATTCATTGTTTGATCATGTGGAAATTTGGTAATATTTGCAACTGAATTTATATACTGGCGTTGTTGTTGTTGTGAATTTAATTGATGCAAACAAAGTTCATCAGAATATGTTGATATTTGATTGTTCTCTCCACCGAACTCCTAAAATATGTAAAATTGTGAAGAATAAAAGATTAAATGATTTATCATAGATAGGACCAATTTGCTGATGTTTTAAATCGGCTTAAATTAAATGATAAAATTGATTGAATTAAAAAAAAAAAAACTGTTCTCTAAACTAATTCCTGTCACCAGGACTCGTTACTACAATACCTATTTTATGTAATTAATGTCAAACTACTTATATTATTTATTAGTAAATATTCGTTTGTTTCCTCTTGTCTGTCTGTCGTAAAAAAAACATTTGTGCAATAAGTAATGGATTATACAACATTTGTGACAACATTTATCAACAGTAACAAACTCATTTGTTTTGATAAAAGGTTTCTTTTTTGCTCTTTGTTTTACTATTCTACTTTCAAATTACCCGGTCTATGAATAAATATTTGTCATGATTAATATATAAAGTAAACTTTTATAATGAATAACTAACAACCTTATTGGCGAAAATTCAAATCAAATAGGACTAGAAATTAAATGAACCTCCAAACGAAATAGTGAAACTTTATATTATTGAACATTATTTGTTCATGATGAATGTTCAATCTTTATTTCAATGTTGATTATTAATTATTTTCAAAGCTAATTTGAAAGAGCACTTTTAGATTAATCGCTTTAGATGCATAAGTAGGAATAAATTAAGACTATTTTCAGTTCATAGAAATTCGAATTCTATTGAGTTATTTAGAATTAGAATATACTACTCAGAAATTTGTTTCTCATTGAAAATATTCCTTCTCAGGTTATCAGTAGATAAGTAGTATACCACTTATTGTTGAATAGATTGTACCTACTACTATTTTTTCTAGTTGTAAAGTGGTAGTTAATAAATTAAGTCCTGTTGTATTGATAGTTTACAGTTTTCAACTATTACTGTCTAGTTTCAACACTCGCAAATATCATATTTACATAGTAATTGTACTTTTCCATATTTTTGAAACATTATTTCACACTTATTTCCTCTTAATGTTTGCTCATATGGTCTTGTTTCTCCACTTAACAATCTATCCAGTTAAATAAAATAAAAGAAATGATAACTAGTGAATCTGAGGTATGCACTGTTGAAATGTTCCACACTAGAACGAAACAGCTGTTCAGTGCTCCCTGGTTTTTAATGGTACCCTGCCGACATCAGTCTGTGACATATTCAATTAATTTTAAATAGATAAACATTATTTCTTTAAATCATACACAAACAACTGATTTATTGAGAAAAATAAAACACTCCTTTACATTATTGGTACGGATACTAAGAAGTAATTCTACGAAACTCTATAAAAAACTGATTAACTCAAGTTTTTGTTTGTTCATCGACTTCTACCCATAGCTAGTGTGTAGTAAATGTGATGAAATGTTTTCGTCAAATCCAATCACTTATTTGCGTCCATCATAGATTAGGTGTTCTTTTGCTAAAGATGACTTATTTAGATAAAATAAGTACTTATGTTGACTGAATATTTGACAGTAATTTGCATTCCACTTTCTCAATAACTGAAAGCTTGACATTAGAGGACGATTGTTTCAGTTTGTGGATCTCATATAGTAAACACTAATCAAATGCATTACCATTTGAAAAATATAAATCAGGACTTGATTTACAAGGAATTTGTTGTTTCAGTTGAATCGTACAGCAATATATATATATATATATATATATATATATATATATAAGTCTATTAACCAAAGAAATTTTAATTATGAACGTATACTTTGAAGTTTAAAATAACATATAGGCAATTAAGTGGATTTAACTTAAATTTTAAACTAATGGTATTTTTATAAAATCGTTTCAAGTGCAAAGTGACTAATTCCATAATATTAAACTGAGGAAGATTTACGATTAATCATTCCTCACTTTTAGAAACCGGAAACAAGAAATTTTTACATGTAACTTCGTACTCGTTGAAAAAATCTGTTGTTACGTCAACTATCTAGCTTAGCAGATAGGAGATTTATTTCTGAAGGCTACAGTCAACGGGTTCCAATACCAGTGTAAAAATCAACGCTGAGATGCATATGCGTCCACCTAACGAGTCCTAAATATGACGTAAAGCATTAAATTTTACTACATATTATAATCAAACTTCAATAAGAACAATATTTTGTATAATTTATTCCATGTTAACATAACACATGTACACGCTATCTACAAGCATATTCTTATCAAAAGTGCTTGATGAACACAGTGACCTCACAAATTTTGAATGCCTCTTCTAATTCCTCTATAAAAGATTGTAACGAAGAAGAATGATTTTACATTTACTCATAGAAGGAAGTCAATATTCTCGTGATTTGATAGCAAGGTAATTATTATAATTAAAATTATTGATTGTCATGTTAATGATTTACTAATGCTTTATTGATATCTGTTCACTCTGTACTATACATACTAGTAAGAATACTATGGAGATAAATAAAACGAAAATTCCTGCTTTCGTTAATGCGTGATAATGTAGACCATATTTCCTGGATAATCAGAAACATATTTGTTTGAAATATTATATTAATAGCATATTGTGTATTACAGTTTAAAAGACTTTTTGCTTTTCCCCTTTCTGTTCAGTTTATATTCCCTTCCTCATAATTTAGCTTCATCATGAGTATTCGAAGCAATTGAATACTAATACATAGATTGACTTAAATAATCAAAGGAATTACAGTTGAGATAACAAAGGAACACAACGTAGTTTAAAGGTTTTATTTATATCCTTATGATATTAAGAGTGGAATTATTTTAGGCACGCATATGCGTTTATATATTGACTCGGTTAGTTACTAACTTGCCTTTACGGTCAGGTTAGTAACTAATTCTTCCGGTTTATCGCTAAAATTGTTTCGTGATTAAAAATATTTATGCATTCTTTAGTAATTTTTCTTTGCTTTCCGACCATATTCTTTTCAGACTAATGGTTTTAATTGAATGTCATGCTTGTTATTTCATAATTTGGTCAACAAAATACTCTGTCAAATGCTTTTTAAATATTTCAATTTTTACACATATATTTCAGTTAAGATGCTTATTTTTGTGGAGATTAGGCGTTTAATTGATTGAATATGCCACAGATTGGTGTTGGCAGGGTACCATTGAAAACCAGGGAGCACTGGATACCATCCCAATTACACTATAATAATCAGCTCACTAGTGACTAACTCCAGGATGTTCCCGAAGCTCTAGTGAGAAGTCCTGACTGGTGGAGTTCACACTTGTCGGGAGTGAAACAGTTATCACTTATGACAATGGATGATTTGTTTATTCTGGTTAGCGTTTTTTTAGCAAACTTGTGTTTTACGGGATAGGGGTGCTAGCCCTATGCTCAACCCTCCTCCTTTACCCGGGCTTGGGACCGGCAACAACCCTAGAAGAGCTGCGGGCTGCTGTGCAATGGATGATCATTGCACTATATATCACAAATTGATGGAAGTGGGAATTCTACTATCGGATCCCGACCCAGTGGTGCAGATGGTTAGGCGTTCGCTGTCAGCCTGAAACTCTTGGTGCGGAATCTGGTGTTTGCACTGGTGAAGCGTTTCACACTAGAACGAAATAGCTGTCTAGTGTTCCATTGTTTCCAATGGTACCCTGCCAACGTCAATCTATAAGATATTCAATCAACTTAGATACTTGTTTGGAAGTTTTGTGTAGTTTAAAGATAATTTTACTTACAGATAGTACTCAACTAGTGAATTACTAAAAGTTTGGGATCACCGAACATTTATTTAGTTTCAACCTATTTCATCTGGTCAATGCACGCTAACAGTCATAAGCTAAATGCGACTCAGGTTTTGTATCATACCATTGAACTACTTAATCAAAACCCTATTATTTAGGCTTTTAACCCTAGTCAGTTCGTAACAGCAAGTGATTGTCACTTGTTTTTATTAGCGATTTACTGTCCCACCCCTAGCGTGATGGTCAAGATTCATTTGTCAATTATGACAATGAACGCTTCAGAGCCATAAAGAACTATGATTTTGTTCTACAATACATTTCTAATTGTCTCAATTACATTTCTGCTTTTTGTGCAAAGGAAGGTGATACGTAGAGAGTAGAATACAAAACTAAACCATAGCCTCAGCTGATGATAGCTACTAACCGATTGAAGCTCAATTCCGAAATTTTAGAATATACTAGTTGTACAGAATTCTTCTGCAAGCGATCGATAGTAGTGTTGATAGTTTGCCTATTTAGAGCGAAGGATAATAAATAAACGATACTTTTGAACTATTTGACATTAGATAACCAGTTATCGATTTCATTCAAATCGAGAACAAACAGTGAAGCTAAATTCGATTTATAAGGTTTTCATCTTCTAGTTGTTATTGTTAAGGAGTATACTTGATCAGATTTTGAAGTCATACATTCATCCTGAGCAGATGGTCTGAATATCGCCACTAAATCACAAATAAAATCCGGAGAAACTCAGTTTGTATTATTTTGGCTTGTCCGTGAGATGTACATGCATTCCAGCGTTGACGCACACTAGAACTTAAATTCAATTAGTTTACTTCAAATCTCACTTAAACTTTAGATGCTATTTCAAAACGAACAAAATTCAGGGGATAAGAGCAACCAAATTTATGTTTAGAAAATAGTGAGATGTCACCATTCACAATAACTACAAAGAGTATTTAAATTCGTTCATAGTTATTTTTCGTTGATAATTTTTTCTTTCATTTCTAAACGAGATTTAACCAATCGTCTATGTTTCACAAACTTGTGGCGAATTGATGGGCAGTACTTAGTAAGCATTTTAGTTATACTCAATATTAAATGTAAATAAGAAGGAAGTTCTTGTTTCTTCAAGAAAAGGAAAGATACAATCCAAATGAAAAATTGGAACCAGGTAAAATAATGCTTTTGGTAAGAAAGATAATTGAGATGATTTAATTAGTTAATGAAATTATGCTGAAAATCAAGCAGTTTTTGAACTATTTCAGAAACATCTCACATTTACGGTTACTTTACTTTTGGATTGTCAAGCTTATAAAAGTGTAAAATGTATATTATTGTTTGGCATCGAAATAAAGTGTAAAATTTGTTCAGTCTGAAGATAACCATTACCAC
Organism: Schistosoma japonicum; assembly: GCA_025215515.1. Classification (NCBI taxonomy): domain Eukaryota; kingdom Metazoa; phylum Platyhelminthes; class Trematoda; order Strigeidida; family Schistosomatidae; genus Schistosoma; species Schistosoma japonicum. The sequence continues at coordinate 58,073,431 of CM046061.1, read as the reverse complement.
AGTTTGAATTTAGCCAGTCAACCTTTAAGCATCATTGATTAGAAAACAAATGCATACTGACGATCAAGTGGAGGCATTTGAAAGTCGCGATGTCATGATTATCTTTTAATCAATATGTTGATGTATAACTTTCTATATTTTCAACTTAAGAGTATTCGGGTAGTTGTACAACCTAATCTGTTTGAGTATTAAGCTAAGACTGTTATTGTTTAACTGAATTTTTGTACTGAGTTGTATATACGTTATTGAATTTATGTATCCTGCAACTTTATAAATGTATTTCCTATAATGAAATGGCTTAACAGAACCAGATGAACACAAGGCAATATACCTATTAGAAGACTAGCAGAAACGCAGTAATATCATCTAAAGAAGAAAAGGAAATTAAATAATAGTGGTAAGTCGGACTGCCTAAGTTTAAAACGTCATATAAATGTATATCAAGCAATCTGCTTGAGTTCAGAATGATCTTCAGGTCACTTTTGTTCAAGTTTCGTTTTTTTTATCTACTAGTTTCCTAATTTTGACTTTGGAAATTTCTATCACTTTGATCTCCAGTAACATGTAATGATTGATTGAGATGATTCAATTTCATCTTAATAAGGAGAAGCAATCATCTTTTTGTATCTTGATAAGAATATTTGAACCAATGTCTATTTCATGAAGAAGATAATGCTTGATAAACACTAATGTCTACTTACCAAGTCATCAGAATAGTTCGAATCATGAATTCGAGTTTGTGTCATTGAGCTTGACTTGTTTGTTTCTTCACACGAATGAAATTTGTTTATATTTAGAATGTCATTAATAGTATTATTAGTAGTATTGTTAATATTGCTGTTAGAAATTGTGTTAATTTTTTCAATACTGCCAATGTCATTATCGATACTGTTTGATTTATGTGTACGAGTTGACGAGGACTGAGAATTTCTATTAATTGATAAATAATAATTTGAAGACTTATGTTCATATTTGTTTGGCCAGTGAGATAATGATGATGGTGGTGATGTTGAAGAATCTAGCTTAGCTTTTGTGATAGGTTCATGATTCATATGGTCAACAGGATTCAATTTTATCCGAACTTCTGAACATACGGATTCTAAATAAGGAACAGAATAGGGAAAACATTCATGGAATAATATTGTGCGTAATAAATTTTTATCACATTCACATTATGTTTCATTGTATGTAAATTCCAATTTAACAATGGTTCAAAGCATAACAATGAGTAGTTAGTCACAATTAAGAAATGTGGGGAAAACAATAAGACAAGGGGAATCAATAGGTGACAAGTGCTTTTAGCTTACCATTCATGCTTGTGTTACGTAATAAATCCATTAAACTGATTTATTTCCACAGTCTAGAGTATTATTATAGGGTTAAGAGTATTCTAATTATAGATTCGATGTTCTATACTTGAAATATTTTAATAAACCTTATTAATGATGTAGAGTTTCATGTATTAGGTTTCCAACTACATTAGCTTAGTTATTAGGCTTAGTCTATATTGCATATAAATATACATTTTTATCTGTTGTTGTTGACGAATGATAGTTGCAACTATGATGAAAATCTGCCTACATTTTTATGCTTAAATATCAACTAGCTATCTATTTATATGGCACTATGGTTAATAATACTCAAGGGAGGGTAAATTCAGACATCTGCCATTAAGTAAAATTTACCCATCGGAACTATTATTTAACCCAAGTTATATCATGATAGTAAGAGGTGAAACAAGAAAATGTAAATGAAAAATCCAAAATAAAAATCATTCACTTGTCCAAAAAAAGTTTGTTTTGTGTCTAACTTCGTTTATTTTATATTAGTTACATTGATTCATTATTTTATCTTGAAATAATCTTGATGAATAGAATGTACATCGTACTGTCTAGTTTCAAATGAATATACTAGTATGAATAATGATGAAATATTTAAATGTTAATTTGAGTAATTAAACTTGAAACATTCAATAATACACATCATACTGTATAAATGATTTTAATGTTATGTTAGACAACTTGTTTGTCGACAAATTCCCACTTCATGTTTCGTCCAATCACGTTTACTAATCTATTTGTTCATGTAAAAGCAATTACATTGAAAGAACAGAAAGAAGGATTAACCTCAGCATTACCGAGCATACAGCACAAAAATTGAAATTAAACACTTAACGTATATTTAATAGTTCCATCGCTCATCATCGTTTTGACAATGGTTATTAGGTTGATATTTCGAAATTCTCTGTAATAATCACTACGACAATCATCTAGTTTATTGTATTTCACTAAAGCCGTTACTATTAAATTGGTTTAAGCCAGACTTATGTGTTCAGAAAGATACAGCAATCACTTTAGCATTTATCATGGTAACTCTAGTCTTGGATGTTTTCTTATATAATGCCTTAATTCCTATTTTTAGTTATTAACTATTTTTCGATGTATATTTTGACCTTATTCTTTATTATTTAAAAGACCTGTTTCTATGTGTTTCCAACTTCTCTTCCAGAATTTTCACACTGTTGATGTATCAATAAGTAATTGCATCGATCACTTGTTTATAATTGTTCCATAATTATTCCTTTCTGCTAATTCTTCATGATTCACATTATGTAAAGTGTGTACAGTAACTTTATACTGATTACTATTTAGGTTATGAAACAACTGAACAGAAACCGCCAAATAAATGAATTCATCCTATTCTGCTACATTTTTTATTCATTCTTTATTCAAATTTATAAATAGGAAAAATTTTTATGAAACGTGATTGTCAGTTTCACTCCACTTCTGATGATAGTCAGGTGACTTGAGAAATTCAGTATTTTCAAAAGATTATTTAATTCTTTCATTTGATGATAATCAACAGTTACAGAAAATACTAATTCATTTTGAACTTAAATGCAGCATCCGTTCATCTATTATTCATTATAATGTGAATGTGGTTTAGCTAATGATTCTTCTCAATTATAGAAAAAGTTTAAATTAACAATATTGTATTACTTGTCGAAAACATAATCTCATTGGATTATGTAATAATTTTATTGTAACATAGGAATGAATTAGTAAGTCCTAAAAGTAAAATCTACAGTACATTATTGAAATTGATATCATCGTATCGATTTCATTTAGCTATATTGCATGAAGACGATAGCTCGTCACTAATTGAATGCTCTAAGGATGCTGCAAAATTATGGGTTTGTATGTGCTGGCAAAGATGTTAAAGTATGCAGGTATTTCCACTGTACAATATTCATATTTTAGTAAAATGGAGTGGCAGAATCAAGTAAAAGACATGACATGAATATATTTAGGTTTCTACTACATGAATGAAAATGAATTACATCGACGATAACTCGTTTATTCATTCATCATATGGAATATTTTTTACTTTTCTGATCTAATACTTAGATCTAGATCCATTATAAGGTATGATAATTATTTGTTGTTTCCAGATTTTTAACAGTTATGAGACTGAAAGACGATGCATATTGAATAATAAGTTGGAATTATTCCTAATTCAATCGGTTATCATTTCGACTGTGAAAAATGTTCCTACAGAAACTTGAAATTTCTAATTGTAATCACTTACTCTGATTAGTCTGTATATACAGAGACGTGTACTCTTAAACTCGAAGGAATAAGTGTCCACTGCTCAATAAATTTCAATGACTTTTAATCTGATATTCGTTTACAGTGAAAACCATTATAAGATTAGTGATAAGCAAAATATTAAGACATTTACTTTACTGATGAAAATAACGAAGTGGATGTTATATAGCACGTAGTACTTAAGACAGTTTAAATTGAGTAAGTAAAACCTACATCAAAAATTAATGTAACAAACGCACATAAGTAGGATTTCATTCTGATACTAGTGAAGTTGTTAGCAACATGTATTACTTGAATTTCTACAACTGAATTGAACATCCTGAAGGGATTAGTTTGTTGCTGAAAAGAATAAAACATTGTTACTTATAAGTGACTGATTTTATAAGTGTTCATAATTCATATTAGCAGTGTATTCGATAAAATTGATGTCTTAGTATAAGTGATACGAATCATGTATTTCGTCGCAACTTGTTTAGTCCATAGATAACTTTTCATTACAAACTAACAATCAAAAGCCATAAAGTATTGAACAGAAATGAGAGAATGCTGTCCTCCCCTCACCACATAAAGTTTAAAAACTAACACAGCCACGAAAGCAAGTAGCAAGGCAATCCTGCTTGTTAATAACAAGTCACTCTATTTGCAACTGATACACCCAGAGAAATGTTAACACTGAAAGTATGCAGAGCCGTCCAAAAACATTCACCGCAGGGAAATCGCTGCACATTTTTTCTACTCGTCCGAAGGGTGAGAAAGAAATTGAAGGATAAACTTCATAAACTTACCACCTCTTTTTGTATTTATCAATTCATGTAGAGCAAGTTGCATTTGCAAATGCTCTAGGAATTTACACCAACGGGCTCGTGAGCACCCCCTAGCGTGGTTAAGCAACGAAGTTGTCGATGACACCAACAGTTTGATACTAGCTCACTCAGTTCAAATTAGCCGTGCAGACAGCATAAACCGATCATTCTACCGTGTGAACAGTTATCTGCAAAGGCCAGTTTAACTAAAGGTTTATGAACAGAGGAAACTAATGCCATACGACTTAACAGGCCGAATCTCTGTATTCATCAGAAATACGTTTAATCTCTTCTTTTACCGTGAACAACTCAAGTTCCAATAAGTTAATTTTCACTTTAATCGGAGGAGAAGGAAAGAATTAATGAACATATAGCCTTCGTTCTTGTGTAATTCCATGACTTACGTTTACCTTACTCGAAAATTACTTTCTTTGTCGGCATCGTATTCAAATCTCCATATTATTAATAATAATAATATAATATATAATAATAATAATATTATTATTATTATTATTATTATTAGTAGTAGTAGTAGTAGTAGTAATAGTAGTAGTAGTATTTATCATGAATATACAGTGGAAATAAATATCACTCAATCTATTATTATTAAGAGATGTTTAGAAATAGTTTATGCTACAAGCATATTAATAACGAAATTCGACTTGTTTGGAAAATGTCAGTTCATGAGAATAAATATCTTTAAAGTTGATAACGTTTACTCTAGAAGTTATCTGATAGGTCTATTTAACTGCTAATAAAATTCTATGAGAATTTTTAAATCATTTCATTACTTTGAATAATTAATTGTAAAGTGATTAAAAATAATTCTATTATAAGCATAAATTCTATTTGAAATAATTTCAGCGTTCGAAATTTGAAAATTTCAAAGTTTCGCGCGAAGTACTGGTCCAAGCTTCTTCAGGGAAATTAATCAAAATAAAAAGTATTATTAAAGTTTTATAATAAGGTCAATCAGTCACTTCACAATATCTACTTATGTAATGCAGAAATTATATAACACAGATATTGTGTTAAATGTGTACGTGTACACAAATGGACATTGTGGATTGGTTGATTGTTTTTATATAAGACTTCGATGATACTTCGGATTTCAGTTAATTTCCCTGAAGAAGCTCGAATCAGTTTGTTGAGCGAAACTTTGGAATTTTTAAATTTCAAACAGAGATTATTTCAAATGTACTTTATACTTGTAATGTCGTTTATTTACTTGGCACCCAACTCCTGTTAACATATTTGATCAAATAGTGACGAATTTTCATATGAAAGCATAATTGTGGCCTAGATGAACGAGTTTCAGTGATGTTGAGTTCTCCAAACTGAATGGATTAATTACAAAGTAATTCCTAACTACCTCAAGTAGACTCTAACAACGTTATCCAGAATGATAGTTAAAATATCGATTTAGAAAAATTCTGCATAGATAGCACAGTGCCACTAAAGTGTATTGTATACACAGTCTATAGTAATGTTAAAAATAATTTCAGTATTATTATTACTTGTAAGAATTAATTGTAAATAGAACGAAATTTGTTTTATTCTTTCCCATGTATTAGATAATAAACTGAAGTTAAAATTAGCCATTATTGAGTTCTGCCCATCAATAATATAATGAACTGTGGTTAAGAATACAAAGAAGAATCCTATAGAGCTATTTGAATCAAATCTAATTGAATAGAAACATTGCGTATAACTCTATAACTAGCATTTATGTTCTTAAACTGGTGATATATACCATACTAAACTATGACAAGTCAGCAGATATTTAATTACACTGATGTTTATGTTAAAATGTTCAGTTTTAATTTTAAGAGAAATATCTTATAGCCTATGAAAACAAAATTCTAGATGATACGCTTATTGATTACATAACTGTGAAATCATGCATTTAAAGATAATTTTAATGATAACAGTTTGTAGAAACAGTTGATGTTAACCATTCATATAAGAGCTGATCTAAAGTTAAATGAAGTGCTCTAAAAAAAGTCATTTATTTTAGCATTTAAACAGTAAGTAAAGAATAATCTGAAAATGTAAACGTAGGTTCTACATCACTTGATAAACCATTAAAAACTAAACCACTGAACAAATACTTCTTGTTATTGTACCGGACATTAAAGATTGTTTTATATTGATTATATTAACTAATAGGCTTGAATTTCATGTAGTTTTCCTGCATAATAAATGATCAACTGTTGATCAGCTTTTATTTTGGTATACATTTTCAACTTATTACCAACATAAGTGTTATGTCGGACTACTAAAGAAGAGTAACAAACTGTCAGAACTGTGTCTTAGAACACTATTTCCTTAGTTCGGTATTAATGTTATTTTTTCTTAATTGGTTTACTGTGTGGTCTGATTTTAGGTATATCTAAAGGAATGTATGAAACATAATTCGATTCTATCTGGTTGGTCTGTCGTATTGTGTTTTTCTTATTCTGGCTTGGGACTCAGTGGGCATAGGGCAGATGCGCAATTATCGACTAGGCACACCTAACTGGCATTCGGTCACCCAACCCAAATTTCTAGCGCCATAACAAGATCAGAAAATATGATTAAACTAAAGGATATTCAAATGAAACTTACTTTCACTATCATTAGAATATTCCGATTCATATACAAAATGATGGTTATTTTCATTCAACTGTGATTTACTAAGGTTCTGTGTTTTCCTTGTATGTGAAAGATCATTTTCATCGTCTATTTCACTTTCATCATAGATTTCCTCATTGTCAACATCTTCATTACTGTCTCCACGACTATGAACACTATCGTGACCATGGTTATCGTCATGCTCACTCAGTACAGTTCCTTCATTATTTATTTGTTTCTTAGAGAACATGTTTCTTGATTCCTTTGAACTTAAGCACCAATTATGTGATTGTATATCAGTTCTTCTTTCAGGAAAATAATCACTTATGTCCTTTTTAATCAGTTTCGGATGATATAAATATGTTTCATTCAAATTACTATTGGATGGAAAATTAGATAAAGATAATTCTGGATAATTTATGCTTAATTTTGTTGTCTGAAAGGGAGGTATTAATAAATTGGAGATGTTATTTACTACAGTTTCTGCTACCGTTGTAGCTTTAGTTATTATTGTTGATGATAGTGGTGTTGTTCTAGTAGGTACAACATTTTTTGACACCATTAACTCACTTGTAGAATTGAGTTTATCTAGTGTAGAAATTGAATCGCTTAGTCCTAACTGATCAGAACTCTGTTGACCTGATTGAATATGAAAATGTTGATCATGTGAATAGTACGGATGACAATAAGGGAGTGATACATTTAAAGGATATGCTTCATTCATTAACATCTCATCATTCTTATTACTCATACTATCTTTTGAACAGATTACGGATTGAGCTAAGTGTTCATTAAGTTCTGATATTGAATATGATTGTCGATAGTTTATTGAACTGGTTGATAGGTATGCGTTTACATTATCAGTGAAATTAGTATAATTATTATCGCCATTCATTGTTGAATGTGAAGAAATACTATCAGTTGTTATATTTAGCATATTTGATTATTTTGTAGAAATAATTGGTTAAGTATAAAATATAAATTATGCTTTATTTTCTAAAAATTTTCTAAAAGAAAATTGGACATTGTGAACTTAGTTACGCTTCGCCTCCCCCCCCCCACCTCCACTCCCCAATACTTTGTGTATCATGTTTAGATGCATTTATATGTTCCAGTTGGCAACCAAATATATTTGAATTAAAATTAGGAATAGGGAGTGGACGATTACCCGATTGTATGTGTCTTCATTTACAGAATACGCTTGTTGTATACACTTATATCTAAGCTTCATATCATACTACTGAATACAGATTTGTAATTAATATGAATATATGATAGTGTTATTTTTTACTACGTTACATTAAAAAAAAAAGGAAATATTTAAACCCCTTTTGCTTGTATGTGTAAACAAACTTCTCAATACATAGACACAGATACACACCTATATATCAGTTATTATAATGTCTAATGTTAAGCTTTATCCAAATGATGTGTAGGATGAAATAAAAATTAGTTAGAAAATTCAACATTATTATTGTTCATTTTTGTGTTAGGGATAGAGATAAAAATTATCCATGGATATCATTGGTTATCCTTATAGCTTTCCCGATAGGCTTAAATATATACAGTCTGTAATAAGAATTTTCAGCATTTTGTTGTCATTGGAATATTTACATTCATTTAAAAGACTACATGATTTACTATTTCAAATTACTACAAATTCAGTATGGTATATACTGAACTGTTTACTATTGAAGACCTTAATATATATAAGTTGATGGAATTTGTTGAATTGTTGTTAAACGCTTTTATAAATTACTATTTATCAAGGTAGTTGTGTGAAGATGTTTGTTGTTTTCTACTAGTTAGCATTGAAAGTTGACATTATTCAAAAAAAGATGATAGAAATCTAAAGAAGTTGGTTATCTATTTTATCCTAACGGAATATAGTTAACGGCGGAGTCTAGGTCGTCTTACTTGGGACTCTCTTAATAGATGTACCTATATCCCAATGGTGATATTCGGATAAGACACGAAGTCATTCTCTTTCCAGTAAACTTTAAATCATTATTTCCTGAGCTACTGAGTTCAAAGGTCTACTAATTTGTTCAAAGAGAACAAATTTCTGTATGTAAAAGTTTGTCTTATTCGGGACTACAAATATTATTGGTTAACAAGATTGATGCAGTTCATTGAGAGTGCACAGATACTGCAACTGATAAAGTACAATCCATAATACTAACAACGAGAAGAATTAACCTTATCATAGGTACGGAATTGTTACCACATGACCCCTCCCCCTAATAACCTACTGAACCTGAAAATATTGAGATACAGGGATGACTGTATAATGTCCTCGCTATCAGCGTTAGTTATTGTATCAAGTCATTTGATTTGCATTCAATGATGCTGGTGACTTACGATCTCACTACCAAAATAGTTGAGTTCTTAGACTATACAATTTGCTTTAATACTAAATACTTGGAAGCCGAATTCAAATAAGATTACAGGTAATAAATATTCATATAATCAGCCAGGATACGATTAACTGATCGATCAGATGAAAATAATTCAACTTTTACGTTCCCGTCTCATTATGGTATGAAACCTTTCAATAACTACCTTATCATAGGTTACTTGTATATTGAGTTCCCTTGAGTTTTCTGAGGGCTTGATCACATTGTCAATGTAAAATGAAACTAAGCTGAATATGGCTTTTAAATACATTACATTCATATCGCTTATGAAAATGTGGAGTTCGTAAGGAACTTTTTTTCCTACCTTTTTCTCTCCCTTCCTGGAATCAATGATAAGACAAATGATAATAAAACTAAGGTAATAATAGGAATGTAATTTGTAAATTATGTTTTTAACGTGAACTGAAATCAGACATAGATTAATATTGACCAAATAATCACGCTGGAAATGTAAAGACAATAAGTGTCCGTCCAGAAACAAGACAGAAGATGATAAATCTTGGTTCTTGTCGATTATTCTGACTTGTGGTTACACTAGAAAAATACTGCAAGCTTCAAAACGGTAAAAGAATTTTTGAAAGAATGATAATCAAAGAAACCGTAGTTATTCGAAATAGAAGAAGGAACAACATCTTCAAGTTGATGAAAACATAAGGAAACATAGATGATGTTGGACTCTAAGGAATGATATATAATAAATTTAATAAGTTACATGAAAATATTGTATGATATTGTTATTTCCATTACCCAATGACTTCATCAAAACAACCACTAGGAACCACAAAGTACTAGACAGATGTTTTGTCCTAGTGCACGAGTCCTCAGCATTGTGTATCTACAACCCATTTAGATCGAACCCATAATTTTCAGGCTTTGTAGAATTGAGACAAAGCAATCGATATACAATAGTTTACATTATTAGCTTAGATGGAGATATTCTCGCAATACTAAGAATAGGTCAAAGTCTGAAATATAGACTAAGGGATGACATTTCAGAGTTCTATATGGTAGTACATCTAACTAAAGGCTAGAAGGTCCTGGGTTTGAGCCGTGTTGAAATTATGGATGTATATTGTTAATAAATTTCATTCTGAAACGAAACCCTGTTCGATTTTTTTAAATGTTATCGAAACTAGATTCAGTTCACGCTAGTCTACATCAACTTACTAATCAATTTCAGAAGATAATCATTGCGACATTGATTATTGTGAATCCTTCTATTAGATCTCTATACTTGTATTGAATTTGTTTCACTCTCCTAAGAATTCTTTGATTATTTCATTCATATAAATAAGTCAAAAGTAGTAAACCACTTATTCATCAAATGATAGTTAATACTGACTTATCAAATTTTAATCATTTGAAGTATTCATTCCATTTAATTGATTAATAATTATTGATTCATGATAGAATAATTTAATCAAGTTAAATGATTTTCTCTCATAGATTATATTTTTCATTCATTATCCATTGTTCTCTAGATATCAACATTTTATGATGTTGATACACACAAATTTTTAAGTAAACAAGTACATGCATAGATCTTCCTTCACTTCACTTCACACTAAATGTATCTTTCTATACACTAATTTAATTTACTTTTATTATTTTATAGTTAGCTAAATTTTCTTTTTAATTAATACACACGCAAACAAAGTTTACTTTCTCTAACTTTACTTCAACTTGTCAAATTTACACTTCTATAATTAAATGACTTTGAAAACATCATATGCATATCGTTTGGAAAAAAAAAAATAAAAGTAAGAAAAATAAATCAACAATTTATTTTCTAGATTGTCTTTTTTTCTTTCTGTAATGATTTGTATCCTAATGAATTGAAGATGAATGAAGTTATTCCACATCTCTAATATACTTATCAACTTTAAGAACAAAGTCAATAGAAAAAGACTAAATGTGAACAGGACACATTGATAAACAATAAAGTAAGGTGTGTGTACAAGTCTAGACAGTAATAGTAACCACTTCAATTAATACTGTCCACGAAAATCGCTTTTGTAATATCAGCAGTAAATAAACTGTTGAATTTATCTTCTATAATAGGGTTATGACATATATCACTCTGAAATGCCTATGATGATGTAAGTATTCCAATTCTTAAATGAATTTATGTTTCTTTATGCGCTACCTATTAAAGATAACTTAGAGTTTACAAGTATAATTAATATTGTAATGTGTTCCTCAATGAAGGGTTTATTTAACAACACGATCACTTTTAATTATGCATAAGGTTTTTATTTTGTGCTCCAGATTATTAACAGTGTTGGAACAGATGTTCAACAAAAGGAATTTATGAATCACGTCTTGTTAAATGATTTACTCCTTTGTAATGTTGACTCCATTCAGTAACTAATTCGATCAACACTATGAGGGACTCCACAAACATGACGTTGGCCACTAATTAACGATCAATCAATGTAAGTGTCGCAGTCATACGAGGATCCAATTGCCCTTTGAATATGTCAGTGGTAATAGTTTACGACTGTGAAAGTGAGTGATCAGGGACCGAATCCGCCAAAACGTATTATTTCCCTCAGAATTACAGCTATGCCTTGATTACAAGTTCCAAATAGCATAAAACTTACGTCCACGTTTTCCTACGGACTATCTCCGAACCACCTTACATCTCGGCATAGTACCAGTGATATCAAGTCAATTAGACCAGTGACCACACTACGATTTATTTGATTGAAATCAATCAGCACTATAAAGAACTTGATAAATATGACATCCATCACTGGCCACTGACCATTCAGTGTAAGTTTACTTAATGTTTTCAATACATCATAATGTCAAGCTAGACAGTGTCATCTTTACACTATCTGTGAATTAATTGGTTATATACAGAAAAAAAGCTGTTATTCGGCGCACGATTGCCTTCATTCTAATTGATTGATTTATATGCAACTTAGTGAATTTCTCACTTAAGATATGTTTTTAAATGCCTAACGAAAAGCTTGGAAAAATTACTGTATCTATGGTATTTAGTAGAATTTATGATTAGAAAAGTGTCATTACACTTACTCAGCTTCCTTCTTGAGATCCCATCGTGCCTTAATTTATTTTGTAGCTATCGCCTTATTTACAACAAAATGATTTTTTAGAACCAATCCTCAGACCATTTAACACATGTATGATCTATTAACAGTGGTTCCTAGTTGTTAATTGTTAATAATCAGAAGTGCGGGCTACTAATCTCTCTAGTCACATGTATGTACTGAGCAGGTTGACTCGATAGGGTCTTTTTATTGCGAGTTCGGATATATTTAATTAGTTTCTAGCAGTAGAAGTTTTTGGTGGATATAATTAGATGTTCTATTAATTAACCATATTGTTCTTGTGAAATATTTTAGGTAGATACATTTGGCGAGACTCAGATAGGAGGAAAATTGTATCATGTATTTTACTGTAAGCCACACACCAAATGTTTAAAATTTTTGTCCTAAATCTCAACATTACAAACTAACGATATCTGTTCACAATGTTTATCGTAGCCATAGTGTCATCTGGTTAAAAAAGTAATAGGCTCATTAACATCACCTATTATTATCTGGACTATAATAGATAAACTAGGTTGTCCAAATACTTTGTGGTAATTTCACTATAAAGTGATACCATTCTTTTGAGTGATGATGAAAGCCGAAGACATGATTACTACAGGTATTCTAAACTATACAAGAGTACTCACTTATAGCCGTCATATGTCATGATGCGTCACTATTTAGTGATTCACACTTTAAAATAAATAACTCAAATAGTTAAAACTGTTCATTACTTTTACAATGTCTCAGCGAATATAGAAAAAGAAGCCAACTACGATGAAATCAGTTCCCCAAAATAATTTAGCGTTCTGTAATCATGTTTACGCAAATACTTAATATCTTAGTTGGATTTGAGAGGTGATCAAGCTTCAGAAACAATTAATTTGCTTGAAATTGGTTTAACCTTGATGAATTATTCGAAGTATTCACACTATTGGGGATGTTTTCTTCAAAACACCGCATAGTTGACTGAATATTGTTCTTAAAATCCACTTTATCACTTTATACATTTATAGGATTAAGTGGCCTTCTCATCTATCCAGTATAGGTCTCAAACATAGGTTTTCGTCCATAGTTTGTCTCTATCCTCTTATAAGTATATGTTTATACAAATAATTTTTATTAAAAGAAACATTTAGATATCAAGGTCAATCAATACTTTTAATTAGTTGGCAAATATCAGAAAATTGAAAAATCACATAAATCATGAATAAGAAACTGCTAATCAATAGGGTTCTTTTAACATTAGCTAGAGAAAAAAACTAAACAGTAAACATAATGAAAGAAAAAAACCAGTCTTGATACACGTGATGAGTTTAGACAAAGAATTCAAAAGGAAATACACAAAAGATGACCCATTAAGGATATTAAATAAATAGGAAAAACAGTGTATTATGCTAAAAGAGTGAGTGGAAATTTTTATGCCATCTATAAACATCATTAACAAAGCTGACACTGAATACTATATATATATATATATATATATATATATATATATATATATATTAGATGGAACGTTTAGAGTCAGATACATTTTCCTGTTTCTAATGAATGTGTTTAAACTAGTGTGAAGCAAAGTGACAATTGTCAACACCATCACAATATAATTATCTACTCAGATAATCATGAGAAAACAATAACGAATAAATAAACTCGAAGAGATAAATCATTCTGTTGAAAAAAGAAGAAATAAAATAGAATCAACTATTTTTACATTAAATTTCATTGTTTTCTTTTTACGATTAGTATGTTGACTAAATTTTACTCTGTACAATCCGGATATGATTATTTGGTAGACAGTTAAATTTAAAATATTGGTTGGTAGGTAGAGGAATATTGAATTAGATAATATTTTATTGATATGATTTGAACATATTAAACAACTGCCTTAATTTTGTTATATTGACTAGGTCTCTGTGTGTTAAATAGAGTGGTGGATTCGATACTGTGTTGATAATAATTATTATGTATCCTTTTGGTGAAATCTTTATAAATTGTGCATTCATATGTTGGTCTATCTATCGATCAATCTATTGAGAGAAATCTCCGAGACTGATATACATTTTAATTCATGTAATGTGTATTGCATGTTGATTGCTTTCGATGATAGAGTTTCTGTTGACTAAAGGAAATAAAATACATCTAAACGAAAAGAAATGAAATTGATAAAAACAATGAAATTAATGTGAAAAGAGAGAAAAATAGAGATGAGTAGATTTTGATAATTTCATGTGATTGGTATAAACATGACTGGTGGAAACGAAGGCAGCATTGATTTCGTTGATTAATAATTATACTTAAATTATAATGATTTGGCTTTATATTATTTTATTTAACAATTAAACGCACAACAAGATTGAAAATGAGCTATGTTTTGTTGAATGAACATAATGAAAATCTCGAGATAACAAGTCTAGTAATTTTTCAAATTAAAAACTAATATGAAAGACCGAGTTTATAATTTTGCTTAGTAATCGCAAGCATTCATCAAGAAATCTTAAGTTTTATTTTCGTTCTAGCAGCTATTCGTTAGAATGATGCATCTGAATTAATGTAGAAACTAATACTTCCTATAGGATTCGAATCGACATCTAGAGTCACAATCTAATGACTGACGACTAGAATGAAATCTTGGCCCAAGGTTTACTGTCGGCTATCGCCAATCGTTCTACATCAAACATGGTGTATGTGATATCGAGTTACATTGATTAATGGCCTCACTACAACTTGATCGAAAGCATTTGATTAGATGTAAATACCAGGTATGTGTAATATTTGTTACTACTTAGCGGTTAATTAGTGTTTTCAATCGTTATTAAATACTCGATGGTTCAATATACTGTTAGTATACAACACGGAATTTATTCGGAGTTCAATTTTTTACTCCATCTTTAACATATTCGTTTTCTCTTTTAAGAGGCTTAACTAAATGTCAATATGGTCAGTAGTTAAGATTGAAGCAAAAGTCACGACATTTCACTATTAACTAGCCATAATTAAAACAGTATTCTTCAGCAAACTTCTTACAATTAGGAAGATAATTTTCATCAATAAATAGCATCATTATTAAAAACATTAAAATCTTCTTTTGATGATGTCCAGGAGTACAAATGAGCAGCCTTTTGTAGCGTGGTAGTCAACACGTTAGAGCTTAAAACGACAGACACTAGGTGAGAGTTTCATTGTTAAAATTAGAACTAGAATACAGATGTACCGGGTCGATAAATTTCAAAAAAGATGAAAGACGTCTATTCGGTTCCACTGCATGAGACATACCAAATAAACTAACTAACATTATATTTTGCTAAAAGTGAAAAAAAAAACAATGAACTACTGTATTTTCTAAGTTTCATAAAATCACAACGATGTAGACTGTTGAGTTTTGATTATTATACTCAAATTCATTGTTCTCCTAAATGGGACTTGAAGGTTCTTAGGTCAACTTCGTTATAGGAACGTGTGATTATAGTATCAAATCAAGACGCTAATAAATATAAACAGATAATACTTGATAATTATGTTTTCAAATTACTACTGACTTTGTTGCGGTATCCAGTTTTTCAAACAGAAATGTTTTTCTTATATAAGAAAGTCATTAGTTTTGCTACTCAAGCTCATTTCAAACTTTTATTAACTAACTTATACATTTTCTTATCAAACAACATTATCAATTTACTGCCCACCATTTTTTGCCTATACTTATTATATAAAATTTTGTTCTATGTTACATCTGTTCATTATATCTGATTTTTATTTTACTGTTTCTTTGTTTACTAACTGTTGTTTATTTCACTTGTTCATCTTATGAAGTAATTTTGACTCTATCGTGACATACGTGCATAGTTAATACAAATCTACAAGTGCTAACTATCATGTAAGAAATTTTTACAAGATGTAAAGCGAATGAATTACTCTGATTTTACATAACAGATGGCATTATATATATAGATTTAAATATGATAAACTTCTGGGCACTGACGATCAGTTTATCAATGTTTTCTCTACTCTATTTATCTTTTTATAAATTTTCAAGTCTTCTCATCAGTTCTTCGAATCGATAAACTTTTGACATGTCTTCAGCATTTCTCTCAGATAAAAAAATAATTTTTTCTACAAAATGGTGATAGTAGTATCTTTACAAAACTATTTTATTATTTAACTTGCTATATCCTAGTATGTGAAATAAAAGTGTTTTTATTATCTAAGGTCAAAACTGTTCACATAAGTGAACTTTAGAAAGTGTTCTGTATTTTTGATTTATTTAACCACATACTTTATCTAAAAGATTAGATAAACACAGGGAGAAAGTGAGAAGTTGGAAAGTTATGACTGACCAACAGGATTTTAAAGGTAATCAGTGAAAGTAAACATTATTGTTCAACTTTGTAAAGAGTTATTCAGGTAAAGTTTTAGAAGAAAGTGAAATGTTGTAATTGGGAGTAGTGATTGATGAGTTCGATATCACTAACTAACTGGAGTTTGACAATTATTGAAAACTATTGAATACAATCTTTACAACATTCATTTACAATCCCTATCAGTTCACTAGTAACTAGCTTTAACAAACGATTCCTGAAGCTCTACTGAGAAGATAAGACCAGTGGAATAAGAAAAAATCGGTTCCGATACAATGACAGAAATAGATGAGGTCGTGGTAACATGTCACAAATTAACAGAAGTAAGGAATATCGAGCATTGAATACCGAATCAGTGATCTGACGATTGAATTTTCACCTCGAAACTCAAATATCTTGAGATTAATGTTTTGATGGGGTTGCTAAAATGCACTGTTGAAGAGTCGCATACTAGGATGCAACATATTTTGAGTGATACCTGCTTTTCAGTGGTTGTTTAGCCTGTGCTAATAAGTGATATCAAATTCAAATGTAGCTCAATAGAAAAAGCCTACTTAAAGTTTTAGCATGGTATACTGTTAGTTGGTAAATGATTGAAAATGAAGCTATGGACATTCGGTTCATAATTTATAGTTGTTCGCATTCAGGACTGCCTTTAAACAGTTTCTGTTGTCATATGTGCATCCTAAGTGGATTGTTTAGATATAACTTTTTGTCACTGCTCTTAGTATATTTGAATCGTGAATAGCAGTGTTATCCAGAAATAGAACTTTCTTACTATTCGAGACATACATCAAAACGTTAATCCATGAAGTAAGATAGATGGACATATCGAAATAGAGACTAAGATCGAGGAAGTGTTGCAAGTCTATTTGGGACTCGTCTAGAGGTCACGATCAATACTGGGATGCAGATATATTCGGCAAATAAGTACGGGGTAGGACGAAACACACCACTTACCTGCCACGATTCAGTTTAATAATACTCGACAATTACCACTGTATTAAGTCAATCTCCTCAGGACGTACATATGGTAGCAGAGACCGACCAGTTCTAGTTTTAACAAAATCAACGGATAGATACAAACGCTATCAAATTTCAGTTCAGTTTATTCCAAATTTTCCAGAAAACCATAGAAATTAATACTAATAATACTGATCGTGTGCTAACTAGTTACTATTCTTTGGACAGATTTCGGTAACCTGGAATTAGCCACATAGAGTGAGCCAGTTTCGAATCGAAAGAAATCTTTCTATCTATATGAAAATTCTGCTCAAGTTTAAAGTGTATAGTAATGAATTCCGACTAACTGGCCTATTTGAAACACGCTGGGATTAAAACACTAAATTCTATCCCACCTATACTTGATAGCTTCCGGGATTAAGACGATCTCTACCTTGGATGAAATTACTCATCGCTCTTTATTTTTCAATAATTTACCAACTGATGTTAGTTTGTGATTAAACTCATGAACCAAATTGAGCAGTCATCCACAGAACCATCTAAGAAGATTGAATGTTCATAAAATACATTTGATGAATAGATTTGTAATGTTTCGTAATCTATAATTTGATAACTTGTTTACATACTCTTTAAAGAATTAGTCTGTTTTAATGTCAGAAATTTACATGAATGTGTTGTCATTCAAAAATAATCTGGCTGATGATTAGATTTTCGATGTTTAAAAACTATCTATCATCTTTGACAGGTATAGACAGTGAGTGTGATCTTGATTTTAAATGCAGGTAAATTACCTAAAGTCAGAACAAATTTTTCAAGTTTTGTTTTATTCGAGAACATCACATAGGACTTCAAATCTACTAGACTGGTAATTTGCTAATTTAGCTAGAGATGTTTAGGTTATTTTGATCAGAGACCGATAAATCACCCTTTTTATCTATATCATTCATAAAGTCACTCATTCAAAACTACATTAGCATTTATAAATAAATTAGAATAATTTATTGAAGATGAATTTAGGACAGGCATGTACCTGTAACGTTGTCACATTGTACTAATCATATTACTACTTCAGATCTGTAAGCTTGAAATTTAGTTAGACTTCTGGTGGATTTTACACTTTATTTTATAATGGATCAAGTCGGTTTGTCTACACTTCTGAGTCTCCTATTTCCTATCTGGGGAGATAATACAGTAAGTTTTTCCACTTAGGTTTATTTTAACTGAACATTTGTACGCATTATTCGCGTGTACTCAGGGGCTTTTATGAAATGCTTATGACTGACAGTGAAGCTAGTTATCGCAAAACAAGTTCAAAAACCATGTTAATTAGCATATGTTTAAGTGTCAGTTGAGTGGATAGGATTTGCACACAGAATACGTTACACAATGAATACATGTCAGAAGAGCACAAGTGGTTGAAAATATGGGTAGAAGTGAATAGTAACTTACTCCAGTCAAACATTCTATATGTTAAATTGATTAAAGAGAATTATTGTAACACTGTTTACTAAGAATTTTTTTAGTGAGATCAAACAAACGGTGTCGAGTAAAATTGTTGTTAAGATTATTTAAATATTCAGTAAATTAATTTGGATTTCCCATAATTATGCAAAGAGATTAATCAATAACCAACTATTATGATATCTGTTTTGAGCAAGAGTCCCGTAAGTTATATTTCCGCAGAATAATAAGCTTATCGAAACTATTATAAATACAATTTACAGTTCAGGCTATTTATAACATCTCCAGTTTCAATATAACTACTGCATGAAACAATTAGGTTGCATGTTACTTCAAGGTAGTTTGAAGGACGAGGAAACTATGAACAGTGGTTTAGCGCCATTCGACACCAATCAGAAGAGTACACTCACTATACTTCATATTCACAGTCAAAGTAGGTTGCGACTAAGGTACACTGTGTAAAGATATTCTGGACTCATTACATTCTAATTGTTTAGCGAAATACCGAACATTACAAAACCTTTACCTATCTTGCTAAACGCGTAAAAAAGATCATTATGCCGATTATGAAGTGAAGCTATGAAATAACCAATGAAATTCACTAAACTGGGTAAATGACCTGGAGCTAAAAAGGTTGATAAAGGCAAATAAAACATTTTAGCGAAAAAACTTTCCTTCCCACATATTTAATTACGGTAGCTGCGCATCCGTCCGATACTAGATGACATACCTAACTCACTCTGCATCTTCCCATACTAGACGAATATGCTTCAATAGTACAGTGGATGACAAATTAATTACACCTTAGCAAATACTCAATAGGAATGGACATCCACACTAGTTTATCGATAGATATCTAAAACCGAAGTTACGATTAGGAAGCAACACAGGTGAAAATGAAACTCTTTATGAACTTTAAGTTAAAAAAAGATGCTGAAACAGACGTTTTGAAAAACCGACTTTCGAAGCAATTGAAGAAAATTCCTTATGCCGCCAAACCTCAAATCATCTCATCCGATCGAAGGTTCCTAGCTATGTATGGGATAAACACTCACTTGGGCCAAATCTATAAACTCAATTATTCGTATGGAGTACGGTAAGGTCGCTGTAAAAAACAAGAAATTTCTATACGCGTCTCTTAACATTTTTTGGCTCGGCTTTCAAAAACAATAAACAGCCAAATTTCAGGACATATGGTCTTTACTGGTGCAAATCAAAAACTCATGCAGTCCACAGTTTTAGACCTGAACTGTGTACTAAAACCACACATGAAAGTCCTAGTTTTACCACAACCATCAGACCTTATTTTGTTTTGAATTAGTCATACTTTAAAACCATCAAGTGTATATGGTTTCTTTTCACAACTAAACGTCTCGAACTGTTTTCTTACCTTCTTTATACCTATCTGATGAACAACGAATTCCATGTTACCATTAATAATTAACCATTTAAATAATGAAAGAAGCCCATCGCATCATTATATCAAAATGAAAACGTTTCAACGAAAAAAAGTTCTTTTCGACCATGTCATTTACTAGAGCTGCACATTTGCATTTATAATAAATCTATCATATAATTACCTGTAGTAAAGTAGAAAGACTTTAAAGTTGTCCAACAAATTTAAACCATACTATTAAGCGACAATCACGTCCAAAACTATAATGAACGATCTGTTATATATAAAGGTGAAAGTTCTATTTAAATACGATAAATAGGTACATGATTACAAACCTCAATTCGTGAGGTGTCTAGGCATTTACGACGTGTCCAAGTCTCGATGAGTGTAAAACACGAACAAACAACGGAAAGCAAGAAGCTGTGTCAAATGCCACAATGGCGTCCAGATTCGAAACCATACAAACAAACATAAAACGCTGATATTGATACAAAAAAAGATTCAATGAAACTAAGAAACTGTCAGCTTTTGGTTGAAAGTCAAAAGATTATACGATTATCATAATAAAACAATGTAAACGCCAAAAATCATTCAAACGAAGTTACATCAAAGTACAGTAAAAACTCTTACGTAATGTAAACTACTATTTAATTTTAAGTAGTATAAATAAACGTACAAAAAGAGAATAACGGAACTTAATCATCAAGATTTAGCAAAGGTAATATATCATTTGTAAAAGCAATCAAAAAAATAGTCACATTCTCAATTATCCAGTCATATGGGGGTTCACAATTTGTTTCCTATCAATGTTATAATTGTTTTACTTATTTCTCATCGTCTCAATATCCGCCAAGTTGATAATTATACTTTGCATCTCTCCTAATACATTTTAAAGACTGCTATTTTGGCTTGCTACACCTTACACTTGAGAAGTCGAATTAGTTTTGACAACTTCGTTATGTAACACAACACATCCTTAGACTACTGCTTGAAGGAATTATGAGTCCCCTACCTAACTGGATACTTGAGATTGTGACTATTTGTTGATTACTTTGGCAAATGTAATGCCGCTTTATTTTATTATAGATAATTATTTGCTAAATTTAATATAAATATGAATATGCAACTCCAGCAAATGATTTTGTCAGAAAGAAAACTTCCTTTGCTTTAAACTGTTATGTAACTACTTTTGATACACTTTCTAAGTAATTTATAGTCTAGTTCATTTTCTATTTTTTAAACAGACTAGCATACATATTAAATCATTATGAAGAAGAATGCACAACTACCTTAAATGTACGCTTCTAGAAGGAAATTTTACTTGCCGAAATGTCTTCTTTATTCTTCAATAATGTAATGGGGTTTCATTCGTGATGTACGAGCACAAAACTGTAGTAACGTTAAGGAACTAATAATTGTCAGAAAACAGAATGATTCTCAAATCCAATTTAGATTCGAATTATTTAAGAAAAGTACAAGGAAAAGGAAATCTTCAGAAGCAAAAAAAGATCTGCATTCATAAATAAAAGAAGTTCAGTAGTTTGATTATCTCACAAAAAAGTGAAAATAACTTTAATGTACATTATATGCAGATAGTTAACGAATTTACAATGATCAAAATAGTTTGATATCAAAAAATTGTTTGCAAACATTTTGGCAATATCACGGAGAAAACAACAGACTAGCTAAACACGAGGTTTTCTATCAACAAGCAATGATGGTTGCGTTGAAGTACTTGGAGAAGGTCCAGGGACAACAGAAACACCGGGTAAGGTAGGCAGTCTTGGAGGAAATTTGGCAGGAGAATTACAGCTGGCTTGAAGGTTTTCTTCTTTTCCAGCAGAAACCTATAAGAGTAAGTATAACATTGCAAAAGCATCCTATTGAAGATACAATTCTCAATCGAATAAAGATAAAAATTAATTCTAGGAGTCATGCAATGATTGTTTGCAGATGAAAATTTGTGACTGTCTTTATTACCATTCGCTATATGAATACACAAATGAGAATATTATAACAATAGCTACATGAACATAAATATCCGCAGTGGCTGTGTGAATAATTACCAAGACTAGTTTTCGAAGCATCGCCTACATTTTACTCTCTAACTGAAGTGATGATGATTGAACTTTTATTTTCCTTGGATACTTTCATGTTTAAGATATTTTGACTGTATAAATCTCTTAGTTTCATTACCTCTGCTTAAAGATGACACCAAGTAACGGTTTTATTTAATAAAGAATGCAAAACTCAGTAAAAATTTACGCCAACTACCAGTATAAGTAGGTGTATATTGTACAAAATAATTCAGTTTTTCAAGCTGTTTCTGATTGACATTCAAACGTATAGTAGTTCAGTACATTATTCCAAATACTTTACTAAACTTTAACGTTAAATTTAAATAGGCTTTATATATATATATATATATATATATATATATATATATATATATATATATATATATATTAAATGACTATTTTAGCTGCATAAACAAATTTCTGAAAATATCTTACACTCTGAGTCGATGCAACTACAGAAGAAGTAACTGGTGGTACAGATGATGATGATGTTTGTCCAGTGTTGGCTAGATTCTGAACAAAACTTGCAGATGGGACAGGAAATCGATTTATCCAGTCGGCCAGAAGAGCATCTGTTCTTTGGACTTGAAATAGGTTAGCATTTTTATGTAGATCTCTTTCAGTATTTGAAGATTGGGATTTTGTAAAACATTGATCCGGTTCTTTGTTATATCCAAGTAAAACATTAGGATCATCCCATGAATAGGAACCATCTGAAGGATGATATCGAGCACAAGGACCCAACGTCTACAAAGTAATAAAGTTCTTGATTACTAGTGAATTATATATGTTTAAACCTTTTTCATATTTATTTAACCGGATTCTTCTAGCAGTCAGCATTACTATTTTGTGAAGTAAATACATTTCTACGTTTCTTGTCCGACATTAACAACGACAAACCATGTTCCGCTCATAAAAAAAAAGATAAAGTAGCTTAAGAAGATATTTTGTTGGACAAATATCAGTTGATATATCGTTATGATCTAAGAATATTCTGCTTGCTCATACATGTCAGCTGTATGTCACATCATTTTTAAAATTGACAACTGTGGTAAGTCAAATCAAGTCAGAGTAAAAATTACATAAATTAAGATTTTTAATTACTCAATTTAAAAATACAATACTCATTTAATCGTAATTTAAGTACCTCTGTTTTTTCAGTCCAAGTTTGATGAATTGATAAGTTAGGGATCATTCAACATTCAACACAAGTACCTTCTTTTAAGCTGAAATATTCTTTAGACTCTCAAAAAAAAATCATGCGTACGTATTGTCATTATTTTTAGTAATATATCTACACAACTGAGCAGAGCACATTTATACTTTAGGCCATAAGTAAAAATTAATGACGGGTTGTTTAAATCTCGGTGGGTAAGACAACGTTCAAACCCATGTATCGGAAAGGATCACGGGATAGTATATTTTCATGTAGTAGTTTTCATAACAAATCATTTCAGTAAATTTAAACAGTAGGTACTGCTTATCATCAACAATCCCACCAGAATTTTCCTTTTAGTTGCTATCCTTTCTTAATGCATACCTATCTTTAACGGAGCGTAGATTCTACGTAGAAAACCCAAAAACGATTAATTTTTAGCGACATAAAACGATATCATTAATCTTCAGAAATTACTATTGAGCACAAGATTTATTTGACAATATGCTATACATAAGTAGACAATATTAGCAGATAAAAGACCAAAAATTAGGACAAGGTTATGGATACTAAAACTGAAACACTACCTGGATTACTTTTTTCAAGCCTACAATCGTTGTCAATAATCGAGAGTTCAGGAGAGTAAAAAGATCCGGTGCTTGAAGTACTG
Organism: Schistosoma japonicum; assembly: GCA_025215515.1. Lineage (NCBI taxonomy): Eukaryota > Metazoa > Platyhelminthes > Trematoda > Strigeidida > Schistosomatidae > Schistosoma > Schistosoma japonicum. The sequence continues at coordinate 58,048,852 of CM046061.1, read as the reverse complement.
TCCCATTGATCACATAGTAATAAGCTAACGGAGTAACTTGAGTTGGAGATAAACGTTGCTGTTTTCGTATTATGAACAGTATGGGCTCCTATGGAAAATAGCACAAAATTAACGGCAAATACCCTTTTTTGTTTTTAAAATGTAAATACTAATAACAGACAATTTTTGAGCAAAAGCTTGCTTCTTCAATGACACGAATCGTTACTTTGATTAAGCCCCCGATAATAAGCAATATAATTGTATAGTCTTCCTTCTATCAGTCAGTCAGTTACGACGTAGAACTTAGTACGTGCGTACATCAGTTCAAGTTGGCATGTCTCGTTTAGCAGATAGAGATGAAATTACTGGACCGAATTCCAGAGTAGTGAAGGTAGTAATAGTGTTATTATTAAGGGAGATGTTATATATTGTCCTACCCGCTTAGTATTCTACGATTCGACGACCGCGACTGGATTCCAAATCAGAACAAGAGAGAAGAGGTAGCAAGATGTATTGAGAAATTAACGGCAGGAGGCAAAAGGCAAAGTCCAGCAAAATGATTTACATTAGGGTTTATATAAACAATGGTATCGAGTATTCTAGAAACTTCCCGATTTATCGTTGGCTCTAGTTGGCTAAGAATGGACCAATCACAGCACAGCTTCGTGAGCATGTTTTGAGCATGCTTTAATCAGGCTTGTTTCGTGCCAACAGGAGAGGACTAGAGATCGAAAATAAGATTTAAGAAAATATAACTCAGTAGAGAGAAAACCATGATGAATTCAGAAGCTTAGAATTTAGAGGAGGACAAAGAATGGATGCACCTGCGCCATTGCGAACGATTTTGATCCACGTCACCTAAAGCTTCTAGACATTTGTTACGATCATTATGTGGACCCCAACCAGGCAATCTGTACCTATTAATATGGCTTAGCCCAACTGTCAATAATATCATGGACTAGTGCCATGTTTTGGTTTGGTTGCCTTTAGCTTTTCTCCAGCCTACTCCCACAATAGACAGCATTGCTCGTCGACGTAGGTGGTGATCAGGCATACATAACACATGTCCCAAACACCTCAGCTGATGAAGATATACTACTACACCGACAGATTTACTTTATTTACCTACTACTCTATTCTTAACCCACGTATAGTTTATTCAGTGGTTCCAACAAATACGAGCAATGCTTCGAGGACATCTATGATCGAATACTAGTAACCTATGGATATCTTCGATCCTTAATGACCATGTTTCACAACCATAAAGTAAAACAGATCGAACTGCTGCACATTAAACGTGTCCTTTGGTAGATAGACGGATGTCTCACCTATGCAACAAGTGGTGCAGATTGGCAATAGCCAATCTAGCCTTCTGTATACGAGCTGAGATGTCAACAGATACCAGATTATGAGGACTGATGGGGTTCCCAAGAAAAGTAAAGCGGTCAGCACGTTCAACTACTTCACTTTCTATCAGTAGTTTTGGAGCCGAAGCAGGCTAGTCCTGAAGCGACATTTTGCATTTAGATGGAGAGAATTGCATTCCAAATATATTTACATTGACATTCAAGGTAGTCGAACGGTTCTGTATTTTATCAGCATTTTGAAGATGAAAATGTTAGCTCTAAAAGTATGTCAATGACAAAATTAAATAAAAATAGAGAAAGCAAGCAACCTTGGAGAACATCACTTGAAGTAATCAATTCCGACGACAATCCACCATAAGCTCTGACTCGGCATGTGGTGTTCGAGTAGAGAGCTTGTATAAGGTTAGTGTACTTCTATGGTACGCCTTTCAATGACAGACATTGCCACATAACCTCAAGATCGATAGAGTTAAACGCCGCCTTAAGGTCAAGGAATACAGCTATTATTGGGCGTCTAAAAGTATGTTTATGTTCCAAAACCTACAAAAGTGTTAATATTTGGTCTATACAACCACATCTAAGTCTGAAACCACCTTGGTTTTCTCGAATCCGCTCTTCATGAGCTCTAGTTAGGTATCAAAGTATTATTGAAGTCAATATTTTAGATACTATATTCGTTTAGCTGACTCCTCAGTAATTGTCACAAGAGGATTTCTGTTCTCTTCTATAGACTGGGACAATTAGTGTTCAAGACCAGTCAGATGGGATAACGTCCAGTTCCCAGATTCTAGCCAGGATCCCAGTTAATCTCGCTGCTAAAACTGGACCACCGTCCTTAAATATCTTAGGGATTAATCCATCAGGTCCTGCTGCTCTCCCTTGCTTTAGATTCCCTATAGCTTTTTCAACCCCCATTCAGATTGCTTGGAGATGATGGGAAGATGAAGTGAAGCCGAAGGCCAGTTGAACTGTCCCCTAAAGCGTTCTGCACATCAGTTTTAATTTTCTGGATTGGCAGTGAATAATAGTCCCACCTTTTTCCAAGATAGTTTCACTTACAGTCGGTTTTCTAACACCCGTTTCCTTGATAAGTTCGAACAATTACCTACTGTTACCTATTGCAGCTGTCTAATCCATCTCTTTAGCTTTCGCCACCCGCCACTGCTCACGATCATTGCGTAAGCTTTTAACTAGTTTGTGTTTAAGTTGCCTTCGCTCCTCATCGTATTTAGATCCGAACGGGATGTGTTGCCGAGCATCTGATAGTTCAGGAGATACAGCTGAAATTCACTTAGTTTCCTTAACTGTTTGGTTTAGTTTACTAGTAGATATTACAACTGTTTCAACAGCTTCTTGGATATCATTCGACGCTGACTCGGGACGGGTACAGCTTACGTGGTTAACTAATTGGTTTTCTAGTTGTTTCTGAAATGTATTATCGACGTTTTCATCATTAAGTTGAACTTTGAGGGGAATCCTTGTTGTGGATCTTTAATGTTCAGTGAGACATAGACTAATACGCGCTCGTACCAAAGCATGATCTGAGTCTAAACATGTACTCCAAAATGAGCGGCATTTTTCTATGGAGCCTCTCCAATGGTGGCTGATGGCATGACGGTCGCCATTATCTGTTCGTTGAGCCTCAACACCGTAGGATCTACCTAGGTGCCTTTCAGTTTCGTTTAGTCTACTTCGACATTAAAATCACCAGCCACTATCACTACATCAGTGCCCTTAGCTTTACGAAGAAGGTCAGAAAGCTGTCTGTAAGATTGATCTTTCACTTCATCTGAGCTGCAATCAGTGGGAGCGTAGGCAGAGATAATGGTGTGTGCTCCTGTCTTTCCGCGTTGTTACTGACCCGTTTAGACGGACAACGCACAGGCAATTATTTATTGAAATCCATCCAAGGAGAGTCCGCTCAGCTTTTGAAATTAGCGCTATACTCACACTAGCAAGGCCTCGGGTGGTAGAGGTGAGGTCTCTGGAAACACGAAGGGTGAATCAGGTCGGTTCTTTAATTTGACAAGGTAAGGTGAAGAGACTGATTGTACTTGGATGCTGTATGTATGTCTTAGGGAAGCAGTATACACCGATGGAGCTAAGTTTTAAAGTCATAGCTAAGGAAGCTTCTTGTCCTATTTGGCATAATGTTTGAAGATTAAAAACTCTGACATGTAGTTTAGCGCGATTTTAGAAGACCATGAATAACATTTCGTGAACCCGAATCTTTAGCATCAGAGGCGTGAGGTGATGAATTTATACCAGAATGGCTAATCGTGGGAGTAAGAGTTATTAAGAGTTGAGGGTGGGATTTAACCTCGAACAAAATGATCTAGTAGGCTGTTAGAGGTATGAAGGTGGTTGTCACTTCCTGACTGCCCACACCATGAAAGAATATTGCTTTTTAAGGCACCTGAAAACGAAATTGAGTTAATGTTGGGTTTAGTGACCTAGATGCGCTATCGCAGAGCCCAAGGAACAACTTCTTAGGGCTGGTCATGCACTACCTTGTTATAGTCTTTGGAGTGGTAGCCTGGCTCTCTAAAACGCCTTACTATCAGAGACGGCAATCCTTGGAGTAAAGTGAGGTATGACACTATTAGGGTTGACCTTTTCTAACCCCGTTGGGAAAGCAGTATCCTCCCAGACGCTGGTTATCCGAGGGAAGCACCCTAATGGAATCACCAGTGCAACTTATTCAGACCTTAGGTTGCTGCCTTTAGTCGTACCGGTCTCTAACAGACCTGTTCGGAATAGTAGGACCTAGAGGAACATACGTTTTAGCCAATATAGCTCTGTTAGGTTGTCACGATAGGCGAACCCAACCACCATATTAAGGTAGCAGCTACGGTTGGGTACCATCTATCAAAAAACCTACATTAATTTTCTTGGTGAACAAACAAATGCACTAACAATAACGGTATGGCACTGACCATCTGACTCGCAGACAATGAAGTCTCGGGTGATGGATGCTAAAATACACGAGATTTAAGCACAAGTACAATACTAAATACCAGTATCAAAATTTGGATGGAAAAAACTTGCGAAAGGGTTAATGATGAATATTAACAGATTCGCATGATATTAACTTATTCCAGTACTTTCAACTCAAACACACAGACAATCGTAACTGGGTTGACGAATTTAGAGTTGGGTTATTCAATATTTCTTAGTATCAATTTCAGTTGTTCCCATAAAATCAACCAGGAAGCTTGTATTCTCTTGAACTGATAAGATAACGTAAGGACTTTCCAGTCTATTTAAGCTAAGATAATAAGTTGAAATAAATGGGTACTCATTAATTTGTAATACGAACATCATAACCTTCAGTCAGTAGAGTATAACGTAGGACCAGGCACATGTGCAATCACAAACTTAATAACTATGTAAAACTACATAAGGTGTAGAATGATTTGATTGTGTGCATGCAAATATATATGGATGGAGATAACAAATAAACCGGTTAGTGCATTTTTAATGATAGCAGGTACATATCATGAAAAACTACTAACAGAAACGTGTAAGACGTAGCTAACGGTTATAAATATCTGAAATTAAAAATTATTGACTATCCAGACTTGCCTGAGCATGATGAAGATAAAACTCGACACCTGTCATGCACAACAATTGTTCAGGATGGAGTCTCTGCATACGAATAACTTCATTATTACACTGCCTATCATAAAACGGGTTAGACAAATCGCAGAAATAGTCCAGAACGTTTGCTGAACAAAGGAAATGACTCCATGCAGGGTTTGACCACGAAACACCATACAGATCCTCTTTGACTAAAGATGACATTGGTAGAACGACAGTTGATTGTTAGTTAAATGAGAGTAATTAGTAACTTTTGAGTCTTTCCTCTACGTCTTTAAGACGATTTTGGAAAAAATTTTGCTTTCTTCGAAGATACTTAAGGTGAAGGGAATGAAAATAATATCCGCATAGAAACCCAACAGTGAAAGCAAGTACACCGACGATTTGCAAGCGATTCATGTAGCACAAGAACCGTATTCACGCCGGAAAACAACTCAATGTAATGAGTACATTCTAACAATCTAAATGCCTCATTCACTTGAATAATACTAAATTTTGTGTATACGGGGCTTGAAACTGTATATTCGACCCGTGATGATGGTTTTTAACAAACAGTTATAAGACTTGCATGACGCGTAATTGTAGATGGTCTTACTGGGCTTTTGTTCCCTTTTTTACGTTGTAGATTGTTCACCACTTGTCCCAAGATCACCTCCTCCAGTTGCTGACCAAATACATTCGAAAACACTGATATGCCACCAGCTCACATAGTGTCATTATGATCGCCAAGTATATTCTCATGTTTCAATCGGTTTAGCACATCAAACTTATCGTTTTTTTTTGAAGGAATCCAGGTCAGACAAATTATCGTACATCTATAAGGGTTTTAATTTTTCCGTTCACATTTACTGTGTATGATGCTTCTTAGTTGTGTTTGTTTTCAGTTAACCAAACCCGAAGTTTTTACTCTAGTTGGATAAAACTTACTTTATAAGAGCTCTTGTGTCCTGTTCTACTGGTACTGTTGTTTCGACTGATCATCTTTCTTTTATTAAAGTTTATTCTGTAAAAGTACTATACAGTGAAAAAAAATTGATAATTTATCTGCGGGGGCAATATTATTGCTGGTTTCATCAATAAGTAACTATGAAAGTGTTCATAATATGGAGTTTACTTGCAAACGTTTAAGTTGAAATTACTTCGTGGTTAGTGGCACGCAATGTGAATGCTAATAACATGAAGTATGCATTAATCTAACACCGTCCACGTATAAACGTTGTCGCGAGAATGCGCCCCAATGTTACCTGGACGCATTAAGCCTGTGTTGAAACCCATATCACTTGGACATATGGGTAAAAACATGTTTTAAAAAAAGACTAATTTCCAGGAACAATGTGACGATGGCAATTTTCGCTAGCACACATCAATAATTTTGTCTAGGATTTAATTCCTATCAACTTCCGATAATTATACCTGATTATGATGTTACACTTATCGGGAAAACGATCCTAGACCTTATCAAAATTATGTTTAATGATAGAAAGGTTAAACTACCCACCCTCAAAATGACGTCACTCATGTAAATCAAAATTGTACACAATTTTCTGAACCCGAAAACTGGGAGACATCAAACATCCATTGCAGAAAAAGTGTGATACTACACTGGAATTGATGACCCTAGGTGTCTAGGTGCGAAGATGAAAAGTCATTGCAATCAATTTTTAGATGGTGAATATAGTCTTAGTAGTTGTTAAGACGGCATCTAAAAATACTCAACATCTCTGTAGTTTGACTATATAGAACCCATATAATTCAAGAGATTTAAAGTTGACCAAATGTCATTTATATAACATTCACTTGTCAGAATCAGCTGTCAGGTAAGCTGCTAGTATAAGGCTGATTTTCGCGATAGCAAGCTTATAGAATACTAGTTACTCTTATTCCTGAAGCTTAATCAACAGCAACAACACTTGTAAATGTTAACGTATATTATCTAATCAACCAGGATACTTCATAATATAACGTTTACGACAGCAGTACATGTTCACTGGTTTTGATAAGACATAAACAAGCCCGCAACAATAAGTTAACGAACAACATTCTGTACCTCGAAACGTAAACTGGCTACCGTTTTGTTCCACAGGGGTCAGGACCAATTCTACGCGAGGATTATAGCGATCCAACAACAGACGACAACTCGGTCAAACAATGCTCATAATTGTCAATGCGCCAGCTCCCTTGACATCAGCTATCCAGCACATACCACCGGAAACAACACTAGGCCTATACATCAAGGAAACGATTGGATTTGGTTACTGGATTGATGAAATAACCCAGCGTAGTGGAGTTTCAAAGTCATCTTAGGCAGCGACAAAGAAACGATATATCGATAAAAAGTCGTCAAAATGATAATAAAGGTAACATGCGTAGTCCAGAGCAAAAGTTAAGGTAAAGAACAGGGTCTTGCATTCCGGATGACTTAGCTATTCAGCAACGTGTGTCAGTAACACACCAAAGTGATACGTAAGTGGTAGCTAGCTGCACACACGAGTCTGCACATAGTCATGGGATTATTGGAGCAGTTTACCATATTCCGGAATATTTTTTAAAATCTATATTTGTAAGTGGTGTAAGACTATTAGGTGCAACAAGACGATTCGAACTTCGCAGATGACAGTTTCAATATAAAATATAATGAAGAAAATAAGATCACTTTGTCGTTCATCAAGGATCTATAGGATGAACAAAAGAATCTGATGCAAACATGAAAACACGGATCGGTAAGACAGGAACAACATTTTATAAGTGAAGAGCAACTAGAACTCAACAACTAGCTGTCAACACCAATGCTACAATTTTAATGCAACTGTCGAAACAGTCCTGTTGTTTGAAGTTGAAAATGAGCATTCAGTAGTGATGGTTGACATACTCCAGCATATGCTACTCGGACCCCACACATACAATATTTAGTTGTCTTTACCTATCAGGAGATCCTATAAAAGGAGAGCCAGACCTTTACTCTACAGCCTATGATGCTGACACCAGATCACTTAAGATAAATAATGTCCGCATACTTAAACACTTGTTACATTTAATGCTATACTGTAAACTAACCTAATGACTATCACATCCACTTCTTAGCTACTACAGCCTAGCGAAATCTACTCTCTATAAGCCTCGCCTTACTCAGAATTTCAGTGTGAACACTATTTTGGCAATTTTCAGTGAAGATCAGCATGTCGAAGATAACAATTTAACTCTAGCTAACTGAACTATGATGCCTGAGTTCTCACTAAATTAAACAGTTATACTGTTTTGATTGCTTAAATATTTTTAAGAAAGTATAGTTGTCATAATACGGTTTATCTGTTCTGCCATTTTTCCCTTCTTTCTTTGCAGTACACAGATGTTGCATAGTGCGCAAAATACGTTGAATATCTATATCTTCTGTCGTAATGTGATCCCACTATGTAGCGACTTAAATCTTTCCTGTTATTTTTTCCCACATTATAAGGTCGTTCCAAGGTCTTGTCTGCAGTGGACGCTGCATAAGTATCAAATTAAAACAACGTTTATCACTGCATGCAAATTAACTATGTCCACATTGTACCTATTGCAAATTTTACCGTATATATGTACTTTTAATCCCTGCATTATCTGTATTAGTGTAAGTACTAACTATATATCACAATGACCATGCCTGTAAACTGGCGTGAATTCTGTAAGCTGTCTCAGAATATATTAATTACAAAAGCCATAATATAATACATACAGGGATTTACAAACATTTGTTTGAGTGAGGTATTTTGAATCTGTTGGCCAGGCACCACTAACAACTTTTGCAGAGAACAAATCAACTTAAATTCAGATGATGAAGAAATTAGGAAAAAACGCTGGATGTAGATGAGACTCATATTGTAAAATCAACAAACTACGTCACAAAGCAAGTATTAGCTAAGGATCCTAAAAGCCAAAGGAGATGAGAAGGATTAAATAATACATAGTAACGGAAATCGGAGGCAGACATGAAAATTATGAATAGCAGCTGTGAAGTACTGGAAAGGGGAACTCAGGACAGAGTTGGTTAAAGAACCCTGATCGCTAACATATATTCCACAATGGGACAGCAGGCGAAGAAATGATTAAACGTGCTGTACATCTCTTGGACGAATACAATTACAATCTTAAACCCCTATTCCCACTAGTTAGTCGTAACCACACTGCCTCATCATTTGGTTTTAAGATTTGTGAGAATGAATACGAATTCGTCCCACCTCGTCTAAATCTGTGGTTTACAGACAACAAGCGTTCGTTTTGCATCATCATAGTGGTTGTCTGTCAAAATCTATTCTGATGGAGAAGTGTGGCACTGCATTCATTTCATGGTAGACTCCATGTAAACTATCACACCACCCTTCATGAGTAAATAAAAGCGTTCGGAGAACACAGTGACGTTGAAAACTACTTTTGAGATTTGTACATGAAGAATGGTTGTGATACGTTTAAGTAAAGCCTATAATACGGTTAGAAGCCTTAGTAAGTTAGCTATTGGTAGATCTCATACAGCTTGCCACAGGTATCTAATACAACGTTAACTTGCCCACCCCAAACGATTTCTTCCTTATTAGACGGTCTACATTAGAAGACTGAATCCTACCATGAACCCAGTAATGTTAGCCGGCTTAGACTTAACCAAAACTGAAAAATTATAAAGATAATTTAACAGGATCTACCCTATGGAAACTAATGTTGACACACGTTACATAAATACAATCAAGGTAATTACTACCGAACTAGTCCTCAATACAACAGAGTTCTTCTATTGGATTAGCAGTCTAAAATCGAGTAAATCGTTAGATCCTAATAACATACACTCGTGACTGTTATCGACACTCATGGACTGTATAGACCAAGCTACTGATAACTTTGAAGATTAACGTCGTTCTGTTTAGAGCCCGCCGGTTATTGAGTTACGCACGAATTCGCGATAAAAAAAGCCAATAACACTATTTATTGGTGCGAAACGTGGTACTATATTTAACAATAAACAAAATTTAACACACAAACTTCAACAGTTCCCTTTCACTATACAGCCCAAAGGATTCAAGCAATTGTACAATTAATCTATAATACAACAAATAAATAGTGAAGAGACAGTAAATTAGTTACTTGTCCAAAGAAAGTGTTCCTAATAAATAAAGGAACCAAACGTGGTAAATCAACCAACTGAGCCAATTCACTCAGACAGAAAATATTAAGCCAATATGGCTTACAACAAAACGTTGAACCCCAACAAAACAAAATGAAGGTCAACGGGATGTAATATATATTACCAAAAAGACATGTAATAACCTAATTGTGGGTAAAACTCCATAACTGTTATAAAAAATAAGAAGCAAATAGTAAGAAACAGGAACTGTTACAGAGACAGATCACAACGAAGAGATAAACTCAAGTTAAGGAACACAAAAAAACATGGAGGGATTTTCATACAAGCAAAAAGAGATTTTACACAATATCATTTAAGAATCTCTCACTAAGCTGTACAATATATCTATCTCCCTAACCCGACCTCCAAGAAATCGAAGGAATGTCGCTATTATTTGTGTTTCGCGGTGTCAAATTAGTCATGTGACTACACGTAACTACAGACCAGTCATTTTATTGAAACATTCACTTCTGATGTCGTAGAGATTTAGCAAATAATATGCATTGATACCGATTATTTCGCTCTTGAATCTGTTTTAGACGAAGTAGCTCGATAATTCCAAAGTTGGATGTAAGAGACTAGTTGTAGTAAGAGTACACTAGTGTATATAAGCACCCTATGACTGTCACAATATACCATAAATGATGCACCACCCATACAAGCGGAAAAATCTAAGAACATGGAGGTAAGTATAAGTATTCAAAGTGTTTTGACGAAGAAATTTTCCAGATTTTATATCCTACATACATGCAAGCAAAAAGTCTTAGTCTTGATAAAAATATCAACACACTTAAATAGGTGAGGCGAGTAGGTACTAAGCTAGTAACAGGCCTTTTCAACCTCACTTACGATAAGATTATAAAGAGTATAAACTTTTTTTATTTATCTTATTGTAGAACAGGTAATAACTTTATTATGGTATTCCGCATACTAGATAGTGATTTGAGTGATAACATGTCTTATCGTAATGATCCCTCTAGGATTATTCATTAAGCACGCCATTACAAAATGGTTCAAAAAGTGAGATATGAAAAAACCTTAAGTGGGAATCCGTTTTTCATGTCGAGTGGTCAACAACTAAAACACATCACCCGAAAAGGTAGTATTAACTTAATCAGTGGACACTTTCGAGATGCTGGATGTACACTAAAATGAACACTAAGTGGAGTAATATAGGTCACGTGACCTACTATCCTTATTATTGAGGGCTAAGTTGTTATGTGCCATACTTTGAAAAACCATGAAAAGTAGTCACATACTACTGTTGGCCTTGTTATTCACAACAATCGGTCTACTATTCCAGGTTCAAACAAATGTTCAGCAGGTTCATAAGGCAAACAATAAAGTTACGGTTTCTTTATCTATAATAAAATCATTAAACACTTTGAACTGTGTAGTACTTAAGTGTTCATTTTAAAAGTTATTACATAAAACTTCAAATTCTAAACTACCAAACTTCGTTAATGGAATTACCAAACTGCTGTTACGTGAAATCTGCGTTAGAGTTATGGAAAATACAATACACACCATTTCTCCTCAGAAACTGTTAAGGGGAAGATTATTTACAGTTTAAAAATAAATGTAATCAAGGAGTTGCTCTTACAATATTGTCTACGAAACAGCTTATTATAGGGGGTGATTGAACCGCATCAGGGCAGTCTGATAGTTTATCCTATCCCGTTTGTTTCTTGACATGCGTTTATCATGCAGGAACATACAAATTAGTGAGTCCTCTTCCCGAGCCGTTGGAAAATAGGTATTTGTTTCAGGCAGTGCTCTTACTGCTGATGATTTTAAGGGCGATGGACTTAAGCCAAGAGGTCTGTCAAGAAGGTTTATTATTGAACTGGTGAAATAGGCTATATCTATCTATGAACTAGAGGAGATTGTTCTCAATCAGATACCATACAGGTTAAATCTATCATTGCAGAATAGGAGAAAGCCATTAAGGTGGAGTTTAACAACGGTTATTCTAACATTAATCTCACTTTGAATAATTTGTGATACATCTCGCTTATCATCCGTTGTCAGTGGTGATAATTATCTAAGTCACAAACTAATGCAATTAGGAATTCAATGACTGGACGTCAGATCGGTGGTGCAGATCGCTTTCACAGTGATTTCTTTTTTAAGAAATAAAAATTGATAACGTGTGCTCACTTTATTCAGTTATTGTAAATTTCACTTGTTTATTAAAATAATCAACGTTCTCAACATTAGTTGTATTGTTATTTACGTTTACATTATACTGGCATAGATACTAATTCGTTCAGTGTCCATTGTGTAACATTTATTCACTATGTGACAATATTGATTAAAAGAAGAAATAAATAACCGAAAAAGTGATAATAAATCAACTATTACTAATTTTACAAAACTGTAATATGGAATAACTGAATACAGATTTATGAAGTAATTCTCTACCATATCACGAGGAAACCATTTAAAAATAGTAGACAAATAAGATAAATGACAATATATTTTCTTGCCAGAAAAAAAGCAAACATATAAGACATAGTCAACATATGTGTAAAAGTAATTGTATCAAGTTAAAAATAAATTAACAAACTATGTTTCTGAAATTAAAACAAAATATGAACTGGTTTACCATTTATTTCTTTTGTAAAAAGAAAAGAAAAAAAAGCTGATTCACTTCACAGTTGAACAGTAAAAATATTTACCATAAGCAGAATAACAACTATGGAAATTTTAGAGAGAGAAAGAATCATAGGATGGATATGAAAGTAAAAATAATGAATATCTGTGTGTTCGATTCGCTTAAACACACTATCGTTTACAATGTCTTTTGTCAAAAGGCACTTAACATTTTGCTATAATCATGGTGACTACTTATAAAAACAAGTTAGTTTAATGATGAACTAATCAATATGTGGTTTTTTTGTTACAAGAAAAGCTACTAAACATGTAGTACATACCAAATATCATGTTACACGTAATATTTGGTGTGACAAAAGTAGATAATTCATTTTTATGTTTAATAATGACTTTATACCAATAGAATTTCTATAATGATTTGATAGTTCGGTGACACCGTAACGTACACATGATTTAAAACAAATTTACTACATAGTTTTGAAACAGTTAATAGATTTGTAAAAGCTTTATATACGCAAGAAATGTTAGAATTTAAAATAATATTAATTAACTGCTTTGAAGTGGGATAAACTATTAAATTTGGATCAATGTTTCAGCTATTACAGTAGATTAAAATTTTTCATTCATTTATTCATTCAGTAACAAGACAATAGATATATTTATTTTCGACTATTTTTACAAATATTGTTTAGTATGTGGTGAGCTGTGTCCCAAATCCGATGTATTAGAAAATGTGTAAAACATTATTACAATGAAGCATCATCCACGCTTTTATCAATCTCAATGAGTATTATTCACAGAAAGCATCCATTGAGTTAAGTAATGTTTGAAAATGAGAGTGACTAGCGGTGAATGTCAGGGTGTTTAAGTTATCATACTCTGGAGTTGATTTTTAATTTTCTTGCAAACACTGAAGAGCTTATTCTTCAGCTTATCGTTAAATTCACTGCATTGTATTATGTTCTAGTTACTATGAAATAAAGAGATGATTAACGACTTCTTAAGGTCAAATTCATTTATGAATATATGCAATCATTTACTGTTTAGCCAAAACGATGTCTTAATCTCGTTAGGAATTTTTTCTCGCATGAGCTAATCCGCGATTTCACATGGAAACAAATTAAGAACTTTCAAGCCTGGAGCTAGACAAAATACCATTAGATTAACGAATCCGGTTATTAAGATATTGGATGATGTTTAAAAATGAACGCTGTAAATATTTTGAACTGATAATCTCACTAATGCAAATTAAATTAAATAATTACAAATAACATAAATTGAATTTTTTGTCTTCATCAACCAATTAATCAATACCTGTTACCTCTCTTAAAGTAAAGGCCACCGACTTCGATTGTTTTCACCAACTCCCTTGTAATTTATGTCTATTAATAACTAAATGAATCACTGTAATTAAAGAAAGTAATACACTTTTTGGGGTAATTGGTGAATAATGCACCTAAAACAAAAATAATATTTAACAAAAAGATAACTTTTCGGCGATTTCATTTTTATAGCTGTACAATCGCCAATGAATATGATAATAAAATCAAATAACAACTGGTCGAACATGGCAACAAAAGGAAGGAAGTGTAAGTTAAATTAGTAACCGAAAATAATCAAACATATTAACAAAAATCAAAACTGTATAGTGAACTGTCTTAGTGAAGAGAGAAAACTTTGGAATTGGATTAAATAAACAACAATATAGAATAGATAAGTAAATCGAGAAATTAATAATTTTGGAGTTGAGTTATGTAATAAGATGAATTGGAAAATGGAAAATATATGAGAAGTGGGTGGTGACAAGGGTAGAAGCGTTTATTATCAGAGAGTTTCAAAAGAAGAGATAACATGCAAGAATTTGATAAAATAAACGAGGAAGAATAAAATAGAATAAACTAATGATCTAAAGGACAGTATGTAAGAAATTCAGGTCAAGTCCATGGTAGGACCAAAGAAGTTGGTCTATTTTCTTTTGAATATTTAGTTCTGGATTTTCTATGTGCATGACAACAGCTTCAGTAATAAAAGGTAGAGACTTACTGACTTCGGTAAATTCCTGTTGACCATGTAAATAACTCTGAAGGAGGAGTCCTAGTTGATTAAGTGTTCAGTAGTCATGAGATGTTCTATAATGGCACTTCAAATGATACTGCCGTTTATTTTTCATAACCACTCTGAATAAAGTTATCGTATACTCTTGGACAGCATGTCCAACGAATGACCAATATATCTTACTCCACAAGATCAAACTTACTGAATAATGTATAGTAGTATTCCATATTTCAGATTCACATAAATAAGTAGATCACTTGTACACTATATTATCGTTATCTATTTTTGACTAAGAAATTATTGTTTACAATTAGAATGTATTCGGCGATTGTAAAATGCAACTCGGTGTCGTGGTGATTGTTGAATTTTAATTTGGTGTCACGAATTAGTTTAATTGAGACAATCGTTGACCACCTGGAAGCAATCGACAGCTGTCTCATCCTTGTATGGGACTATTCAGTAGTGCTCATCTATGACCCGATTGGTGGTCAAACCGATGACCCTTTGGCTTCGCGGAGAACACTTCACAATTATACCACTGAGTCGGTTCCCAACAGTTGGTATTTTGGATTCGGTAAACTCGTGATACGTTTGCGCGACCTCATCCATCGCCATCGGTGAGTAACTGTCTCACACATGACACTGTTGAACTCCACTGGCTACGTCTTCTCACTAGAACTCCAGGAATTATCGGAAGGAGCTAGTCACTAGTGAGCTGATATTGCTTTTGATTGGGTATTGTGGAGTTTGTTGACTGGCAATGTGATATCACGACCAAATTAGAAATATCAACTTTAGGAAGCTGATTCAGTGGTCTATTGGTTAAGCGTTCACCGCGGAGCTACAAAGTCCTGAATCCGATTCCCAATATGGTAGTGGATGCGCATTGCTAAAAAGTCCGATGCTAGGACAAAACAGCTGTCCATTGTTTCCAGGTGATCAATTGTTGTCTAATTCAGGCAGATTCGTGATGACAAAATTCGCAATTTCAAGTGTATTTTTACGCAAAATAAAACCCTAATACGATGTTTCGGTTACTTTTTGCTTATAGTCTTTGTATAAGAAATAAATCACCATCATTACGACATTTATCTGCAAAACATATCGTGAAAAGTTCAAAACTGCTAATTTTTACTGTTGTACAAATTTTGAAATCATAGAGAAAATTCACGGCTCTGCTGAATGCATGTAACAATTTTATCTTCAGTGAACGATTAAATTTTCTCTTTGTGGATAGCATCTTTTGAGTGTACTTCATAATCTCCAAAGATCTATGAAACTATAGGCTAACTAACATATATCAAGCAACCAGAAATGATTGATTATATTTTAGAACTGTTTTTCGGTTAACTAATTTATTTATTTTGGTTGTTTACAAGTGAGCACTGTATTCCTTTTACTATTACGTTCCCCTTACCCTATCCTGTCGTTTAACATACTAAATGTTTGTACATCATTCTCCATTATAAACTATGGTTAATCAGTTGCCTGTACGTTACTCCAGTTCACTGTCACTGTAGCTCTTATTTTGTATTAAAGTCAATTTTCTAGTTGGTTGACCGGGTGGTCAGGTTTTATGTATATATGATGGATTGTTTGGAATATAATTTGATTATGTTTGGTTGTTCATCAATCTAGTGTCCTTTCTCACCTACAGTCTTGGACTAAGAAGGCATAGGGCAGACGTAGGGGCATCAGTTAGACATAATTGCTAATGATACTCACTGTGTTGGCGCGCACAAGGTCAAATCTAGTAATTGATTGGACAACCACGTCATAACGCTAACAAAGTTAATGGAGTCTGAAAATCACATTATTTCATAGTCAGTAAGCACGTCAACTTGGATAGGATGTGTTAAATAGTAAGGTTAAGATTGATTAATCAAATTGTCAGAAGTCAACCTAACAGATAGCAATATAGAAAGTCTTCAAGGGCAATTGATTATTTCACTAGGTCAATGTATTCATTAGTCACATGCTACCTAATTTGTATTACAAACTTCTATGATAGAATGCCATCACAATGGTGCTATTGTTAAGCACTAGACTGGAAGAGCCATAGGCACGATCCTCAGGTAGAGTCAAGGATGAACACTAGTGAGAAATTCCATATTATGACGAGACAGTTGTCTAGTACTCACCCGACTTCAGAATTATCGAATAGAGATCGATCTGTAACGAATGAATAAAATAAATTCTAAAAACTATTCTTTATCAATAACAATTTTGATACTTTTACTATAGTCACATTTTAAATTGATACTATTTACCTTCTTAGACATGATCACTTTCTTTTTCTTTTCTTTCTTCAAGAAAAATACTTTAATTTGTTTTTCCTAATACACATATAAACTTTAACTGGTCAGGTAATATCTATCAATTGGACTTTATTGAAACAGTCATAGTTATATTGATTTCTTAAGAAAAATATTGGCTATAAACATCTGGCAAACAGTGGAATAGATAGATGAATAGTGAATCCTTCTTATTTATGTATCAAAAAAAAATTATTTTTGTTGTGAATGCAATCAATTTAAAAATTTTCTTCATATAACTAGGGATGGCCATAAAGCTTGTTGTTTTAGTTTTAACTAAAATTTGTCTATTCAGATAATTTAACAAATTTATATTTAGTTGGTTGAATATGTCACAGATTGATGTTGGCAGGGTACTATTGAAAACCAGAGAGTACTGAACACCATCCTAATTGAACTGTAATGATCAGCTCACTAGTGACTAACTCCAGGATGTTCCTGAAACTGTAGTGAAAAGTCCTGAATGGTGGAGTTCAAACTTGTCGGGAGTGAAACACTTATCACTGATGACAGTGGATAATCATCGCCCTATATATCACAAGGCGATAGAAGGGGGAATTCTACTACTGGATGCCGGCCCAGTGGTGCAGATGGTTAGACGTTCGCCGTGAGCTTGAAGTTCCTAATGAGGAATCTGGGGTGCGCACTGCTGAGAAATCTCATAGTAGAACGAATCGGGTGTCCAGTGCTCCCTGGTTTTCAATGGTACCTTGCCAACATGAATGTGTGACGTATTCAATCAACTAAATAACCAATCTCCACAAAAGTAACGATCTTAATTGAAATTTATATTTGATTACTTCAGTAGTATCTTATTCAGTAAACACGTAATAGATATGAAAAAAATTTTACTTACAATGCATTTTTCATCAAGACTTTACATTAATGTGTATGTTTTACAAAGTTGAAAAAAAAAATTAACAGTAGTCAAATTCGTTTAGAAATTACTTGAAATATTATGAAGATTTTATAGATTTTACTTTATTTATGAAGAATTGATGACTATGAAACATTTAATGATTTATGTAAAGATAATGATCATTTCTATAAAGTACTGAGTATTTCAATTGTTGTACATTATCTTGTAAATCCTATTTGACTTTTTGTTTACTGAACAACATTTGAAAAATTGTAGACATCACTTTGAACTGAAAATTACTGAAATTATAGAAAATTGTTTAAAGTTTTATGTTCACGTTGATTAGTAGTTAATAACTATGGTAATAAAGATTCTATCTACCTCCTAAAGAAGTGAACAACAAATGATTTCATGAATAAACATCAAGTCAGCGATATACTTGATGTATACATAATTGCAGTCAATGATGAAATAATCTAGGTAGAAAACTAATCCTTTCCTAATAGTTATGATTTATTTGAATAAATCTACACTGTTCACTTCTTTTGGAGTTTGTTCTAGTACATGAACTTTTACCATTTAACAGAAGGTACGTATTGTAGTTTGTATTCTTAGTGAAATTAGTTTTGACTTCAATGTAAAACAGTAAACTAAACATATATTTTGTTGTCTGGGACAAAATATAGCACATTGTATTCTATATTTTTATTACCGTTTTTTGATTCTTAGGGATCAATGATGGTTGAGTTGGCTAGGGAGTTTTTAGAAGTCAAAGATATAATCTCTTAATGGTAGTCAGATATATCCGTTTTAGCAATCAATAAACTAATATCACTTCGCTATCAACAACGCATACCAAAGCACTATAGTAGTAATACTCATTTCCCAACGAAATTAATTGTGGTGTATATAAATTGATTTGGTTTCAGCAACAAGTGTTCAGTATATGTAAGTGGTGATATGTACAAACACGATCAAGGAGAAGTTCAATTTATGCACAACTGTTTCAGTTCATACTTATGGTACTGTCTCGTTGATGAAATTTATTACATATAAAAATACAGTGAAATTTTATAAACAATCTTCAGTGTTTTTCCGTTACGTTAAATAAAAAAAGGTGCCTCATTTCTGTATTATCCATACAAGACAACTGATCAAAGTGGAGGGGTTATCAGCGGAAATACTTTAATCCAGTTAAAGTGAAATCAATTTGTCTGAATTACTGATTTACGAATTTCTCATTTAAAAGACTTCTACTTATCAATGTCTCATCATTAAAAAGTAATTTTATCAACAACAGATAAGTTTAATTATTAGCTATTTATATATACTCATCATAAATCTGTGTTTAAAACTCAAGGTCAATTTCACATACCAAATAGACAATTTTAATATGCCTATTTATATGTAATTTGGCAACTGATACTGTCAAGGTAATTCTCAACTTTATTGATTGCTTCAGAATGAACATAATATGCCATGCAAATGGCAAATGTATAGAAAACTTCACTTCACTGTTTCATAACAGATTTCAAATGGTGACATACCATCCACCCTTACAACTAATTTGGTGTTTTATGACGAACGCCTGAGTAAACAGCTAAATTTTTGGAACAAGGAAGATTGAAACAGAATACTTTAATCAATTGTAATTATGTAAACTACACAAATTACAATTCTTACGATGGAGAAACACTGAAACAGCATTTTCTGTTCGTAAACTAAAATGATAATAATCAACTTCTTTCGTTTGCGACTATTCATGATTAGCAGGAAAATAATCTTGTAATTTTGACTACCAAGCAAATCTAACTGGTGGCTTTATCACGACTTAAAACAAAAGTAAGCGAAGCTAAGAATCTCCTGTTCAAAATACCAAAGGATGTCTATTTTCATAAATGATGTAAGACAAAAGATAGGTAAATATTTATTGTAAAAATATAGAACCAAAATGTGATAAAATGACATGGTGAAGAGGTATTAATTCATCGTTTTTAAGAATATGATTGTGATGCAGCAGTCAATGAAGATATAACTTGGGAAATTTATAATGTAATTATGAAGATGAGTTGGATTTATTTTGTATGAATGCATTTTCAGTAATTCAGTCAATGTGGATATAGCTTGCCACATCACCAGTTTATATTTTCAATGTAAAAGAATTTCAGTTTAGTTGCTAGTGTATGTCACTAACTTCGAGGCTTACAAATGTTGAACCGACGATAAGCTAGAGCACGATCAAACCTTTGAGTGCGATTACTTGAATAGTGATTACGACATGTTTAAAAACCCTTCATATACTTTAAACGATTCACGCTTAACGAATAATTTTAACGATTCGAATGAAATTAGCACAATAGGATGAGTTATCAACAATAATGTATTTCAAGAATAACATCGCAATTGGGTTATAACTACGTAATACACCATTCAGTCCAGGGGATCCGTATGTCTATACTTGACCTACATGACAAGCAAACGAATTTTCCCAATTAATTAACTGTGTAAATGTCACATAACTTGCTGGTAGTCGTGATTAGGAACAGTGAGATATGTTTTTGAGTCAACTGACTTGCTTTTTTTACACTGTTTAATAAATAAATCAGAGTTCAAAACTGACTGACTGACATTTACTGATAAAGACATTAAAGAGAAGTGGTGTTTCGTTTTGAGGTCGAAAATCAGTAAATGTCCACCAAACATAAATATCTTTGTATTGATGACATCTTGTAGGGTTGTGCTTCCGGTTGTACATAAACTTATTCATCACAGTGTTTTAGGTGACACGCCTCATTTGTATTTACAAAACAATCGTGTTCAAAATAAAACCTTCTAAACACTTATATTGTACCAAATTTTTAACATATTTTTAAGAACATTTCACTAAAGTTACTTTTTCATCAGTTATGCTCACTTATGAGATTGAATCCAACTAAAACTTCCTGTATTTAATTTAAATCTATAATAATAGTTAAGACGTTTGTAATGCAATAAATTGATTAGAAGAGAAATGCTCACTAACTTTATTCATCAAATTACTTAATATATTTCTTACAATGTACTCTAATTAGTACTTTCACTCCCCTCAATGTAAGTGATAGATATTTAATGTCATCTTATTATACACGAGTTCTTAAATATATGCATATAGTAATACAATTTATTTATCCCAAATATAGGCACAAATTTAATTGCCTATGCATATATATATATATATATATATATATATATATATATATGTTAATTTATTTGCATTTATTTGCATTTCTGATATTCATTAATCTCTAAGACGAATAATCACATTTGGAATTACTTCATAAATATTCTCTAATTTAGCGCTAAAACGATAAATACAATTCAGGTTAGTATTTCTTGTTTACTTAAAAGAATAAAAAAATGTTTTCTAAACTAAACACAGAAATGAATAAACTGAGATTGTACATTGTTCATATAATTTATCTAACGAATTTTTTCTGCCCATTTTGAAATTGTCTTCCATTACAAATCAACATTCATAATAATAATAATAATACACTTGTTGTAATAAATTCAAATCACTGATCAATTTGTGTTCACGTGAAAGTGTGTTTCAGGAAATGAAAAAGAAAAACAACAACTACGTAGATAAACATTACAAATGAATTATTTCCATCATTTATGATTTGTTATAATAATGAAAAAATATGAATAATAATCATAATAAATTATCATGTTTGATTGTTACTAATAAAATAAAAATTTTGTACTTTAGTGGAACAATGTATTCAATGTCCAATATTCAGTTAGATTTACAATAGTTTTATTACGTTATCTAAATGTGTTGAAACATTGAATTTGATTTCTGATTTCTAGATGATAAATTTAGGTTTATTAGAAATAGTTTATTTATTTAATTTTATTTTTATAGAAATATAAATAATGATTGCAAATTTAGGAAAAAAGAAAACAAATAAATGATTACAATGTGTAATGGATGGTAATATTAGACGAAAAAATAATTGAAAGTATGAAAAGATTACTCTGAAGCTGAACAATCTGTACTATTCTCTTTAGAACAAAGTATGTTGCATTTGTAGTTCCGAAATGCATCATGAAACTTCATTAAGAACAACACATTTTTCATGGAAGTTCACATATATTTCAATGCCTATTTTTTAAAATAACTTTATAAATAAAAATAGTTTCTAGAAAATTTTACTAAACTTCTACATAGTATTATCGATCAATTAAAAATGATTCAGAAGTTTTGTACATTTGGTAACTGTTTCTAATTTTTCAGATGGCAATATTCTCCACTACATAAACCCCGCAAACGACAAAGTCAATTTATTTTTTGTACAGTATTCAGCATTGAATTAAAATTATCTGTAAATGGTGACGCCTAAAAGTATTTATCCTGTATTTATTATCAATAAAGATATGGATCAGTAAATTTCACATAAAAATTTTTACAAAATGTTTTATGTAAATATCTTAATGCAAATATCACTTGATACCTTCCATTTATTGATTGGGCATTTATCATATGAGAAAACTAATTAAAAAAAAAACAGATTAATCTTAAAAATAAGTAGCATTACATATATAGAAACAAATATGTTAATAGACTATACAACTAGTAATAGTCATAATCATACATTAAAGTCACTAGATTCATTAAGTTAATTAAAAAATTTCTAAACTTGACAACAAGATACAATAACTACAAGCTTGTTACACTAGTGCTGAAATTTATCATCGAATAAATTGACAAAGAATATATATTAGAAGGGCATGAACGAACATTTGAGTAGAATGAAATTAATTCATCTTATTTCGTCTGATTCTCTTCAGCTGCATTTAACCTGTAATACTTCAAAATTAAAAGTAGGTTTGAACACACTTATTGAAAGAAATTAGTTCAAGACATGAGTAGCAAATATGCTAGTATGAAGTGAAGTTGTTGTTGTTGATACTTAACAATGGCAAGTTGTGAAAGAAAAGTAAATAAAATTATGTGACAGAAAAAAATTGCTACTATACATATTATGTCAAAGAAGTTATAGAAAATTATGTTAATAACAGAGAGTGGAGGGCTAAAAGTTGATGACAGAAAACTGACATAACGATGTAATGACACTAAAAAGTTAGAAAAACCTCTCTAAATACACGTTTTCTGATGTAAAGAATCATGTGTAAATTGTCAAAGTAAGGCTTACAACAATTTCCTTTTGAGTGAATAATTCAAGATAATAAAGCCTGAATGCAATAGCTTCATCAAATTTTAGGAAACTGGAGCTTCAATGTTTACTAACTGCCTTGAAAGATCTCAACATCAACTTGATGTCAAGAGTTTAAGAAAAATATTAATTTAGTGGTGTTCAGGGTTTTCTATCCACTTAAACGAAAAATCTTTGGAACATGTTTTATGAATCTAAGACAAATACTTCTTTCCGGTTGGCCGATGTAGCTTCTTTATATACACTGAACTTGACTGTAACATTGCTCACTACATAATGATTGATTAGTTTAAGTTAAAATTAGACATGACTGTTCAAACTTAACAAATTCTGAAAATATGATTTCAAAATAGCTGTTTAAGTTAAAAATCAAACTTTAAAATGTATTTTAATTTGACTGATGAATAATTATTCATATCAAAATTTTACAATTTGCATGAGCTTTACCAGTTTTAGCTTTTAGGGATGCTTTATTAACATAAAATATGTTTCGTTGTTTTACACTAATCAACTTACTTAATTTGTAGGCACTCATTTCAAAATTTTAATTTTTCAGTGAAACTTGACACTAGTTAAATGAATTCTATAAAAGGAAGCATCGAGAAATTGTTTCATCCTTTTATAGGTCGTTTGGCAAAATCATCCATAAAGTCGCATTAGTCTAAAACTTAAGAAACATATGAATTAAGCTATACTAGTTTACACATTTAATTTCACTTCATTTGTAACATATTGCAATCATCATCAAGGAGGTCATTTCAAATTTAGATGATCACCTTTGATATAGTCTCCAATTAGCATCATTAAGGATTTATCTTGTACCTGGTGACTAACTTGTTGTGTTATACACCGATAAGTTATTTAAGTATTATATCGAATAACATTCTTATCAGTTTTAACATGACTATAACTTTTTTCTTCTGTGAAACTTGTAACATCCTTTTACTCTTCCTCTGAATCGGAATCCTTACGTGTAATAATGACAGAAAAATGTTTTCCCTATCGCGATAATGGATGTCATATTGTATCGTTTAAAATGACATTGATTTCACTAAACACAATTGAGTTACAGTTACATATCATTTAGATGTTTTTCTTTTAAATGTGTATTTTCTTTTTTTTTTTCTGGTAATCAATTTAAACATTCTTGTCTATCGTTTTCTGTTGAATTTTTATCAGCTCTTTTTATCAATTATAATCCAAATATTGTTTGTATTACTTAATTATACATAATAAATGAAGTCTACTTTATGAATAAAATGAACTACAAATGTTTCAAGTATTTAATTAATTTACAAAAATAAAGTAAACATTCATCATTGAAGCTAAAAATACAACTACTTGTCAACAAATAACTTATCTATGTAAAATGATCATATTAACTAGATATCCTTTCAATAATTTTATCGAAATTTGTCAGACTTAGTATTGACGCCGTTTGTCTGTGTTAATGTAAATGTCATTATTTGGAGAATGACGTTTAAGTTAGATCGTTTGTAATATGATTAATTAGTTTGTAAAAAAACCTATTAAACGAAATCGTCTATAAATTCAGGAGGTTTTATGGAGATAGTTATTAAGTTTAATTGATTATATTCGTCACTAATTGATGTTGATTAGATACTATTAAAATCATGGAGAATCGCATGTTTGTTTCGTCCTAGTATGAGACTCTACAACAGTGAGCACTCTAAATGCCACTTGGCATCAGCTGATTGTCGCGTTATAATATCACAAGTTGATGGAAGCACGAATCCTACTGGTGAGCGCTGGACGACCCAGTAGAGCAGATGTTTAGAGTTAGACGTGCAACCAGAACTTGAAATGGCCCCCCCCCCAATGGAATCCAGAGTAAATACAATTGAGTCCCATACTAGTGAGAAAAGGTTACCTAGTATTCCATGGTTTACGTTAGTACTCAACCAATACCGATATTTGGCGAATACCACTAAAAAACTGTTTATATTTAAATTTCAATAAACAGTAAAATAAATATAATTATTGTATGCTTATTTATATAATTACTTTATCATAAATAATACTTACATAAGACATATACATGAGGTGAATATTTTTGCATGTAAAAAAATTGGCTACAACTGTCGGAAACTACGTAGCCCTAAGAATACTAATGATTTAAAAAAATTGATTTAAAGTCAGTTTGAGCCTTCGTGACAGCACATTGATACAAGCTTATATGTATGTCACCGATCGTCTACAATCAACGACATAATGGATGCGACGTTAAGTCTTAAAATAAAGGTTAAATTACTACATAGTTAATGGGATCCTGCTTGTATATTGCATGGCACTGGTTACTATTAAGTGACCTTTCTCTCTCTCTCATTTGCAAAAAATTAATTATAGTTTGATTGTATTCATTACTTAATTGCTTAATAAAATTATAAAATTTATTCAAGCGCTTTTTTCAAACTTACGCCTAACATTTATTTATTTAACAAACTATGTAACAATATGCCATGAGAAAATTCGTTTAGTGTTTGGATACTGTTTTAATGAACTTATGATGAACTATGTAGAATAAGATTAGAAAAGTTCTAGATACTGAAAAATTATATAAGAAATAATAGTGCTACACTATTTATAGCAAGTAAATATTAAACTGAAATGGATAAAATAATATTTTGATGCAATAATATTCAGTATCAACAGTGACTCAATAAAAAATATTTTTGGCTCAGGAGGATGGTTTCGATTATAATGCATTCTCTGCGCTAGACTGTTTAATTAAGTAGCTTTAATGGCCAATCTGAATGACTTCATTATCTCAAAGTTTTACTAGATTTGAACTATAAGATTTTCTTCACAAGTGACGAACAGTATATTTTGTCGACCGTGAATATGATTAGCTGTAATCAATACTTATCCAGTCATTTTTCGCAGAATCATTTTGATTCACTTTTATCTTAATCTGATTTATAATATCGTAGGTGTATAAATTTCTGATTGGTTGGTAAACTGAATCTGTTTTAATGTGTTTATTGATTACACATTGACCATCAAGCCAAGCTTCTGAAAATTTCTTGATTTGCTTTATCAAAAATCATGACATTTTTTTAGTTGAATATGTGTTTTCCATTGTCTTTACGGATTGATATAATAGAAGATAAGTAAAGGAGTTTAACGGATAGTGTTCATGTAGGCGGAGATGAAGAGGTCGACTGCTTTGTCCAAAGTAACGTTCATCAAAGTTGACACAATTTGTTTTGTAAATAACTCTCCGCTTGTAATCTTTTGCTGTCTTGGTCTGCATAGAATTGATTTCAGTGAATTTGTTGGCTTGCAGCCAACGTTTATCCCTAACTGCTTAAATATTCCAGTTGTAATTTTTAATGTGTCTTTCATATATAGTAGGATAATCAGTTTGTTTGTTTAAAGGTTTGATATCGTGTTTATTGGTAATCTTGAGTGAAAAGCTCTAAAACTGCATTCTTTTATTATTCTGTTAAGTCATCAATCCGGTTTATAGTGATTTATTCTGAAAGTACAAATTAATCACAATCGAAACAAGAATATACCTAATGTAATAAGTTATTTTTCAAATGCCATCTCAAATATATTCTTGCCCATAACTGATTGTATTCAGTCACTCATAAACTTTACATTATTATCGTTAATTACTTAATCACATTCATGAAATAGAAAACAATGAATAGTCCGAGTCATAAAAGTTGATCGATAACAACTGAAGGCATAGTCTAAATATTTTAATTTACTTTTAACCACAAGGATTCAAGTAAAATTGAACAAATAGCACAAGTTTACTGTAATTTATATTATTTTTTAATTATTTTAAAGAATAGATCCATTAAAATATTACAACAAGTAAAGTTGTTCTACCTATCTATAAAATGACTAATCAATCAATGCCTCTTACCCCATAGGCCGCCAACCATCCTTCTCCAACCAACTTTGTCCTGAGCTTTCCTTTTCAGCTCTTCCCAAGAGCTCTTCGTTCTCTTTATGTCTGTCTCCGATTCCCAATGCAATGTGTTTTTGAGTCTTCCTTTTTTCCTTTGGCCTCCAGGATTCCATGTTAATGCCTGTCTTGTGACACAGTTTGATGATTTCCTCAATGTTTGTCCTATCCTCCTCTGCCCTTCCTTTCTTAACCAGTAAGAAACTTTAGAAAATGACTAAGTATTATACTTATTTTAAGAAGTATCTAGAATACTTCATTAGAAAAAAAGGAACTTGTTTCATGTTTACTTCTAATGAAACAATGAAATGTTATCAGATGACTGAAATGATTTAGGAAGTGATTTTAAAAGTCTATTGTTTCGCTGTAGAACAAGATTAAAGTTAATTACTAAAAAGAATATTAGTATTTGTATGATCATTAATGTACGATACTTCCATACATCTCAAAATGTTTCAAGGATATTTTCATGTTCCTCAAGTAAATATGGAAGTTTAATTATTGTAAGCATCTCCCTTTGTTTGAATAATATCAACATCTTAGTATGGTGAGGTATACTAGGTACGTCTTATACTGTTACCATTTACGCAAACAGTGCTGTAGTCGAATCAACAAAAAAGAGTTTAGATGGTAAAAACGTTATTCATAACATACAACTTTTTTTGCTCTTAGGAATTAAGTTTTGAATATCTAAAATGTTTCATATATATTGATATATAGGAAGTTGACAATCCTTTATAGACAATAAATTGTTATATTCAGGATACAATTTAGATGTATGTAAATACACTGATACAATTAAATAAGACATCTATAATCTGATGTAAACAATTTCGACTCTCAAACCGTTTTGGCTTTATCTGTTATATTTCATGAACAAAATGGACGTTTATTATCCAACTAAATGAATTATCATTAAGCGAAAAATAACCATTGAACTACGAAAGAATGAGAATTTTGTTCAGTGAATAGATTTCTTTTCAGTGAATTCATTTTCAAGAACATATATATACATAGTATTAACAACTGGTCGAACATGACAACAAAAGAAATGAGGTGTTATTTAAAATGATACCACATATAATCGAACATAGTAACAGGAATGAAGAAATATACAATGTTATTCTCATCTAAACTGTTTCAATGAAGAATGGAATCATCAAAATCAGGTTAAATAAACAATAATATATGAAATTTTATGATAGATACAGAAATCGAGATATGTAAATCGAAAGTAACAATATTAGAGTTGAATTATTGAATAAGATAAATGTAAAGATAAATGAAACATATATGATATGCGGATACATAGTGATTGTACAGCTTTGAAAAAGAATTCAACGAAAAGTAATCTCTTCACTGAACAAAATTCTTACCTTTTTAATAAATTATTACTTGAAGAAATTACAGATTTAAGTTATTCTTAACGACATTTCAGTAACAATCTAACTTTTATTTATAAAATCTTAGGAAAGTTCAAAACTAATATTTCTTCACCTCAGTGCATAGAAAACAAAAGTTTCTATTAGTTAAACTAATGATTACATTACCTAGATTTTAGTTTGTTAATCAACGATTATGTAAAGTTATTTTATGGATAATACTTTGTACATGGATCCCTATTCTAAGTTCTACAAATAGGCATTTTAGCACAAAGCTCAGAATCATTTAATCAGGTTCTATAAATAATAAAGTAGGGTACTGTTAAAATTGTTTATATTCCAACTAGTCAATGCATATTCAAACAAATAGAAGATTAAGACCAGTATTCAGATAATTTGTGAATTAACTTGATGAATGTATATTGTATTACATAATTTAATTACCAGCAAAGTATATAAAAAATATTTAGATAGAACAGTTGCCAATAACATTCCAGTATTCACCATCTTCTATAACTGGAGTGAATCAGTAAAATCAGTGTTCCATTCTTTTTATGTTCAGTATAATTACATTTTGTATCATTCTGTTCGTAAAAACCTATTCTTGCTCATATATAAAATATAATTAAAGTTAACATGAAATTATTTTTTTTTCTGTAGATGTTCATTGATGTATAAAAAATTTTATCTTTTAAGTAGTAGATATTGTCTTTCAAATGTATCACATACAGGTTCAATTCAGATATCAATACATGTTTGTAAGTGTAAACAGATTTACTTTTTATGAAACAATACCTATTTGTTTCTGATAAACAACAAATTTTCATTGACAGTATAATTATATACACTGGAAAATTGTAATAACTAATCCGTAAGTTGTTCTAGATTACCGAGATGTTGTTTTACCAGTAATAAGTTTTGCAGTCATAAATAGTAGGGAGAAAGCGGATTGTTGAATTCACTAACTTTTTGTTTTTATTTGCAATCAAGAGAACAGTTGTGCAAATACAATTTATGTAGCAGAAAATGAAAACTTTTGTCTAGATTGTTTGGTTGTGGCTGGTAAGTGGAATCCAGAGATTGATTAATATCAGCTCATAACAGATCAACGGTAAGATCAAAATACATTCTAACTGTAAAACCTTGATTGTTTATAGAATTAAGACAGAACCATAGTTTGAGTTACTTAACAATCCGACAATCATGTGAACGAAACCAAAACTCATAATAAAATGTCTATTATTAACAACAGAGTGATTGTAATACAGTACAGAAGTCAAAAAGTCGAAAAATGTTAGTGTGAATTTTTAAAGGTATCAGGTTTATGATACACGTAATACCTTGCTGGTCTTAACAATACGGTTTCTGATAATCAACAATAATTGAGATTTAGTTGTCTACTGCATAAACCAGCTTAAAACAAAAACCTTACCTAAATCCAATATAATAGCAAATATCGATGATTATGTTTTTTTGTGAAATTATGCGTACATTTGGAACTAGCTAATTTATGAATATTACAACAACCTAATATAAGAGTAATAGGCTGAACGTTGATTGAATATTATGTGTAACAGTATATTTCCTTACAAAAATATCGATGGTATGGGTATCACAATTTTCTACATGACTGAAACTCGTTACTGTAGAGGCTATGATGATAATAATATCTCACCAAATTAGATGGCAACTTATTTTCTGACTAATTAAATGGTTACCATCTAACTATGTCAACGAACACCTATTAAAATTACTAGAATGTAAATGTATTTTTAAGTATCATTTAATTTGGATTGTGACTGGCAAGTAGAATCCAGGAGGCTGCGTTTCGTCCTATTTGGGACTCGTCAGCTGGATGAACCTAAATCCCAATGTTGATGTTCAGCTTCAGTCTATAACAAATCAATGGGAATATACTATTCATCCTAATACCAATTCACCCACTGCATAAGTGTGACTGTCTGGACTCAGTAGTCTAGTGGTGAACGCAAGTGGTGTTTGACACGAAACGGACTGAGTTCGAATCCCAGTGTGAACATCAACATTGAGATACAGGTACATCCAGCCGACGAGTCCCAATTAGGACGGAACGCGCGTCCTGAATTCCTCACCTGCCAGTCATAATCCAAATTAAATGATAATTGTGAATATTCGCTATATCAAGGCAATCCGCTCAGTATTTTTAAAGATTTATTTGGGTAATCGTTCGATAACAATTTACCACAATTTCTACTTCAGTTAATTTCACTTAGAGATTTTAGTAACTCAGTATAACTTAAGCATGAATATGGTCTACAGTAATCCAAAATTATAAAAATATCTTCATTGAAAATGTAGGGTGCGAGTGTAGGCCAAAAACCTATTACGAATGATATTTGCACTTATTCATAGTAAAAAAGTAGTAACTAATTCTTCATTTACTGCTGCAATGAATAATTTTTTTCAAAAATAAGATGTGATGAACAACATATACCGTCAGCTTATTGTAAGTACTGTTGAGGTGAAATTCTCTCAGGTATAATTCTTCGATAACATACTCCAATTGATGTCAAAGTAGAGAATATTATAAACCTTTTAAAGAATCATTTATACATCGGTAACATGTTCAATTCTCTTATTGAATTTAAAGCGGCATAAAACCTTTGAGTATATAATAACTTGAAAATAATTCTTACAGAGTTGCGTGTACTTATATTATTCTTATTTGGGATAAAATAAATCTATAGAGAACATTCATTAACCAGCCAAAGTCTCCTCTATAGAATTCAATATTCTAAACAGTTTTGTTAATAAACAAAGATACAGTTTTGTATATCGTAATTAAATATTCTAGGTGAATGTATCATTAATGAGTGATGTATTCACAATATATTCTTAACATCGTAAATATTACCCAATTAGTTTGCTCACCAGAATTGCCATTACGATGATATAACAATTAAGATATCATAATGAGTATTATTATTTCATATAAAGGAGTATAAACACAGTTGCATAAAATAATATTTAAGTTGGATTGTCACTGGCGAGTGGAACCCAGTAGGCGCATTTCGTCCTAATTGGGACTACTCATCTGGATGTACCTGTATCTCAATGTTGATGTTTACACTGGGATTCGAACTCAGTCCGCTTCGTGCCGAACGCCACCGCATTCACCACTAGGCTACTATGCCTATGAAATAGATAATGAGCATTGAACACAAACTCTGCCTATGGGTATATCATTAAAATAAAAAGGTATGTTGATTCGTGTAACAATAGAAATATTTGTAACCAGATCAGTGTGCATACAGTATAATGAATTGACTGACTTTCAATAAATGATAAAAATTTGACCATAAACTAATTGGCCCTAATAAGAGGATCAACATCTAGAATTGTCAGTACAATATGATAAAGAGTAATCAATGGTTATTTGGTAAAATATCATTAAGTATTATAAATTATTAGAATAGGGAATCAAGAGAAACCTTGTCAAGAAAGAGTGTTTATCTTACATCATTGGTTTGTTTAATCTACACGATACATGATTTAAAGAAATTTTGATTAGTGATATGGAAGAATGTGATTATTTCAAACAATAAGAAATGAAAAGCGTTGTGTTAAGCGATCGAAGAAGAACCACTTAACTTTCAGAAATTTATTTGAGAAGACCATTCTAGTTACTTCAATTGTATGTAAAGTATACATTTTATTTCTGTCACAATTATGCTCCTCGTGTCTTATCCTCCTGTTTAGCATATGTTTGTGAGTATATCATTTCACATTTATGAACTACAGTTAATTGACTGTGTACATGTCGCCTCGATTCATTACCACTGTTACCCCTATTTTGTAATGATGTTAAATTCATAATTGATTGACTGCGTGATCAGGTATATATAAGGGAATGCTTGGAATATAATACAGTTTGTCTGGTTGATTTATTAGCATGTGTTCTCTCTATTTTTGGCTTGAGACTGAGTGGGCATCGGGCAGAACTGCAGGGACCAGCTAGGCCTTCATTGGTGTTTAAACAAAGGCATATTCAACTAACTGGTCATACGCATCGCCATAACAGCCCTTTTTCGACGTCATAATAAAAGGTTAAAGGGTAGGACGAATTCATATGAAGTTCACTAAACAGCTAATGAAATGTGTAAAATATGCACATGTTGCTACACTTTCTATACCGTAATTCATATACTAAACCATAATATACACTGTGGGGAGGAGACTGAATTCCAATAAACTATTAATACATAATTTCATCAAAGAATTTACGCACTTATTTTTCAAGGCACTATTGTTGTCTTGAGTAATACAGCCAGTCGCATTATATGTAAGACAGTAACTTCTATAAAACTATTCATAATCCATATACGTCTGCCCTCTAATTACTTGTTCAGATGGTCGGAATGAAGAAATCAAGACAACTGAGCCAACCACCAGACTCTCAAATTATATTGCATCCAACCACGTACATAAATGCGAAACCTGACCACGCATCGCACTAACAGAAAGAATAATGTTTACACATAACCGAAAACAATAGTGACAAAGAACTAAGGGTACAGATACATAGTTAATTGATTACAGTTCCTGATTAACAAATGATATAACATAGTTCATGGGTCTAGTAAGAGGTTTGTTTGATGAAAATATGATAATAATAGAAATAAAGTAGTCGATTAACATATACTCAAAATAAATGAAATAGTCATCTGAACAACATTCACTCTTCTTCAATCGCCTGATTTAACAATTATGTAAACAGAATGCAATAAAACATTTATAGTAACAACTCAAATGTGAAAAAATATTGTGTGAAATTTAAACATTAATATTTAACTGTTGTATCTCCTAAAAGTGCTTTTACTACATGCAAAATATAATCAATTAAGATATTGAGTTTACAAATAGAAATTTTACATAGAGAAGTTAATTTTCGAATACACCATTCCCCTGTTAAATACATAGTTCCCGTATTTAATAAAGTTTTATATTTATTAACTGGAGCTATGAATTTGTAATTTTAAAGTTAGTTCATGCATGTTGATAGGAAATGAACTTAACAAGTCAACACTTAGATACTCAAATTCAATCAATGCTAAATGACTACTCATTATGCAATAACAAACTAAAATTTTATAAGGTTAAAAATTCTGAGATGTGTAGCTGATGGCATAAATTCATATATGCATGCTATTTCTAGGTGAAATAATTATTTTATTGTCGGCGAAAAAATATTTGATTTGAAATACATTTTGTGAAAACAACGATAGATGAATTCGATTTTTGTTTAGTTTAAGAGTTGATTAGAAAATTTCTTCACTTCCTTTATTTCCCCTACGCTCCAATCCTCGTTAACCATTTCATATTCTCCTAATTTTCTTTAAAGTCGATGTATACATCCCGCTGATTTTTCAAATCATTAATTTGTTTTTTCGAATAAAGATAAAGTGATTTTTTGGAAAAAGAAACCAGTAAAACTTTACATGTTTTAAAATCAATCACTAAAGTGTTAACATTCTAAAATGCATCTTTATTTTCGCTTACCAACAACGGAATATTTCTCTAAGACTAAAGTTTAGCTACTTGTGGTCTGGGCATCTTTTTATGGATTATATTTATAGTTTCTCTTCTCATTCCCATAAGTGTATCATTAAACCATTTTTTTAAAATATTTTATAATTGAGAATAAATTACATCGTTATTGTTTATTTTATCAAACACATAATATACTATTTGGTTATATTGTATTTTCTAGGCAGGATGGTTTAATAGTGGTGCTTTTATCATCATGCTGAACGACGTGACCCATCAAATTTCCTCCACAACTGACTAACAGCTTGTTTTGTCTACCTGGCAATTATTTGTCCGAGGTCCTAATGTATTTTGGCCTATATAAATATGTAGAAACAATTATGGACATGAGTTAAACTGGAAAAATGTTGTGACTTTGGATAGAAGAAGCACATCGAAAATCAGAAATTTTTTAGTAGTTTGGTAATTTGATCAATCGGTAATCAATAAACAAAGTGAATTTAATCTTATTTATTAATCAATTAGAAATCAAATGATCACCTACAATATTTCAAATTAAGTACAGGATGAAAGAGAATCAAAATAAGTGAGCAAAAGTTGGTGAAGTAGTATCAGCAGCAACTAATCAAATACAAGGTGAATGGATTATTTTGCTAGTCATTTGTGAAAAGCTTACAGCTTTCACTTTCAACAGGAATTATGCAGAATGACTAAGAAAGCTCTTCAATTAAACCATCTAAAGCAGAGAACACAATTAAACCAAAACCAATTTTCCCAGCTACAAATCTCTACTATCTCAAGAAATAAATATCCACTATTCTGCA
Organism: Schistosoma japonicum; assembly: GCA_025215515.1. Lineage (NCBI taxonomy): Eukaryota > Metazoa > Platyhelminthes > Trematoda > Strigeidida > Schistosomatidae > Schistosoma > Schistosoma japonicum. The sequence goes on along the minus strand of CM046061.1, from coordinate 58,014,021 downwards.
AGGAATTTTCCTATTTTAACCAAATTTATAAATATTCCCTTAAAATATCATTTACAAACATTTTAAATAGATCAATTACTGAGTCGACGAATCGATGTTTATGTATAAACAAAGTCTAATAATTCTTTATTGACAAGCCTCAATTTTTGCATTCCCTCAATGTTACTATGATAGTAAGAGGATTCCCATTAAAGTATTATGATATCAGTCAATGTTATAAGGGAAGACAAAGGAAAGATAATTAAACTTACAAAACTACTTTTTGAAAGATTATTTTATGCATTTTGACTGTATATGTATTAAACATTTTATTAAATTAATATTTCCGTTATGTTTACCCCGCCCAACTTTATTTTCTACAGTGATTGTTACTGCATCACTCTTTGTTTATGAACTAGAGCTGATTATATGTGTACCGACTGTTCCATGTTTCTGTCACAAATGTATTAATTCTCTATGAATGTTATTGTTCTAATCAGACTGTTATTTAGTCTATATTTGTAGGCAAATATCTCAAAAAGTGTATACAATATATTACTGGGAATTTAAACTAGCTGCCTTAGCTTTCTAGTATTCCTCCTATTTTGACTTGGGGCTTAAAGGTATCGGGACAGACATACAGGAAACAGAATACCAGTGTCCTTACTTTCTCCATCCTTGTAGTAGTTTTACTTGACGTCCATTATTTGTAATTGGTTAGAGTAAATGACACATATATGTCGTAGTTGAAACATTTTAGGCTGTTCAAAAATGTGAAATCTGACACATTATTAAGAAACATACAAACTTACTGTTACAGTTATTCCCTTAGCGTCTTTCAGTTAGGGAATCATGTTTAACCAGGAGTAAAATTAAATGTGTCGCATAAGGCTTGGCATGAATGTAACTCATATTACTTGTGGTTGCAGCGTCGAACATCTTCAAATGGTTTAATAACATACCTAATTCACTGCATAGCTTCCGTACAATTCTAAGTTACTATACTTTCAGCGTGGCCACTTAGTGACGGATTTCTTAAAAATAGCATTAGACTGGTTTCATGTATAATTAATTGTTTAAATGAACGTTCACCATACTGTAATATGAATTCCTAATAAATGTTCGATATTCAGGTAGTAAATGTGGGATTTCTGAGGCTTTTAGGTTTCATTAGCTACCTTGTATGACTACATTTATACGTTTTATAGATATTTGGCAAATACTATTAGTGTCGTAAATAATCAAATATTGTTTATTATTCATTAGTTTTCCAGTTAAATTAAAAGTATAATCAATGTTGCAGTGGGGAACACAAAAACATCATATTCTGCATTTTAATCTATGCCAGTTGCAGCTAGTCAGTTGTATTCGGCCCTAAACATCTCAATCTTTTGGGTAGAACATGAAGATCTAATTTATTTGAAGTATATGCCAGATACAAGATAATATTAACCAACTTATTTAACGACAGTTAATACTTAACACTGAGATTATGCCATCTTGAATTAGTATGGTATACTGTGATAACTAATAGGTTGTCGCTATAGATATCTATGGCTACAACCAGTCTATTTCTGAAGTCATATAGACTAATGGGAATCGAGAAAAAACTCTTTCACCTTTTGAATATCCAGGAACTTAGACAAATTGTTATTGTTGTTGATTCTGCAAATGACAAAAGTAATCAGCATTTCTCTCATATCAATCAACAAAATAAATATGTAAATTATTTTTGAAGAATGCAATTGAGACATAAACAATCAAAATATGAGTAGTGATTCGATCCCATTAAATTTATATGAATAAAACGATGCATGTGTTTTCATTTCAGAAATATAAACAAACAAGAATATTTAGGATTTCAATTTGTATGCTCAGTTTAATAGGGTGGCTTCAAATCAACAGTACGTTTCGTTTCATAATGTTATTATAAATTTTTTTTCACAATCATTTATATTAGATGCAAAATATTTTTTGAAGGTTATTTACGGTCAGATTAACTCTAACAGTTACACAAAAACATGTGGATTATTAGTAGTCTAGAGAAATACGGTAAACTATCCTACAAAAATGATGATCCTCGTAACCTTATGAAAGTATGTTAATTAAGTTAAATTATCATCATAGTAATAGTCCTTCAGGAATCATAATTTGGATTGTTCTATCATACTTGAAATGTATTATATAAATCACAATTATGCTGTTAAGATCCTTTAGGATCAACGATCCTCACAAGTTACTACAATTCAGACCTTTCATCATATACAAACCAAACGAAGCAAATACCTAAGGACAGTAAGTGCACTATTATCTGTCAAATGAACTGCAAATTGCGATAAATTATAAAATGGGCATACAGAAAGTCTCCTTTATTTATCCATATATAAACAAATACTGGCAGTAAACTGATGGAAAATGTCGAAAATCTAGATCACGGAAACTGCAAAGGTGCTAGAGGATTTCTTATAGCACGTTATTCATATCAGTTAGCACTCAATAAATACATCCACTAAATCTAGTGAAATTGAACTATAAAAAAGTTGTGACTAAATCGTATGAAGTGATATCAGTTAAATAAACCTAACAAAAACAAAATGATCCATGAAGGTAACCAGTCGGAGGACGACATTATAATGACTCACTAACTGACAGTAAAATTAGTATAATAAATAAGATCTCTACTTCTTTTCGAAGTAAATGTTGTTGATGCAATGTGAACAAAATACATTCCAATTAAATTACTCACTTCGGGAAATTTAGTTTTCGATAACAAAATACCCACCTGAATAGAAACCTTAACCATCAATTCACCCTTTAAAATAAAACAAAAACACAATCTTCCTTTGAATATTTACTGATTTTTGCTATGAAAACTTAACATAATTTTCATGAAATCTATTCAGCTTAATATTTATTTAATCCAGCCTAGTATAAAATTTAATTACAAGTTTGCTTCATATTGTACCGGATAGGATTATGTAGACTTTTGAAAACAGGTAACTATATTACCATAGCTGTATTACATTCTACTTACGCTAACAGGAATAAACAACTAAATAGCGATCACATTTACCAATTCTCAAAAAATCTAAACTCGTCAATAAATTGAGTAATTCTTCCAAATATTCAATATTTAGGGTGATGTATAAAGCATTTTAAATAGTGATGAATGGAACGATAAATAATGAATATTTCAAGTTTCTTTTTAGTAGTCAGCAGTGTTTGAGATATAACGAAGACTAGATATGATTCGATGATAAACATTTATTTATGTTAGAATGAACATAATAAAGAAGATAGTTGAGTTGAAATTGAATTTCTAGAGGTTAGTGCCTTATTTTGCTATTTGTATTCATCACCGATTGGTCTCTGATGAATTCCATAGGAAAACCAGAGAGTATTAAACATTCCGTATATAGAAATTTCCTGTGATGAAATATTTGCCAAAAGCCAATATAAGTTAAAAATATGTATTCTTAAAATACAGATTATTATGTATTGTTAAGATTGATTGTTTCATATACGACAGTAATCTAAATTTTGCATGTAAACACGTACTGCCTCTATTTTATTTCATACTGTTTTTGTTGACATTATATATATATATATATATATATATATATATATATATATCTTTTCAGACATGTACATATTGTACTAAATATAATATTGAATAAAGCTATCATTATTGCCATTGTTTTTTAACTAGATGTAAGAGTTTGGCGGAGTTTAGGCATGTCAAGAGCTTCACAGTTATTGATAATAACGACAGATACTCACGCTACATTCCAATGTATTTGAAGTGGAAATCATGCCATTAGACGCCACCCCAGTGATAGTGATGTTTAAGCGTTCACCACACTATCTAAAGGTTGTGAGTTTGATATCTAAATAGGGTCGTAAGTGCACAATGAAAAGGAGTTACATACAACGATGATGCATCTGTCCAGTGAGCTCTGGCTTTCAAGCGAAAATCAGTCGAGTTCAATTTATGGTAAATACAAACAACAAATGGCGTATTAGTTAAATAGTTACGATTCTACTGTCGATATACTTCAGGAATCCGAATAATACTGTGAAGTGTAGCAAGCGATAAGTGATCAAAAATGATTAGTTTATAAATTCATTTCACAAAGCCTATTACAAATCCGTTTCAACCTAAATTAAAAATAGAATGTTACTCAGAAACTAATTGATATGTGGATCTCTATAAGTCACACATCGCAGACTATCAGAGTCGTTTTTAGTTTTAAGTTCCGCGACAAGGATTTAAGATCATAGATTTAAACCGAGTATGGGATAGATACATACAGTTTTTGCTAAGTACTAATTTTTAAGAGGTACTAAATTTGTTGCCTTATAATCTAAATAAAATCTAGGATAATAGTACTGTAAACATAACTGATCAGATTGGGCGGTAGGCATTCTGAATTCAAAAACACCAGTTTAACTTTCAAATTCTTCAGTCAATTAAATTCCGAATGATGAAATAGTATCACTTAGAATTGTGAAACCATTGTATTTAAGGTTTTATGAATAATATACACACATTGATAGATAAACTCGAATGCGCTAAAATCTTGTGTCAATATCGTATTATTTTTGTCAAATTCAATTGTATGTCTGTCCTGGAGTGTATTATTTAAAAGTGTGGAATGCTGACTTTACAAAACAAATTCTTAAAATATATAAATGAATAAGATCAACTTTATCACACTTCAAGACTAATTTCACTGAAATTAGGAATTTATCTTAAAAAAAGTTAACAATCTTTAATGACGTAATATTTCGTATTGACAAGTTATTAACTATGGAAAACGATTAGTACTAATGAAAAATGTTAAGTTGATCATGTTCACTATAGTTTAAATCATACGCGTATGGCACAACAAGAAATGTAAGTTATTATAGCAGCAACATATTAATACAAATAAAAATTTGACATTAATAAGTTTCTATTGAATTTTGCAAAATGTAGATTGTGGAGTAATTTATGCTAAATAGTTTTAACGAAAACACAATGAAAAGAAAAGATTTCGCTTTGTTGTTCACGAAGGATCTACAGTAACATATATATATATGCCTTGGCAGCACTATTGATAAACAATAGAGGATTAGATGCAAATGTGATGATATCGATTAGTAAGGTAATGGCAACATTTCTAAAATTGAAGGACGTTTAGAACTTAAAAATACCTGTCAGCTAACACCAAATTCAAAATTTTCAATATTAACCTCAAAACAATAGTTTATGCAGGATACTCCACACGTTGATCACACATTATCAACAACAACAACCCACTGTGACAGAAAACAAACCAACCATCAATCCAGATGATGATCAAGAAATTAGGAGGACGCTCGATGTGGATACAATAAACATTGCACAATCACCAAACTGTGTTACATGACAAGCACTAACTTGAAATTATCAAGACTAGAAGAGAAGAAGAATACCGAAGAACTCATGGCATCTGAAATTACCGGCAGACATGAATAAGAGAGTAAATAGCATTTGTGAAGAACTATAAAGGAGATATGTAGGGTAAACTGACTGGAGAATCCTGGTGGGTGGCCTATGTTGCACGAGGGGTAACAAGCGAATAAATGAATATATGCTTTGTGTCAGAAAAATGAAATAGATTACTAAGTGTATAGATTTTAAATACTTGTGTGTACAATGTCAACAAGTCTTTTTGTAATTGTTATCTGATTTCGGCAATATTTGTTTTCAAATGCTTTGAAAATGAGACCTATTCCATTAGTTCGACATTCTTGTCACAAATCGTATCCAATATTCCGTTAGTTATTTGATTTCAATCAAACAACGTAATTATGTAATGTACAGCTTGTTTTTTAAACTTTTAGATCATTAAGAAAAGGCAGCCTATTACAGTTTATTTTACTACCGGAAATTATAAAATGATAATTGACCATGAAACAAGTTAAACAGTGTTATTAGATTTTCAATTAACTTTTCATGTTAATCATCCGAATATAATCCTCATTACCAAATACATTCACTCTAGAATTAAGTTTTAGTTGTTAATATATAATTACCTTTTAAGTATTAAGAATAATTTCGCTAATCGATAAGGTGTTTAAGTTGTAATAAATAATAATTACATGTGGTAGTTTATGTTATGTAACTATGATTGTAAATAATGGATGATGTTTTATCAATTCAGTTACAGGATCTTTGCATAGAATGTTATACAAGAAAGCAAAATATTTGTAAAAGAAAAAAAGAATGAAGTCAAGAGAATGAACATGAAAATTCAATTAGACTATTTTATTGCACCAAGCTTAATGAACACTAGTTGTTGATTAGATAATGCAGTTTTTTTTTCATGAATCCAGAATAAACTTGTATATCAACTAAATATTTCAAATGGACCCGTAAAACATTAATTCGATTTATATTGGTTGTATTAATTAAGATGTTTGTTTGTTTGCAGATGGTAGTTTTTTGATCTCATTATGTGTTTCATTATAATTCATGTATCAGATTTCAACTTAATAACACTCTCTTATAATCTGTTTAAATGCCAACGTTGATTAACTCTATTAGAATGTACGTATATCTTTTTAATGTCCATTGGAATATGCGTATGTGAAAATTATCAGTTTATCTAGATTCTAGGGTTAAAAGTTATCATAAGGTAAGAGGTCTAGTAAACGTTGTGTTTTAAGCTCTTGCAATGTTAACTGAATACTTTATAATGCACACTTTGAAACTTATTTGAAAAGCCATTATTTATACAGTCCAAAAGTGTTAAGCCGATAAGAACAATTTTTGAGTCAGCTATAACATAGAAATTATTATTATTATTATTATTATTATTATTACTATTATTATTATTATATTAGAAATATGCAAACTTACAAATGCACATTGTCGATGATGAGTGTAGTAATTGTGATGAGAATAATAATACCTTCAATAAATATTTTAACCTAATATATTAAGAATAACAATAATTTAGGGTAGATGTTTCAATGCAATGAATTAGCATGCAATTTTTCGCATTTACAAATTTGTACATAAAAAATGAACAACGAGTTCATCTCATCAGCCTAATTTACAACCAATGAAGCATAGTAATTATTTTGAAACTCCTGAACATACTTTACATTACGCTAATAAACAATTAGAGGCAATTTAATAATAATGGAGAAAGTAGTGAAGAATGTTAAAAGACAGTTGAAAATTCTGGGCAAAATGTCAGGAAAAAAACATTGCGACAAGTTAGTAGATAAAATTTGAATACACAAAGTTACGTAATAATAACTGCAAAACTAGAGGAATTACAGTAATAATGCCAATGAAGAATACTTAGAAAATGACTCAGAAATGAAAGAAAGTAATTAAGTAACTAAAAGCATAAATAAAATGATACATAGTTGAAACTAGGAATAACACTAAGCTACTGAATAATTTTGCTGCCAGTATTTTAATAGCCACGGAAAAATGTAATAAACTCAGAGTTGCTTGGATATGAATTACTATTAAAGAATGTGATGTTAGATACATGTTGTTTATCAAGTAAATTACAAGTAATGCTATTGTAAAAGAAATACTGACCATTTATTCTCATATGACATAGAATACACCATGAGATGTAGGCACTATGAGACGTTCGTTTTCTTTCGTTATTGAAAAATTTTTTAGTACTTACAATCGATAATATGTGTTTTAGTGGGTGAGCAGTGTCACTATATCTCAAGCTTTAATGAAGTGACTGCAAAGTAGTCCCAGATTACAATAGGTTTTTCATCTTATTTTTACATTATACGAAAACTATCGTAAAACCTCTATAAATTACTTCTACTTAAATTTCTTGTGGCGCAAGTCGCGATTTTCCCGAACGTAACTAGTAGGAGACTATACATCTCTATGATGATAAGTAATACTGACAAAATAACACACAAATTCATTAAATGGAAATATGTTTAAAGCTAAAGTGTGTGTCTATGAATACTGTGACAATAGAATTTAGAAAACCAAGGTAACTTTAGCGTTCATTCATTTTTCTACTACTCGGTAAAATTAATCAATCAATACCTGCTACCCATTGTAAAGCATAGGCCACCCATCAGGATTCTCCAGTCAATTTACCCTACATATCTCCTTTATAGTTCTTCACAAGTGCTATTCACTCTCCTATTCATGTCTGCCGATACCTCCCGACACCATGAGTTCTTCGGTATTCCTCTTCTCTTCGTGTCTTGATAATTTCAAGTTAGTGTTTGTCATGTGACACAGTTTGGTAATTCTGTAATGTGTATTGTATCCACATCCAGCGTCCTCCTAATTTCTTCATCATCATCATCATCTGGATTGAGGTTGGTTTGTTTTCTGTCACAGTGGGTTGTTGTTGTTGATAATGTGTGGTTAACGCGTGTTGGAGTATTCCTGCGTACACTACTGTTTATAAATACGCTTATTTTTTGAGCGATGTTTTTCATAGTTCTCCAAGTAATAGGAGTAAGAATTAAATTATTTGCAACTTCTTATTAAAATGCATACATCTTCATTGAACACTAAGTTGTGAATACAGATTTCATTCTTCCGTTGTTTACACTTATTTTGTTCAGCCCATGAAATGAAAGAAGTATAAACAAACAGAAATCATGCTACAAATTAATCCTTAGTTTGGAGATAGAGTCATGAAATTGTAGTAACACTGAACAAAATGCATAAAAATGCTTGTTTCCGTTTGTATAGATAAAATATAAGTCTACTTGTTAACTATGCACTTAATTGGTATAAGAATAGTTATAAATGTTCTTTTCGACTATCCGAGAGAATAATCAGCCAATATGATAGTAACTTCTGTCGGTCGAAAAGCGTATCTTTGTTGTTTGACGAATTCCTCCTTCCTCTTAGTCAACCTCACTAAATTCATTGAAACGGACCAAAATTCTACTCTCTTTTATTTCTATTGCTTAAGTTAAATTGTAAATGATAAGAGGAATCCAGGAGGCACGTTTAGTCCTGTTTGGGACTCGTTCAGCAGGATGTATCTATCTGGGCTCAGTAGCCTACTGGTAAACGAGGTGGCGTTTGACGCGAAACAAAGTGGATTCGAGTCCCAGGTGTGTATATCAACACTGGGATATAGGTACATCCAGCAGACGAGTCCTATATAGGACGGAACGCGCATCCTTGATTCCACTCACCAGTCACAATCCAACCTAGACAATACTTGTGATTAATAGGTATATCGAGGCAATTCGCTCAGGATTCACATATAGCAAGAAAGACTGGTCAACTTCAGTCTATGGACAAATCAACGGGAATATCCAAACACATTCTAATATTAATATTTTCACTGTTATTCACACCTTGTAAATTGTTTATCATAAATTTTAAAAATCTTGTAGATTAATTATTTACATCTTGTGAAAACCTCATATCTGTTTTCTCTTTGTTTGTATGAGACCACCTACTATTTTTTAGTTCCTGTCTTGTTGTCACCTTCTTTTATAAATAACTTGACATGAATAAAGGTCAACACTGATTGTTTCGTAGTTTTGTTTGTATGATTTTAAATGGACCTTTTGGATAGAGTTTATCAAGTAATAAATGTGATTTTGTTATTAACACATCTTTAACCAAAAAGCAATTACGTCACAAGTAATTTTTTTCTACAATGAATACAACTTAATATCTGCTTTTTTGATTTAATGTAACCTGTTTAAAAATTTTTCTTTAGTAAATTTCATTTCGTAATGTAAAAAACATAAAATTGACAGGTGATTGAAAAGTACTTTCATAATTTTCCACCTACATTAAACTCAGTGTATGATATGAATATTTTTAATTCTAACCAGAGTAAGGTTGTTAATACAAATTGTCATCGAATTCACCAAATAAAATGAGTTATTTAGTATTTTATGAATTCTGGCAGTTAACTAGATGGTTTTAATTTATTTTTGATAAAATCATTGTAAAGTAAATAAGTGTATTCATCATCAGTTGAAATCTTCATGATTAATTCCTTTAATACCTCATGGAAGCTGTAACCTGTTGAATCCGTTACGTTTGAATTCAAACAATCATAATATAACTATCATGACTCTAATGGTAGAAAGGAATAGTGAATAGAACTTCATTGCACAGTCTAATTTATACAATGTGATCAATACAATTAACTGATAGATTGAAATATACTTTAAATTCTTCTTACTCTGAAATTAATGTTCTAGTAAATAAAATTCTATTCAGCTTAATTAACTTCATGAATCAGATTCTAGTGATAGCCAGTTTTAGATTTTAGAATTCCGATTCGTTAACTAAGCATATAGATAACTTTTTACGTTATGACTAGTTTTGATGGTTGATACCTATCATTCATTAAGTAAACTGAAGAATCTTGAAATGATTACTTATTCACTTACTTCTTATGATTAGACGTTTTCACAGTATCTGCTTAACAAGAAACTCTTATTTTCTGAAGTAATTATATTCTACCACTTTTACTTGTCAGTCTGTTGAATAAAGGTCATCATTAGACTACTGAATAGATATTAGTTTACCTCAAATATTTCGATTGTTAAAATAGCAGAAAAGAAAAACAAGATATAGTTGAAGCGAATAATCATTAGTGAAAAATGGAATAGTCTTAGTAACATTCTCAGAATTTTGTGGATAATATCATATCTTCTGATAATTGTAATTAATGTGTTACAGATGTTTTAAGTAACATAAAACCTATATGTAAGTGTTTTTTATTGCTAATGACAAGTTAAAATTAAAAAAATATTATTTTTCTCTTCATATAAATCTACATTTCATTGTTGCAAATCAAATCTCCATGCATATCAATTACCATTATTTCTTAGTCATCTTTAGATGTTTTGGAGTTGGAAGTAGGAAGCAATAACTGTAGCCTAAGTAATCAACCAGATTCAAATTTTCCTTCTGCTAAATGACATTATAATAACCAGTCTGTATTCATTCCAACGTGATCTCTAAAAAAAGCTTTTAGGCTAATATTACATTTAGTACTGCATTATACAATCAGCTTTATTATTATTATTATTATTATTATTATTATTATTATTATTATTATTATTTAGTTACAAATTGCATTCAATATTTTCCAAAATCATGTAAGTGCATATCAATACGAGACAGGATGCAATTATCAAGTAGATGTGACATTGTACAATTATTTTGTACACTATGTAATTGATTATGCATTTATCTACTCTCAGTATTGTACTTTTTATTTCATAACAAATAAAACACCCTATAGAACTATTGATTTACTAAAATACACCCCGTTTTGATGAATATTTCTATTAGTAGAATTTTCAAGTTTGGTAATAGCGTAGTTCAAGTTAATTATCTTAAGGAGTGGGAGGGGGGGAATCAAGTTAACTACAATTGAATATATAACACCCTTTATTGCATGAAAGCGCAAATAAGTAGGGAGTAGTTGAAAAGTCATTTTATCCAATTAATGAGTAACTGGAGTTTAAAGGCCAAGAGACTTATCTGTATATCTAAATTTTATCGGTTCCATCTGGTCATGTTGAAGTAAATTTATTAGCTCACCTGTTGATGTGGGAAAGTATACAGTGAGCTCCTTCAAACTGATTCTACACAGAAGAAAAACTTGATTTTGGGTTCAAACAACTTCTGTCAGCACTATGGACAAGATCTCAGTCAGTCAGTCAGTTACAATGTAGAACTTCGTACATGCGTACATCAGTTTAAGTTGCCATGCCTCAGTTAGCCGATAGAGATTAAATTGTCGGACCGAGTCCCAGAGTAGGGGAGGTAGTAACAGAGTAAGTACTAATCGAAAGGTATAGAGATCGGAGATAAGATTTGAAAAAACATGATTCAGTAAGGAGAAAATTATGATAACCTCAAAAAACTTAGAATTTGAAGGAAGACAAGGAGTGGATGCACTTGCGCCATTGCGAACATTTTGAGACATATCACCTAAAGTCTCTAACCATTTGTTACAATCATCGCGTGGGCCCCAACCAGGTAGTCTACATCTATTAACATGGCTCAGCCCAATTGTCAATGACTTCATGGATTGGTGTCATGTTTTCATTTGATCGCCTCTAGCTTTCTTCCAGCCTACTCCCACACTAGATAACATTGTTCTTTGCGGTAGACGGTGGTCAGGAACACGTAACACATATCCTAACTACCTCAGCTTGGTGAGATTTACTATTTCACCAATAGACTTACAGTATTTACCTATTACTCTATTCGTAACCCATGCATTGCTTACTCGGTTGTCCCAGCAAACACGAACAATGCTTCGTAGACATCTATGATCGAATACTAGGAGCCCATGAATATCCTCTATCCTTAATGGACGTTTCACATCCATAAAGTAAAACTGATCTAACTGCTGCGCAGTAAACGCGTCCTTTCGTCAGTAAACGAATGTCTCGCCTACGCCACAAGTGACGTAACTCTTAAAGTCACCAGCGTACAAAATCTATTCCAAAGAGCGAAACGTACTGTAGCACACTTGCCACACGAAGAGATGAAAAATTGCTTAATGACCGCCTTCCATAAGAATGACAATCAAATCAGCTTTGTTAAAAAATGTCATTCAAGATCATTAATAAACGCAAAATCAAACGTGAAAATCAAGAAATGGATCCTTTCAGTATATATGGAAGATATATTAGAAATCACAACCAGTCAACTTTTGTCATTAGGAACATCTTTTGATTACATGCCAACAAAATCACTTTAGTCACTCTTATGCAAATCATAAGACGAAGGAAGACAAACCAGATATTGTCACAAAAATGAACTAGTCAAACTGAAAGAAATTATATAGGATGAAGTGATCATCCGCTTCATCTTCGAATACACAAACACCAGTAAGCTGTCAAACTTCACAATACATTTTCACTTACGTCATTACATGTAGACAATTATAAAACTGTTTGATTGGGAAAACATTGTAATTTGAGCGTAGGAAACTTTAAGAAGTCCAGAGTATTTTCGAAGGCTAACACCTAGTTTAATCGGATATGAAATGGATCTAATTTACTTACAAGCTAAAGGAACAATCAACAACTACAATTCCACTAATCGGGTCAAGAGAGAAAGTATTAAAAATAAATGTTCGAAAAACGACCGGACAAGTATTGACAATAACAAATCATATTTAAAATCAGAAGAATAAACAGGTGGTCACTTGAAGAGGAATTATCTTTGCTCACTCCCGTCGAAAGTTTATTCCATTGATGCTGTCTAGAATAATGATCATAACTCCTCAATTGGATAGCATGTTTTGATAAAAGCAGGTTAGATGTAAAGAACTCAGCAGTCTTGTTTATGAAAACAATAACTTTCTGTGAAGAATATCAGTCAATATATTATTGCATGTGCTACTCTTCTTAGATATTTGTTAGAGACAAGATATTTTTAAGCGTACTGCATTTTAAGTGCTTACAGTAATAAGTATAACATTCGACAGTTATGCTAATGCTTTAACATCCTGGACAATACAGTATGTTTGACTAAGTTGTCAAATACATTTTCTAGCTGAATGAAGATTAATCTATTTTAAAGTCTGTGTGATCAATAAATGGTGTCGAGTAACTACCCTTTCTCTTAATATATGTAGTTTTTCAGAATAGTTTTGCGAAATACAACAAAAGTGGAGTGCATTATGATGAATATTTCTGAATTAGCAGACACAGGATTTTCTCTTTGATTATGAACAAGATGCTCTATATGCTTACATATTAGAAGCAATTGATTGAGTATATATATACATCATTACTAAGGTTTAACTTGACAATTTGAAGTAAATCAAGTATTGTTTTGGATCATTTATAATGAATATGTTAGTAAAATCCCAACGTGTAGAAACTTTAAATTTCTGACGTTTCTTCAGAAAACAGTTAAGTGAAATAGATTGACATGAGTTTAAATAGTAGAGAAGAATTAATCGAATGACTAACAACAAACTTCGGTATGATCGTGTCAATGTCAAGTATGTCAAGGGTGAGATCTATGTATCTGTATTTATGTGAAAAAAACTGGAGTGGAACAAATGGATGATAAATATTTGTAATATGAAAGCGAAGAGTTAATTTATGAATGTGTTACATGTATGTGATTGAAAGTATGAATTAAATGTGTGATTGCTTAGAGAAATTTTTCAACTTGGATGAATCATAAGGTCTCCTGCACTGTTTAATGCGATTGGATTCAACAGTCTACGAAGAGCCTAAGCCACTTTTCTTTCCTTAAGATGGATAAGTCTCTTTTAGAAGTTTGACACAATCCAAGGCTACGTAAAATTATTTGTAAACTGTTTAATAAACTCATCTACACTGTGATGTTTCGTGCAATAAGTTATTTTCAGTGTTTGATTTTTGTTTATTCAGTTCGAAAAATTCAACAATTAGAAGTTCCTGGAGGTGACTACTAAATAAAATCCTAGACATATCTTTGATGCTATTTAAAACTCATCAGCAAGGGGTATCTATAAGTTTAAGAGGATTAGTGCTCCCTGTTAAATACGTGCTTGATTACCTGCAGGAAGTCAATTGCCAGCCGATTACGCAATCATAACAACCAGTTGTGCAACACTAAAAAACAAGTTTACATCGCTAAGAGAGTACAAATTACTTCGAGATTCCAAGTACACGATTCTAACGATCACTATCTGATGCAAGATTTGCGTTTAATTTTCCATCCTGTTCACTTTAAAACACTTAACATCCAGTATACTGTATATCCTATTGAGGTCGAGTGGACAAAATACTACTCCGCAACGTAATCAATAAGACTAATTCAGGTCTCAGAACTCAAGAAGCTCAATATCCGTTACTATTCAGTAATCAACGAGTATACAATTCATTTATAAAAGACTTATTTTCATTATTATAACGCCGCTTTTAGAAGGATTGGATTATCATAAATGCAAACATACCTTACGAATGCATTTTTTATTCATTTCGACTGGTTTATACAATTATACGCGATGGCCAAAAGTCTAATAAGATACAGTCGATTATATACTTCCGACATACATATTAATTCTATAATTTGACAAAGGACATTCAACGTATACAACACATTCAAGTAATATAAACATGTTCTGACCAATGACATTCAATTGACCAATCATACATAATTTAGAATATTGAATAATTTATTACTAACCAAAAATAATATTATATATTGTGTTATGTAATATGCTTACATAAGCCAAATATGAAAAATACCATCAAAGTAAAAATCCTAATTACCTAAAAAGTGTATTATTCTACATTTTCTTAATTGTTTGGCTTTCTCCATATTTTATTCATTTCAAGTTGTCAATAAATTGACGTCAACTAACAATGGATTTGTAATAGACCATCAGACTATTTTGTTTGTTTTTTTCTTATTACCTTTAAAAAGAAAATTACAGAATATTCCATTTGTTTTTTCTTTTTTTTTAAAAAAAGAATTATGTCTTGTCATGTTTGAAAATGTCATTATCAAAGTAAGAGTTTAAATAAACACCATAATTTTAATAATAATGAACAAAGTTATTAGTCTTCACAACAAAATAGTTACATCTAAACAAATAACTATATCTGTGAAGATAAAGTTCCTTTTTAAACCATAACGTTGTATTGAACGATTCGGTTATTTTACTATTTGACGGTTTATTTGTTGAAGAAGACTAGATGATGAAAAATCTGAAGTAAAACGATGTTATGACTAATTGTTGATGGGCAATTGTGTTGTAGAATTGAGGGAAGGCCATCTAAAACAAGCAAACGGATATATGGCGTAAACAGAGAATGTCATAAAATATTATATACATTACTTTAAGTCATGAATTTGTACATCATACGTGTCCTCTAATCCATGTTGGTTGTAAGCTTGCTTCCAATGGTTGTCTTCGATTTTCCTATGTATTCTAATCGTACTTTGCTCCTTGCTATCTCGCAACTCGTCTCATATACTGATTACTGATTCCAACTGATTCCAAGCGACGTTTCACTACCTACTACTTATGGACGACCTTATGAATAGTACCTACCACAAAATAACAAAATTTAACTTATATGTAGCAATAAAATATAATAAAATTATCACATTTACTTCTTTGTTTTCTTTAGATTTGCAAAGTAAATCAACTACTTAAAGCTTGAAATGCAACAAATAAAGCGTTGTATGCATACTGAAGGCCTACATTTGTTTCTAGTCATCGATATCCCATTCTGTGAAAGTATAGGATAGATTGGCTTACCGTTTGTAATAAAAAATTTTTGTTTTAAATATTTACAACTTGGTATACATTTATACGGTTAAGAGTGTGATAGTGTAAAAACTGAAGTTTGACCAAACAGAGGCACTATAATAACACGATTATAAACCAGTTAATCACTGATCACAATTTCTAGAAGGTTTATATAATAAAATAACTTTTCAGATTTGGACTTAAATGTTTTCAGTATTGTGTTACATGTATGTGTAATTTCAAAATATGAAGAAGCACATGTACACTAGTGTTTCGATTCATGTACTACAGTATAGAATTTTCGTTGCTCTCAATAGTCAACAAGACCTAAATTATTTTACAATCCTTGACGTTTTTGTCAGTATAATACCATAACTAAAATAATTAATAAAAGAGTTTTAAAATATTCTGTACATTTGAATATCAAGACCTTAATAAAAGTCTGTGGAACAGATTTAATTGTTGCGTTAAATTTGAAGAAATCGTACTAAAGACTCATAATCAAGTTAAAGTTGTAGTTTTACATAATAATGTTTCCTGTCAACATATATTCAATAAAAAGCGTTTTTATAGATGAATAGAATAGTGAAAGATATTGAACACAAAGCGTCATCACTACTACAAGCTTCAAAATAAAGTTCGTGCCTATAATGAATGTCACTAGTCCTCCCAGTTAAAATGTTTAAGTTTTACTGTTGTATAAACGTGCATTGCTACCTTTAGATAACTTAATCCGCCTTCCTTGCTGTTTATTAGATAATGATAGATGTTTAAATGTCAAGTAATATATTTTCCTTCTTCATTTTCTACTCTTTTTGTTGTCACTTAATCAATTTTACTTAGACTTCAAACATTGTCTATTCAAAATAACGTGTAGTTGACAATTTCAATATTTTTGTAATTGGGTGTTGTAAAGAACCTCAAATGTCCATTTCCTGCGTCGAATTGGTTTGAATTAAACAACCATTGACCACCTGAAAGCAATGGACAGCTGTTTTATCCGAGTATGGGACTCTCCAGTAGTGCTCATCCATGACCCCATTGGTGGTCAAACCCAGGACTCTCTGGCTTCGCGGCGAACGCTTCACAATTAGACCACTGAGTCGGCTCTCAACAGTCGATATTTCTAATTCAGTCGATTAGTGATACGTTGTTGCGATCTCACCCATTGGCATTGGTGAGTAACTGCTTCACAATTGATACGGTTGAACTCCCCTGGCCACGTCTTCTCACTGGTACTCCAGCAATTACCTAGAGAAGTTGATCATTGATGAGCTGATATTGATTGCGATTGGGGATTGAAGAGAGTGTTGAATGTCAATTTTTATTACTTTGCTTATCATCATACACCGTAGACAAATAAACCATTGACTTATGTATATTTCAGACAACGTTAAATTTGTTTGAAGCTTGTCAAAATAAATTTGTAGAAATCAGTTCAAGTAAACCTCACGACTAACTAATCCTTCCTGGCTTACATTTATCACTTCAACTGTTAGACAGAATGCAATAACATTTCAATAAACTTATGATAACTTTTAAGATATTTATCATTAGAATAGGTTCTATGTTATCGTTTCATTGCAGTTTCCACTAAACCATCTTATTTAACAAAATTTCGTGATTAAAATAAAATTCTAGAAATTCTGGAGATTTTAGTTAAACACAAACAAAGCTAATTAGAATAATTGCATATGTCATAGATTGATGTTGGTAGGATACTGTTGAAAACCAGAGAGCGATTCATAGATCTTTCACACTGTTATTGGGCTCGTTAACAGTCTATACCATAGACTCAACTCCAGGGGCTTCAGGTTGGCCAACACATAACACTCTACACAACTGGGCAGCTCGACATTTAATCATCAAATTCACGTTTCCATCAATATGTGATATATAGTGAAACGATCACCCATTGTCACTGATGATAACAGTCTCTCTCCAGACAAAACTAAACTCCATCGGTCATGACTTCCCACTAGAGCTTCAGAAACATCTAGAAGTTAGTTACTGGCGAGCTTAGTATTATAACGGAATCGAGATGGCTTGTGAAAATTCGTTTTTTTTTTTGATTGTATACGTCATCGATTGGTGTTGGCAGTGTACCACTGGAGCAGAATCTTGGGGCGTAATGGTGAGGAATCCCATACCTTGACGAAACAGCCATCCAATTTTCTCTGGTTTTAAATGGTTCGCTACTAACAATAATCTGTGATCTTATTAATCAATTAAAAATACGAATCTCCACAAACTACCTCAATCTAATTAAAATAACGTTTACTGGATAAATGATCTTTTGAATTATATCGACATATAACATAACAATATCCTGTTTCTTTATGTTTATTTCTAGACTGGATATGTTTCTTCCAAATTATGAAGTATACCATCTACTGGGAAATAGTTTTTTATCTGTAAATGATTAAAACAAACTGTATAGTAACTGAATTTTTAATCTATCAGTTTCTAGTGTCAAGCGTCAGCTTATATAAATTTCATGCGTGCTATTGGTAATTGCAATTGACTGCTTCCAACATTAAATAAAAGATTATTTTATGTGTTCACTGAGTCGTCAATTCACATTTCCTGAAAATCCTCTTTACTACGCACAACATACATTTAGAATAAATGAAAATCATATTGTATGTTGAATCTCATCACAGAATCTGCTGTATACGTGGATGCTATCGATATGATTGAGCGATATACTTCAAGATATGGATTAACA
Organism: Schistosoma japonicum; assembly: GCA_025215515.1. Taxonomy (NCBI): domain Eukaryota; kingdom Metazoa; phylum Platyhelminthes; class Trematoda; order Strigeidida; family Schistosomatidae; genus Schistosoma; species Schistosoma japonicum. The sequence continues at coordinate 57,995,073 of CM046061.1, read as the reverse complement.
CTCAATAAATTCAGCTATTGCCATTATTTAAGAAATCATTAACTAGATATTACAATCTTCATCTTACCAGCGATATCATCTGCCTATGTTAACTTTTATTACGCTTAGAAAGAAATGTAATATAATAATACAACAAATTTTCATTATGAACACTTTGATTAAATACCTCATTGGTGAGTAATCTTCTTTCTTGAAGTAGATTATGATGAATCATTTATTAAAATTTACAGTTTATGCGGTATGAAATAAATAAAAATTGATTGTTTTATATTTTCTATGGAAACTTACATTTTCTGTATTATATGATTCAGTTTAATGTATACACAAGTGTTTTTCTTTTGTATTTCCAATGTATCACTATTTGGTAGCAATTAGTTTGTTGTCTTTTATTACTTTAAATTGTAGCTACACATATTACATATTATCTGCCTACTTAGTGACAGAAACAATTTTCTCACAGATTAATTAACTGAATTATAATCCAAACAAATAATAAATATCCAGTACTCCTTAGTTTTCAATAGGTCATTCTATGCGAAAGGTACTCTTATTAATGTGTTTATAATAATAATAATAATAATAATAATAATAATAATAATAATAATAATAATAATGAAAATAGTATCCAATAGTATGTTAGTACAATATGAATTTTCAGCATACAGTTTCTCAAAAGGTCACTCTTTTGCCGTGTACACATCTTTTCATAGCCATATTTAGCTAAAAGATGTCGACGTAAACGACCAGTTAACCATCAATAGAATCAAATGAAAATCGTGTATTGGAGAAGTGAGCAAACCTATCTCTGTAAACCCACACTTTGATTGGGTTAAATAGAACATAAACACGTAAATCAAATGTACATCCACATAATAAATATAGATTAGTTATACACCGTGAGACAACATAGGTTTCAGGTAGTTCTTGATTCACTGAATCGCCAATAATTTGTTGATCACATTTCATTCCGGTACGCTTTCATGCTGCGATATCCTTTAATTTACCGAATAGAAATATTCCTTCACCCTGTAATTTAGCAACAGGTTTGATTATCTGTATATGTTGCCAGCCCCATGATGTTTTCGTTTAGATCGAACTGAATGACTTATGATAGGTCATAAATCTTTTATAAAGGCGCGAGAGTACACAATGCGATTTTGGGACATGATTGGGCAATTAAAATAAAACAGAAAGAGAAAAGTAACCTGTTGAGATTTTGGTAAAACGTGGTAGCCCAAGATTTCAAATAGGCTGCCACGAACTTTATAAAATGATTAGAACAGAAGAGATCATTAACTAGTGTTTCAGCAAAATGAAATTAATTCATTTTGTTTTAGTTGGTTCTGTTAAACTGCTTACAACCTATAATATTTCAAAAATGAAAATTATAGAGGCTTGAACGTACAGAAAATTTAGTCAGAAATCGTGGTTAACATTCCACATTGACACGATGTAACAGAGAAATGAATAAAGTTCAGTGATGAAATAAACATTGCAATTATATATCCATTCGTTAAAAAACGTGTTAGGAAATGTAATTACTAACGAAAAACCAGAAGTGGATGATTTCATAATTAAGCAAAAGTTAATAATGCGGAAGAAATTTCAGTAAACGTATTGTCGATGTAAATAATTATATTACTAAGGTAAAGAAAGCCTTACAACTGCCTTCCTTTTGAACATATTTCAGGTTTCAAACATTTAATGGTGAGGGTTTCAGCAAACTTCAGGAGACTGTAGCTCGAATTTCTAGGTGTCGACTTGGTGTCCGGTGTCAGGTACATTTCTTGACATTGTACCGTCTATGGTTCTTTGCCCACCTAATCGAAGAAGTTAAATGATGTATTCAAAGAATCCAAGATAAGCAGCAGATTATCAAGTCATAGACGTTATTAAGCATACGACAAGATCCAACAATTTCTTTTACCATTTCGTAACAATCTAGAAACTTAAGAAGTTTAGAGTCCATATTATTTCAAAGTTCACTCAAATATCATTAAAGGTCTACTTCTTAATTACTTTCATAATCAAACTAGTGAAATTATATGAGAAAAATCAGTTTAACGAATTCATTGTTTGCAATATCTCTGTTCTTTATGTTTCTTTCTCAAGTAGTATACAAAAATAGTTTTAATATCTTCTTATTTTAATAATGTGAAAGACGTCTACATAGAGGTTCTGATTATTAAAATAAACACTAAACCTTTCATTTGTTACTTTAAATATATCCCAATTATGCTTACTCTGCTTACCCTAAATCTCCAGTAATTCCTACATTTCTTAGCTTCTTCTTAATAACCACAACTGTAAATCAATGTAGTCAGTCTTTTGAATGATTATATCTATTTAATGTTAATTGTTGAGATTTTTTTCAAATATAATTTACCAATAGCTGTACACTATGAAGTGTATGTTCATTGAAAAAGATTATTCACTGAGATAAATATTCAATAGTTTTATGGGCATACCAAAATTATATTCTTTGTGCTTGATAAGATGTGAATGCTATCAAACTCTTGATAAAGTTGTTATAAAATATGACAAGCTATTAAGTTTTCACTATTCAATAATCTCATCGAATCAATCTCAAGTGTTTCCACATAACATTAATTGTTCAAGCTAGAAATCATGATAACGATACTAATTCAAACTTTCATTTCAACTAACTTTAATAGATGTTAAGCAGAAGATGATAAATTAGTGTTATTACAAATAACATAATCAATGATCTACGATCAACTTTAATATGATCTATGAAATAAATTCAACTCATGAAATGAATTATTAGAATCTTTAAAATTGAAAATTTTTAGAAAAAAATTTTTTCTAACCATGTTTTCAATTTCAGTATTAATTAAACTTAATGTTAAATCGAAAAAAAAGTTTAAATATTCAATTGAGATATATTTCATTATGAACTATTTAATCTTACATGTATGTTGTTTCAGTGTGGGAAAAATTCATTTTCTTTTAATGAATAGTCAGTGTATTGAAAATTGAATAATCAAAGTAAGTATAGTTTGGTATAAACCATGACTAGAAACTATCTATTTTGATTAGAATTAAAACAACAACATTAATGACATCGAATTCATTGCTTATTCAAATAAGTGTCATATTTATGCATTAAATATCCAATCGAATATAATGTAGATCTACTTGTTAATTTGCATTCCCAGTGAGAACCGGTGTCAGACAAAGCTGTTTGCTCTCGCCTTTCCTCTTCCTCCTAGTGGTCGATTGGATCATGAAAACCTCTACATCACAGGGGAAGCATGGGATTCAATGGACAAGTAGGATGCAACTCGATTATCTGGACTTCGCGGATGATCTAGCTCTTTTAACACATACACACCAGCAAATGCAAGTGAAGACAATTTACGTAGCAGCAACCTCAGCATCAATAGGCTTGAACATACATAACGCAATGAGCAAGATCTTCAAATTCAACACAGAAAGTACCGACCCAACTGAACTTGATGGTGAAACTCTGGAAGAAGTAGATAACTTCACATACCTGGGGAGCATCATCGATGAACAAGAAGGATCCGATGCAGAAGTAAGGGCAAGGATCGGCAAAGCATAGGCAGCGTTTCTACAGCTGAAAAATATATGGGACTCCAAACAACTGTCTACCAACCTCAAAGTTAGACTCTTCAATTCGAACGTCAAAACAGTTCTTCTCTATAGAGCTGAAACGTGAAGAACTACTTCAAACATCCTCAGGAGAGTACAGGTATTTATTAACAATTGTCTTCGTAGAATATTGAATGTCCGTTGGTCGGAAACCATCAGCAACAACCTACTATGGAAGAGAACAAACCAACTTCCAGCTGATGAGAAAATCAGAAAACGACGTTGGAAATGGATAGGACATACATTGCACAAATCGTCAGACTGTATCACGAGACAAGCACTAACTTGGAATCCTGTTGGAAAACGGAAAAGAGAAAGGCCAAAGAACATCCTGCGTCGAGAGCTGAAAGCAGAGATTAAAAGGATGAACGGCAACTGGAAAAAGCTGGAAAGGATTGCTCAGGACAGAGTTAAATGGACAATACTGATGAGCGGCCTATGCTTCTTCGAGAGGGGTAACAGCCGTAAGTAAGTAAGTAAGTACTTGTTAAGTGGATCTTCTCCACTCGACGAATTAAAAACTTATTTTCTCGAAAAGAAAATAATTTTAAACAACCAAATAATAAGAATATCATGATTTGATTGAGGTTGATTGAAATGTTACTTAATTTCAACCTAATGATTTTAAGTGAATATAGAAGTTGTGTTGAAAGTAGTTTGCAAAACACCTCGAAACTAAGTTTCTTATTACTAGGCTCTCGTTATCAAGGCGTACCTACACGTTTTGAAGGAACTCATGGGCACAGGTGAATTCAATCCCAGGTCACCTGAGTGAATGGTCTGCGATCGTTGCCGATAAGTTATCTGAGCTGCAAACTGACTTAGTGCAAGTCTCTTACATTAGTCAACCACAGTGTAGTAGCCAAGTTGATGTTGATGCAATTACCTACTATGAAGCAGAGTGACCCGAGATCGAATCCGGCAGGAAGTATATGTTCCTTTCACCCCTACGCCAAACATTTTAGGCACACCATGTTGACGAATTCCAAAAAGTAAAAAATCCGTGTCCGGTTTGCATGCCAGCTACCTCTCCCCCAATACGACTTTCCATCTCCATATAGTGCTAGTGCCGTTAAATCACTAAGACAAGTGGCCACATTAAAACTACATCAATGAAATTTGATCGGCAGTATAAAAGAATTTACAACATCACTTTGCTCACTACGCAGAGGCTAATTAATGTTGAAGAAGTTATAATTTATGCCATCCTTGAAGTTTCTGAGTTATTTTCTGTATGCAGTAATTGATGCGCTCATCTAAATAATTTCAAACTAGATTAATTATAACTACCTAATACCGTTTAGTTTTCAATGAATTCACAGTGCAGTGTGATATGTTTTCTCAGATAAGACATTCGCATGGATTTTATTGGCTTAGTACGGTCCATGATAAGATACAGCTAAATTATTTAGGGTAGCAGGATTCTATGTCTGATTTCCTCGATAGTTTGTACGGTTAGTGTGAATCGTTATCTCTGATACTTTTACTTTAATCAGATACAACAATTTGTTCCTTCCCAACCCATAGCTACTCTAAAAGACTAGGGATGTAGGAAAATTATATTGTAGAGCAAATACGAGGTGAGACTAGCAAAAAACGTTTACATATCTCACATGTTGAATTAATTGATGAAAGCTTACAAATCAATCTTACAAAAAATTCAATACAAGCTCTTTCTCTTGATTAAATGAAAGATTGTATTTTTGAGGACTTTGAATCTCTAACACAGTGTAAATTCATATATAAAACTACCCTTAGACTAAGAATAACCCACTAAAAATAGTAGTTTCTGGAGTATTTTTATAACCTACAGCTTTTTAACAAAGTTTTGAACATATTTTTACATTATAAGAAGACATACTATACATTCGCTTTTATTAAAGTAGTTAAAACTGTGTTCCCGATTGCAGTATAGAAATAGAACTTTGAGTTATTGATCACCTGAATACAATATTTTGTTTTGGCCAACTCAACTATATACAAGCCAGTGAACAGTAGATATACGAAAAATAAGTATATGGTTGTCAGTTGCTCACTGACTGATTACGTTCTATCTGAAGGTCTTATTATTACAAGTGAATCTCATGTATATGAATGTGGCAAATTTCTAATGTATATTCCCCGTGAATTTAGAAGTTGGTTATTTTAGCAATAGTATCAACTCGACCATCTCAGTCATTCCATTATTTTATCAAATAAACAGTTCTTTTAAAGCATCAATTACCTCACTTGTCATTCATGTAATCTAAATACTACATCATGGTGAAAAAATTGGTAGAATAAGTTTAACAAGCTGGCAGATATATGGATAAATGACAAACAATGTTAAGTTACAATTACATTTTATGATTATCTTACAATTTCAATTACTGTACAGACATTGTGTATGACTTACCAAAATTTTCCCTTTTAACAAGTGCTTAAAAATCAGTACACTCGACCACTGTTCACATCAGCTACGTAATAAAGCTGTCATCAATACAAAGGTAAATGGATGACTTCATTTTTCACTTTTTATGTATTTTCTATTATTGTTTTGTTTACATTAGTTAAGCACACTGTACTAAAATACTATGAATGTAGGCGGAGTCAACTACGAAGATACGCAATCTATGTATACGCTGGTACCATGTAATTGATAAAATGATTCTGGAATAAAATGACTTAAATTTATTGATTTTGAATGATATACTGAGAAAATTTATTCAGTAATCAAGTGATTTACAGAAATTAATAATTGTCTAAAGTATTTAATAATTGCTGTTAAATAATTAAGATGAATTTGTATATTCCCATCTGATTTGTTATAGACTGAAGCTGAACATCAGCATTAGGATGCAAGTACATCCAGCCGACGAATCCCAAATAGAACGAAACGTGTGTCCTGGATTCCACTTGCTAGTCACAACTCAACTTAAATAATGTTGTATAATAAGATGTGAAAGTTATGCAGCATGATTAATTCATCGTAGCAGATACTGACAATGATAACGACGATTAACATCAAACAATTGATTTACCGATCGTACGAAAAATAACTTAAAAATCAGAACGAATTATATAAAATAGCATTAATTGTTTGACAATAAACAATCGTCAACTTATCAATTACTAATATGATATTTTTAACATTATATACCTGAATGTTTACAGTATTACGTGTAATTAGTACAAAATCAGAGACATAAATTAAACTTTACCGAATTATATATTGCTTTAATTGATACAATTACGAATCTATGAACTTTAACTCGAATATTTAAATATAATACTTTCACTATAATTCATTTAAATCAAGTCATTATCAATCTGATTATTGTAATATTAGTTAATCGAATTCGTCACAGATTGGTGTTGGTAGAGTACTGTTGTGTACCAGATAGCAAACGACAAATATTTCACCCTGCAATGGAGCTCCTTTGCAGTCTATACCCTAGACTCGACTCCAGGGGCTTCAGGTTAGCCAACATATAACACTCTACACCATTGGGCCAGTCGACATCAAATCATCAAATTCACATTTTCATCAATATGTGATATATAGTGAGATGATCATCCATTATCATTGATGATCACAGTCTCTCTCCAGACAAAACTGAACTGCTATCAGTCACGACTTCTCGCCAGAACCTCAGGATCATCCAGAAGTTAGTTACTGGTTAGCTGATTATTTTAACTGAATCGAGATGGCTTGTGAAGATTCTTATTTTTAGTCGATTAAGTCCATTCAGAGTTGTTGATCAGTAATGACTTATTACACATCACTTCTATCGATGTCTGTCATATATGTTGGGATTTCGCAGATATTAATAATAAACTTGTAGCTCCACTTGATTTATCCAGTAGGGCTAAAGCTGGAAAGCTTCGTATTGACCAAAAGCGTATGCATGGAATTATTCTAAGATATTTGTAATATCATTTCTTTTAACAGTGATAACAGGTATCATTACAATAGTCAAAGAAATAATAAATCTGTTAAGTGTAAACGCTAGCTCTTTTATTACATGGGAATTCATGTTTTGGTTTGATTGTGTTCTCTGAGCTAGCTGATTTAATCGCTGAGTTTTCATCGTCATTCTAGATGACTCCATCGGTGAAAACTTCTGTTAAAGTTAGCTGTGTAAATTTTGTCATTTTAAAGGTACTAAACCGGTATTCAGTAAGTCAATCAGATATTCTTATAAGTTCAGAGAAAATGAAGTCCATTTCTGTCATTAATCTTGCATGTTATGAATTCGAATAAGATAAGTAGTAGACTGAAACGATGCTTTAGGAATGATCACTGTATTTCAATGATACTCATTTCTGCATTTGCTGTGAAGTATGGCTCCTCTTAATGTTCACAGCAAAGTCCCTGAATGTTTGACTGAATATTAAGTTGATCAATGATAGAAAATTTTGTTCAAAGTAGAAATGCATTTATTCTGTTTAGAATTATTTAGTCTCATTACACTGTTCAACGCGTTACCAGTTGAAAATATGCATCCTTTAACCCATAATTATCATCACATTCATTTACTCTTACTCAAACTTGCATGATTTGATAAGTAATTCTTCAGATTGCCTATTCCTTTCCGTGAACATAGCACTAATGATTGCAACATATAACTTCCTTAATACACAACATTACAACGTCAAATACTTAATAATGACTCATGCAATATGTTCATACCTTGCATACGATTGGACATTTCTAGTGACATTTAACCTCTTAGTTACATTTATATTCGATAATTTTTGATTTTGGTTATTTCCCTGAAGATGCTCTGATCAGCTCGCCGAGCGAAATGTCTTCTTATTGCATTATCAAAACCTTAAAGTTCCAAAGATATTGCATAAAACATTTTTATTTATTAGACATTATCAAACGCAAAATATCTATTTAATCATAATACTAACGTAAATGTGAGGAATCATTTGAGCTGAAAATGTCAGTGAATTGTTTCATTTAGATTTAAATTAGCCTTAACTTGGTTGTTAGTGAATTATCAACTTTTACCTAAAATGGAAAAGGTGCTAAATATCATAATAATAAGGATGATTCCAATGAATTATGTTTTTAGTACCAATCTCTCTACCTACTGTTTATTATGATTTTTAATTGTTACTACTTAAATTGTGCTTCTAATTTCCACATACAGCATCATTATGAGTACTTGAGATATCGAACACATTCAAGAACCAAAAGTCACATTTATTTGCGTTATATATATATATATATATATATATATATATATATATATATATATAATTTACGTTTCACTTAATAAGTTTCACTACATAACCTTAATAGCATACTACATTCCGATTGGTGGGCTTCGAATGAACAAATTGTCCAATCGAATGAAGGGCTTATATTAGAGAAATTATAATTCCTCAGAAATAGTTCGTATTTTGTTTTCTGTGCTAAACATCAATTAATATTAGTACTGAGGATATATTAATATAAGTATATAGTATACTTAGTTACATGAATAAATCTATTTTAATTATTTAATACTCTAACCTATGCTTAAATAAAACAATTCTACAGATTATTCAAATATTAATAAACATGATAAGAGATTGTTCAGTGAACTTAAATATATTTAATTACTTCATACTATTGACGTTTATTGTTTGTATTATTTCACCTACACTGTTTGGTGAGCAAGGTAAGTATAGGAATTTTTTTTGAACAATTGTAAAGAATATGTTGTATTAAGATGAATTTTATAAATGTGATTTTAGAAATGTGATTGTTTAACTTGATGTTTGACTTTCATTTGCAAGATGATACAACCAGTATGTTTGTGTTTGTTATATGTAGTAGCAAGAATAAAAAAACAGTGTATTTAGATGTATGACACTGGTTTTTACATGTCATGCTTCCTCTTAAAAAATAACTTAAGATTTCTGTTACATTTTATTGCCAAGACTAAATTAAGTATCATGTCGTCAGTGATTCAGGCAACAACTATATAGAGAAAAATGTTAAAACAACTTTATGCACTTATAATTATTATAAGGTAAAGAGTTCTGTAGTAGTGTGTTACTCAATATCTTGAAAATGAATCCGATTGTAAGTCGGTTAAACGTAAGTAATGCTTAAACCAACTGTAAAAGTAGCATATTTTACTTCATACAAATAACGTAACTTAATGAACACATTTTATTGAATACGAAAAATATCAAGTTCATATATTACTGAATAGATTGGCTACCTAGCCTTAGTAACTCAGTGTGCTTAGAGTTTGACTTGACAGCTTATGAGTGACGTTCTCAATGTGAATGGTAACACTGAGATACATCCACATCTAATAGATAAGTCCATGCGAAAAGACAAAATTGTTGTCCTGAATTCGACTTGCTAATAACAAGTTTAGCATTAATTTATTCGACAAATTTGCATACTGTTTTATACGGTTCAAAGTTCAAACTGAGAAACACTTAATCAGACTCATCCTTTAGTGAATGTACAAATCGAAACATATGGGGACTTAAAATAGAAACACTTAGTTTCATTTTAAGTTCTTATCAGACATCTCTTCTTATTACATGATTACTTTACTGTATGCTATTGCGCATTAGCTAATTTCAGTTACTAGTGTACTGAGTAATTTTCAAATATTTTTTTCACTTATCTGCTGATATAATTTTTATATTCAGATACACCACTAGGAGTGGGATGGTCGTTAAATGAATACAACCAACTGTTCATCTTAACTGAATTTATAAATGGTTTTCCAGATTATCACCATTCTGTAGGAAAAAAACTACTCTTCATAAATGTTAATTTAATCAGTCACAGGTTATTTATTTCAACTTTAGATGTGGAACAATTTTCAGCAAACATTGCTTACATTCATTTTTCTAGTAGGAATAATAAAACCCCTAGAAAGGAGAATAGTAAAGGAACTAACATTTCTTATAGCTAGCTATCCTACAATATTTAATTGCATGTATTCGTCACGGATTGATATTGATCGGGTTTTAAGGAGAGCCAAGGAATACTGGATAGATGTTTCATCCTAAAATGGGACTCAAAAGTAGTGCACACTGTTGATTCCTTCAGGAAATCCAACTCACTGGCCTGTTAGTTGGCGAACGTTTAACCCTCTGCACTTCTTAGCATGCATCTAATGGTAGAATATTTCACTCACATCAATTTGTGATATATCATGAAGATCATACATCGCTATTAGTGAAAACTGTTTTATAGCCAACAAGGCTATCTCATAATCTTTCCAACAGTTTACCTTTTTAAACGTAATTCAAGCAATAGGTTCTATAAGGTACAACACGCACAAAATCTAATTCATTGAATGAGAAATTCATTGTTTTACATCATGACTAAATATATCAATATTTCGCTCAGTATTTACTCATGGGTTAGAAAAATGGACTACAAATATAAAAAGCAGGTGTAGGCTGAAGATCACTGATCATGAATATCATCAAAGTAACGCCTGTGTAACATAGAATGAGCGAAGTAATCAATTCTGAAGTTAAGCCCACAGAACTATAGAAAGAACGCATATCAGCCCATGTTGCTATAATCGTTGGTTGAATGAGGTAATTGCGAAGTTTATTATCTAGATTTAACGTCTACCTAATTCATCTCATGATTATATTTAATGTGGAAGTGAAATGAAAGAAAACTAGGGCCTACCAAATCAAAACGTGGTATCAGTCAATAAAGTCACTGACCATTGGTATAATTCACATTGGTAAGTTTAGACTACCCAGTTGGCGTCCGTGTGATCATCGTTATCGCTAGCTGAATAACATAGTTCATATCAAACTTGATCATTCTTTTGTACACTTTTGTTTTCTCTTCATGTTGAACAATAATGTAGGCATTAACCTTCTTAATTTGCTTGAGTCATTTAATGCTGCATGGCAATTCGAACAGATGTGTATGTATTCCAGGGTTCTACGCTGTACATAACTGAATGATAAAGATGAATCTAATAGTACCTATACAGAATTATTTATTATACTAAGTTTCACACAATTAACTGCTTCCACTATTGAATCGTATATCCTTAATATAGAACGATATTTTTCAACTACTAGATTTGTAATTAATTAAATACGTCACAGATTGATAGTTGGTAGGATAAGATTGAAAACCAGGTAGTACTGAACAGATGTTTAACCCTATTATAAGACCCGTTAGCATTGTCCACCTCAGATTTCGCCTCAATTGCTTTAGGTTGGCGAAACGCCTAGCACTCTAAGCCACTAGGCCGACCGACATCCAATGGATAAAATTTCCACTTTCATCAACTTGTGATCTAACGCGACGATTATTCAATGTTACTGGTGATAACTGTCTCACTCCAGATAAGTATGTGCTCCACCAGTCAGGACTTTTAGCTATAGTTACTGGAACATCCAGAAGTTGATCACTAGTGAGCTGATTATTTCAACTGAATCAGAATTGTTTGTGAAGATTGATATTAAGTTTAGTTGATTGAATACATCACAGACTGATGTTGGTAAAGTCCCATTAAAACCAGAGAGCACTGAACGTTTGCTTCGTCCTAGTTCAGGGCTCCTCAGCATTGTGTACTCTGAATTCCTCCTCAAGTGCTTTAGGTTGACGAACACTTAATATGTGATTTGTGAAGAAATTAAACATTTTTTATCCAACTAAAATCATCATCGATGTTGTTTTTCTCTTATCTAAAAACGAAGATTTAATCTAATTGTCTTTTTTCAGTCAAACAAAATATACATGTAAATTAGAAACCGATTTTGAAAAAGCCTTTCCCTACGATTTCACTTGAATGACAAGAAAATTTGACTATCCCTTAAATCACTAAGTGTAGATATATGAAGGAAAAAATGGTAAGTGAAGACAATAAGCATAAAAACGAAAAGGGAGTTTTCAACTCTATGAAATGTTATTTACGTAACTCAATATAAAATTGTTGAAATGAATAAATCGTAACATTTCTGTAAAGTAATATAATTTAAGGTTAGATTGTGGCTATGTAGTGGAATCCAGGACAATCCTACGTCCTATCTGAGGACTCATCAGCCAATCGCACTTGAATACCTAGTGTCAATGTTTACGCGTGGAATCAAATACAGTCCTATTCGTGTTAAGTGCCACTATATTCACCACTGTGAAACTAAATCTAAACTAAGTAGTCATGAAAAGGACAAAGCGTATATCATGGATTTCAATTACGAGCAACAGTTCAACTCCTGTCATACTTGTATACTATCACTGCATCAACGCAATCTGTTCACCATGCACATATAACAATAATTCATAATATCATCAACAGAAAGATACAAATACTTTCAAATTAATCAATATAATTTGTTTAGATTAATTGCTTTATTTACACAAATAAATACTGTAGTTACGCGTAAATGTTTCTAGACCATGGAAGCTTAATTATTCTATATTACAAGTAAATCCGTTTATAAAGTATAATTTACCTACCACTTTGGATGACATTTTTAAATGAATATATATCTAAAGAATGAATCTTCTATTATTGTACACCACATTCGAAGTCGTAGGAATGCAGTTCACGCTTCGATTTCTTTAAATTCATCCACCTAATATCAATAAATAGTAGTAATTAGAAAAAGTGGTATGTGTGCAAGTTATAATGTAACTGGTCAGCTTTAGCTTAAGTGTTTAGTTATTTAGGAGAAATAGTTAAGGAGGAGTAGTTTTCTGAGGGATTAAATTATGATAGCTATTTTCCAGCTATTATAACCATTGGCTTTAGGCTTTATTACATTCGATCGTTAAATTCAAGAACACACTTAAATATTTTTATTTTACATATGTATTATTCATAACTGTATGGACAACATTTCATATCTTCAGTTTAAATCAGATAATAAATTGATGCTCTGCTAGTTTCTATAACAAACCCTACTAAGTATGTGCATACACATAGCAAAGATATTATTTTGCTTCATAAACCCAAGTCATTGGTATATAAGAAATGGTAATGATTACACAGGTTTTCTATACATTAATTAGTAGGGTTTTCAGCCCTTAGCAGTTGTCTAATAAAGTTAAGCTAAAAAACATAAAAATTCCTAAACAAACTTTTATTCCATTTAGTCATGTAGTATAGTAGCTACATTACATGCTTAATGAACACATTCTTGATCAGCATAGATAACAAAATTGAATTATATTACTTTAATTTAACTGATGGATTGTTTTTTTTCATCAGGTTGTAATTTATCTCCTACTAGAACCAGCGTAATAGTAACTAACTTGTTTATTATTAGAGCACGTATCAGTAATAGTTCACAGTAAACTTAAGTGAAAGACATATCCGCTTTATTTTAAGGCGCCTAGAATAAAATTTCACCAGACGATACCTATTAATCACAATGTTATTCGTCAATAAAACCTTCAAGAAAGTTTCACTTCTAAATTATTTAATCAACAAAAGTAATTTTCTTTTTATAAATGAATGGAAACCAATGATATTACAATGAAATATTAATAGCACATAGAAAAAGCATGTAGTTTAATGCTAATAGCAATATTCAGCAGTCAATGAATGTCAAAACATTTGTATACTTTAGTTAAGTGATTACATTCTTCTAATTCCATTCTCTAAATTGAAATTTAGACTTTTAATTTGTTACTGTCAAATCAATTGAAAGTAGATTAATGAGTTCATCCATAATGATGTCATTTTACAATATGTGACTTCAACCAGCCTATTGATAATGCAAAAGCTATGAGTTGACATAAACGACAGGACCAACATTTTAATAATAAATACAAACAACATCAGCTTAGAGTCATTTTTACTGTAAGCTTATTTCACTCTTATTGGTAAATTGCTGGAATATTCCAGGGGCTTTATAAACAATTTGGAATGATAAATATATTCATATATCTTAATGACAAGGTGGTTTCCATGATACTGCTTCCGATGAAAGGTTGAAAGTATGCCGTGAAAATGTGCTACTTTAAATCAATGCCAATTACTGCTCTCTTCAGTCACACATATTTTGAAGTAATATTTATCATGATATTTCATTCTTACAATTGTGTACAGACTGATATCATTTAAATCATAGTTTTATTCACTGATTGTACAGAATAGCAATGTCAGTAAAATTACTCAGCTAATTTACTATTCGTTTCCGCTACACTACAATTTTGTCTGGAACATCAGTGTATCATTCGGTTAAAAATTCTATAACATGTAAGATTAATTTACAACGGTCTCAAACAGTATTACGAAATTAAAAGCAAAGTTGTCAATAATCAAAAAAGTAAACACTGTAAGAAAGACACTAGTGGTATGAATCTATCAAAAGTATGAAATAATATTAAAACCCAAAGAACTAAAAATTAGTAATAACTTATGGGTTCTCCTTACTGTGATTGCTTCGGACTAATGTCATCTGAAGACACTAATCATAGATTGCTGGTTTCTAATATTTACCCAGTATTCTACGACCTACGAAATTATACCAATCAGCTCCTCAAGAACCCGTGACCAGATTCCGTCCATCAACCTTAAAAAGCCATTACATGAATCCATAAATTATTATGTAGCAAAATACTACTCAGCATATTTACATTTATATAAGAAGTTATATTATCTATACCAGGGACTTCGCTTTGGAAAAGTCTAACAACACTTTGTAAACATTCACAAGTTCGTTATTTTCGACTCATATATGCTAAAAAAACTTGCAAGATGACTACAAATGTCAACTCATTCAACTACTTCAGTTCTAGTTGTCATAACCTTCTTGAAAGTACATTTTTCATTTTGAACAAAGTATGTTAAGCATACGTAATGCATTGAGATAGATTGAATGCGAAATTCCCTAAACAGAAAACATCATTATAGAACGAAATATCTAAATGATTCATGATTAACACTTAAGAATATAGTCAAAATTCATTATCTTAATGATTTGTGACAATCTGAATAGGCATAAGCTATAAAGCTCATAGAAACTAGATTTTTGTTTTTGAGTTGAATGATGGGATGAATTTCATGGGAATACTTCGGTAAACAGAAATGAATGAATGTATTTACAAACACATTTATGCATACTTTCGACTTTTCACATTCTCTGCTTTCCTTACAGAAATGTCAATTTTATAAAATTTTATACATTCTTATGCGATTGTTTAATAACTTAAATGAATAACCAAATGATACATACAGGCATCGCTATTAAGTATTCTGAACTAATGTACTTTATGAGTTGTGGTATTTTTATTAGTTAGTATCTAGTATTTAAATTCAAACACACGCTTGTTTTAAAGATTGAAAACAAGCATAAAACCCAGTCAAGTACAAGCATCACTTGAAGATCTTTGATTCTCATTTGTGACCATGTAGTAAATTGTTCGATAATCAATAGCACCTTTCATTTATTGAAAGTTATACGAAAATAAATCTAAATCAGTGAATATAAGAAATATTAAAACCAATACGATTCGTCTATCATCTATTTTTATCTAACTATCTGTCTGTTCTTGTTTCTCACTGAACCATAGATCCTTTTATTAATGTTGATGAATCATGCTGTAGGTTGTAAAAGGGGTAACCTAACCCCACCCATAGTCGTGTTAAAAAGGTGGATCAGTCACTGAAGTATCCATTTTCTTTCCATTCAACCATAAACAACTCGGTTAAACCAATTCAGTTACGAAATTATCAACACCGTCTCAATTTATATATTTGGTATTAGTTCTATGCACATGATAACAATCCAGATACCATAGGCGTTTTGTTATTAAGCTGAAAAGATTATTTCAGTAAATCAGTGATCGTTATTAAGCCAAAAACAAATTTCACATGTCACTTGATATTTTTGCACATTTTATATTGTCCCTAATTTTGTGATCTATTAAATAGTCAATAAATAATGACTCTGTCAGATATCTAGAGAATAAGATTTCCCTATCATTTAATTGATTTGTTACTGTACAAATATGTATAGCTAATTATCATCACGCTTTTCTGTTATATCTATTCGAAACATCAGTTCAGTTGGAATTGATACCCTATCGAATATGCTGACTTCCAAAAACATACTTTTATCAAATAATTAGCGGGATACAATCCCAATGTTTTCAGGTAGATATTTTTATATTTGGTTCCTATCTAATTTAGAGCTCCAAGTTTAAAATAATAACGAAGACATTAAAACAAATATCAGTTTGAACATTGTTTTATTTTGTTAACAGGTTTGTTTGATTTATATGTAAATAACCAGTCTCCATTTTGAATTTCATCCTATCCACTTGACCATCATCCACTACAGTCACTGACTGTCGTAACAACACCTCATAAAAATCTCTACAAATTATCTAAGTTGAGTATGAAGGGCATCGTTAAATTCGACTAGTCGTTACAAACCAGTAAACACATAAACAGTATCATATTTTCAACGTCTGTCTGAAGAGTACTCTGTTCATTTGTTGATTATATTTTTCATAAACTAATACTAAGTAATTAACAACTACCTGTACTTATAAAATTATGCTTATTATTTATGTTATTATTTACTTGATCAATATATCAAAATATTAGAAATACTGAGGTTTTAGGATGTACTTAATTGTTTAAGGAGTATTATAAATAGGTAATGGAAACAGTTATATCTGGAGATTACATTTTTCATCCTACTATTCGTAGTTCAAAAGGTATAACCATATAGTTTAACATACACATAGTCTTTACGAGTATGTCTGATTTTCACTTTTATAATATGCTAGAAAATTCGGTGATTTTTATTAGTTTGCATTGTATGCAATATATCAGTGTCTTTAAGTAAACTCACCTGTGTACCGTAAATTATTAACAGAGAAGACCATGCACAAAATACTGGATAAAGAAGTTATTATGTTCGTGAAACTGTTACGCGCTTCATTAGTACTCCACTGCAATTTTCTTATGGAAGATTTGTTTTATGGTCCAAAACAAACGTCTGGTTTTTTTTATTTATGTCAATTTACAAATTCCATGAATGTTGGTTTACATTCATATTAAATTCGTTATAAATAAATGATAACTCACCTAATCCGGATAAAAAGTCCTTCCGTCATAATGTCATTCAAGGGGAAACAAATACTACAGGATCATACATTCCTACTAGATATTGTTGAACTATTAGACTTAGTCATGGAGTAATACTGAGAGATTTTACAGTCACCTGAGCTAGTTATTCAATATTTTCTAGGAGATTCAATAGTTTTAGAATTGTTCAATATTCACCAGTAGTTCATTGATGTCAACTAAAAAATTGATAAGAAATTAGGTAAATACTGATACAAATTGCTAAACTAATTAACTGTCTATAATAACTTATAAAACTAGTCAACCGTTTAGCCACCTTAAAATCTACATATTGTATTTCTTACAAACCTCTTGTACTCTAAAGTCTAGATGACCTTCGATTAAATCAATGAAACAAAATCTTGACAGATGATCATCAAAAAGACATATTTTGAACTATGAGGGAGCTGACTTTTTGAATATTCTGGAATCTGGGACATCAACCTTTGTTTAATATAGTATTCACACTTCACAAAACTAAGTTTCAAATGTCACTGTAAATTGGCTAACTTCTATCAACAAAACATGCTAACGTGATAGTTAAAGTGTTCTACTTTTATTTTTTTATACAATCAGCACATATAATGACGGTACTAGAAAAGCCAATATAAATTGGATTATTAAATTGTGACTGATTATTGCCAAGTTTAAATGATTTATCAGTAAAACTAGTTATAGTACAATTTAATAAAAATGTAGCTTTTCAGAAATACGCCACAAACAGATTAATATAATTTGAAAATGACAGATAGAAGCAAAATTTGAATATCAAACTGCCTAATTCTAAAATGTTATCTACTAAAGGGTTGCTTGGAAATCTACGGAATCTTGATTTATTCAAAAATAAGATAATCACTGCGAAAAACTTATATAATATTACCGGTGAATTTTTAATAGGAAACAGCCATTAACCAATGTTAAACGATAGGAAACAGTAAAATAATGGTAATAACCCTCCAATATCAATGCAATTCAATTAGAAATTCTTTTAATTGGATTTGAGTGATATACTATGTATATGGGCTTGTAATACTAGCCGACTCTCTGTAACAGATTAGATAAAGTATACGTTCACAGTTGTTTACCTAAAAGTCATTACTTTGAGCACCATGACTTAGAATAATCAACTGGCTGTGTATTTAAATTGGATAATAATAGCTAACTTGAAACGTGTTCAATAGTTTTCAAAGTCGGACTGTGCGGAATTTCTACATTGATATGACAAAATAAACACGAAGCCGTAAATCGATTGATTCTTGAGTATTATTTAAAACAATGCTATTTTAAGTCATTTATACCAACCAAATTCTATTAGTCACTATTCTATGTGGCCACTAGTCTGTGCGAATTTACATTACAGCCCAGTATGTTTAAAACATTTAAGAGATAACAGTAGATTTATCCTTTCTTAAAAACATTTAGTGGAACCGATTTATTGGTTCTTAATAGCAGGAGGCTAGTAAATATTACTATCTGTATACTCGAGAATATAGTGGATGGTAGCACTTCAAATATATCACTCAATAAAGTTTCTTTGAGATACTTTATAAGTCAGTCAATACAACTACTTCATTAAAATGTGCCTACTCAGAAAAACTGTCACTAAACCAACATGTTAGGGAATTTACAGTATATTTCTTACTGCTAATAAAATATGAAAGTAAACGCAACTTACGTTATTCGGGTGGCATAAGCAATTTAGTTTATTTTAAGGTAGGTTTTCAATGCTTACTGCGTTGCTGATAACAGTTTGCAGAATATATTTGATCTGTTTACAAAAGAATACTAAACTTTAATAACGAAAATACAAATGGATTCCATAGAATTTACAAATGAGCTCCACTTTTAAGTCGACTAGAAACGACAATTATGAAAACGAAAATTAACACTTTTCATGTACTGCATTAGATTACCTTCTGAAATTTTATACCGTAAAACCTATCGACTGATATTGGAGAATGTGGTAAGATAGATCCCGGTTGAGTATAATGTTCACTAAATGGATGATATACTAACAAATCTAACCCTTCTATGTTTCTAAACAGTCCTACCCCCCTCGCCTTACTAGTTTATAATTGAAGTTATTTACAACTAAACAGACGATTTTTACGAGTACTTGTTAAAAAAACACTTTTCTTCTGACTTAGGTATCTAAAGTGTTTGGAACTTAAACAAGCTACTGTAAATAAGATTAAAATACTGTTATGTAATTCAATCATTAACTGTCTAAAAATTCCTACTTTCTATGAAAACATAGCAATTATGAATGACGAATATCTTTCTGGGTAAATCTAAATTTATAGTCTAAAATGAATTACCAAATTTAATAGGGTAACATCATTTAAATTAGATTATAGTCAATAAGTTTGTGGTTGTTAGTGTCAAAATGAATTGTTTATGCATCGATCGAAATTGTCAGGATGATCATAATCATCATAAGAATAAATAAACATTGGCGGGGTGAATTAAACATCAGCAATGTGAATATGAATCAAAACAAAGCAAATGTTCGGACGATGAAAGGCTAAGTGTTAAGTATAAAATGATGTTAAGTAATAAAATGATGTGATAGTTCATTAAAATTGTTTATGTGGTAACAGGAACGAATATTAGTAATAATAATAAAAAGATATGAATAGTAATAACAATAAAATTTGAAAAAAAAACAAATGTTATGAAGATACAAAGAGGGAAGATTAATATATACATTAAGTAAACTGAATTATTGATTTCGTTGATCTGATGTGGGCTGTAGTAAAAGAAGCGGCTGGAGATATTCGTTCAGAACTCAGAGCTTCGGCTCTTTAGTCTGAATAGCAATCGCTTCTGCCGTTAGAACAACTTTGAGTCCTACCGACTTTTCAGATAGTTATTAATAGGGTATATTATTGAAAACAGTTAGCAGATGCTAACAGTATGTCCTGTTTCCACTAAATGACCTAGTAATGAACTACTAAATGTATTAACCATGCCTTTGCTCAGCCACCCTGGAAGATGTTTCCGAGCACAAAACACTTGTTATGATTTGTATTCGCCCTGCTGATGTTTAAATCCTCGTGCCAATTTATATTTATTCTTATGGTGATTATGATCATCCTGATAATTTCTACTGACGTATAAGCTATTTGATTGACACTAACAACCTCAGATTTATTGACTTTAATCTAATTTAAAAGATATTTCCACACTAAATTCGGCAATTCATTTTGGATTATTAATTTGGATTTATAAATGTAGAAACTGATGAGAATTTATCCAAAATGAATATTCTTCGTTTACAATCATTAAATGCTAAGATTGTGTTACTTAATAGTAAGTCAGTATCTATCCTTCTCTACATAAATCAGCTTACATTAAGAACTGTTTTGCACATTTCCAAGTTCTAAAGCTTCTAATAAACGACCTGTTTACGTAACAGATATAAGGTGATTGATCAATGACAAAATTACTATTTGGAAATTTAATGAATAAGGATGAAAAGTAGTTTTGAATATATAAAAATACAGCCACCTGATAAAAATAAAAGTATATATATATATATATATATATATATATATATATATATATTTGTAAACCATTTTCTCTCGCTGTTTACTTAACAGAATCAGTACACTTTGGGTAAATAACATCACTGTTCAAATGAATTTTCAAGGGAAAGGTGGAAAACATCGATACAAAGATAAACCTTAAAAGTAAATAATCGGAATTTAAATAAACCCTTAGTATTGATTATGAAATAAGTAATTATTAGTAGATTAATTCTCAGTATAAAGGTCGTTTATCAACTTGAAAACACTTAGTAATTAACTCATAAGATACTTTAAGTAAACTCGAGAACATAATAGAAAATAACGTTTTCAATATGCAGCAAACAGTAAAAGTCGTCAAAAACGTGCTGTTCAGTTTCGAGGTTTATGTAATTTAATACTGAATGGTTCAGCTTAAATTATAATTAGGAGGATACATATCAAATGAGCTTTAAGTTAACAGCCAGCACTACTGTAAGGACTATCAATGAGGGTACATATAGCTAATCATTTACAGTAAGCATAAATTTGTTTTAATTGTCATTAAATACTGCAATCATAACACCACTCTTTTTAAATCAGGGCATTCTACTCACATGGCATCATTTTCTCTGCTCAACCTGGCTAGTAAGCTTCAGCTAGGTTAATGTCTATGATACCTTAGTAATTGCGTATAACCACTGAACACTAATGAGCTTACAATGTCTACGTTTTCAATCATTACTTTTCCAGTCTGTAATTTTTTTTCACATTTTTATGACTGTAACATTTACTGTTCAGGCGATAATTAATATTTTACTGACTTGGAATAGTACATTTTATTTTCGCCTTCATTACACTTCCTAACTGATAAACAAAACATCGATTATAAAATAATAAACAAGTCACAAATAGAGAAAGTTATTAATACTAGACTACTTATATACAATAATAAGTAAAAATGCATAAGTTTATTACTGTGATTTTAGAGTTTAGTAACAAAACGAATAGTATGATCAATTTATTACCTTTTTTCACAATAAAATACTTATTACAATAAGGAAAAAACTGAAGTAACAACATTTATAAGATAGTAAATAATTGCAGATTTTGATTAACATTTCGATAACACCAGTGTTTTATTACTATACCAGATCTTTCACATTTCTGTCTACATCTACATATTCCATTCTAATATGAAATTGCTAAATTTATTGCTTAACACCTAGTTCATTCACCTAATATATACGAAAGACATTTTGGTGTAGTTAGGAAGCACTTTTAATTCTATCAAAAAAAGAAATTACACCAATATCTTATTCAGTAAAATTGATAAAAAATATGTTTAATCACTATGCAAGCACTGTTCACTTGTGTTTATTAATCAATCAGTAATAGATGATATTATTAAAGCAGTCACCCTCCTATTTACCTGATTATTTATTACCATAATTTTATTGTTACAGATAAATTGGCAACCCCGTCCCTCTTCTTCGTTGACATCGAATTATAATGAGTGAACAATTAGGGTTAGGCCACTTTTATAAGTTGACTTGTCAGTGCATTCACTAGCGTACGTTTGCATTAGTTGGGATATATCTCGGCAGAAATTTACTTATTTATTTTTACGTTAGCATACTTTTCGATTATTTTATAACTTTCAAAACAATCGTTCGCTTGAAAAAGAACTCACTATTGATAAGATACATAAACTAATAATATACACTGTATTCACGTAGTCATTCTATATGGAGATATAAGAAAAACGCAATCTACTTAAAGTGGTCTTTTTGAAATTGTCTCGAATGATAGTTGACTTATTAAGTATGCAATGCCAGTACGCATTTAGCAAAGTTAATGCATACTGAAAGACAATGCAAATATTTTTAATTGATAAAGGGTCTCGATTTAGGTAGCTTATATGATATTCTAAGAGTATAATTAAACTTAAATTGATCACAAGTATTTCACTTGTCCACATAGTTGACATACATCGTATTCACTTACAAATATAAATATATTTTCACTGAAAAGTAATTTAGTAATTATATGTACATTATCACATTACATCATACCACTCTATATTCATTGTGTAATGTATTGTTCTAAATTTTATCACAACATTAAAAATTGGTTGCTAATGAATTCCTTATCTCCACATCGGTTTCAGGTAAAGTTCTGAATCTAACTTTCAAATAATAAAAAATATATGTTCAGTTCACTCGAATTATATTAGTACACAAATCAACTGTTATTTGAATGACAGTAAAACTTATGTACATTTTAAGCATATACGTTCGCTTTACACTTACACACACACACACGCAATGTTTATAGACAAAATTTTTCAATCTATTTGTAAATGACATTAAATGGATGACAGGTAAATTAAGTGAAATTTAGTTATTAAACAATTCTCACAATTCAACTGATCTAATACAATATAACCATAATTGGAAAGTTGACTTAACGGGTATGAAGTTAGATAATAAAATGTTGACTGGATCCTGATTCCAAGAGTTCTTCCATTGTTAAACCTTCAATCAAAGGTAGAGAACGAGAAGTATGGAGAAAGCTGCAAATTATATAAGGAAAATATGGGTTGATAGGATTCAAGATTTTAAGATCTTCTTAAAGAGACGATAAGATTGATAAATGATTTAGTATTTATTCGATCAAAACATTAAAATGTAATCAATCTTTATTAATAATTTTCTAGCAGGTTTTCAAAGAGTACTGATTATTCTAAGCTATTTTCCTGTCTTCTGCAGAACGTTTTATCCCAACCAGTTAGGTTTATTGTTAGTGTTTTAAGCGCAGAAAAATCAGACGCCCATTTATCTCAATTCAGTAGTTTCCCAAGACACTATCACGTAGTTGTTAGAATTCCACTGATAGTTAAATTTTACTTTTATTTGAAAAATAGATATCATGGAATAAAATAAATTCCGACTGTAGATAACCTTCTGTATAGTATAGTGTTTACAAAGTGTAGTAAACTCTCTCTAATGGTGAACTTATAATTGCGATATAACTTCGAGTAATCATTTTTAATCATCTACTGACGTTCATTTGCTCATTTGAATTTATCACAATTGTACGGCATGATACAATAACCACTCATTTATTTTTCACTTTATCTCACAACTGCGACTTCACACCATTCTTTATATGCCTTCACATTTATCACATGAATACCTAGAAATCTTAACTACCAGGTTCAGTATTGTATTTGTGTATTTTTTCTGTTTTGCAATATCTTGTCGCTTCATGACATCATTCTAAAATTCACTACATTAAACTGTATTTATAATATTACTACCATTAGTAACTTTAGTCTGTTTACAGCTGAATGAATCCTCGGAATAAAATGCGTTCATTTCATTTTACAATTTTATTGCTCATACTATGATTCATCTTAATGTTGCTTCATATACTTAAAATAATAGCCTTGAAACTTTGTTCACTTAGTACACAATAATGAAACTAATGTTCTCAGTATTTATAGTTGGCATTAAATGTAACACTGAAAATCTCTATGTTCAATGTCTAACACATCTATCAATATGATAAATTTATTATTTACGCTTATTAAGTTTTGTATATTCATAAACAGTTAAAACAAAACCACACCTCTTTAGTAAAGAAAATTGTACTTTAATTAAATTTCTAGATTTAAATAGCACCAACAAGCTACTGTAACTACATGAACGTCTTTGGTAGAACAAATTAGGGTTTAAAATTTAAGAACATGACAATTATTCAAATGTTCGGATTAAAAGGAATATTTTTTTAAACATAAAGGTTACATATAGTCTATTGCTTATTTAGTGAATATATCAACCTTTCTAGATTATTTATTTTAGTCTATAATAAACAATGACCAATACTTACTTACTTACGCCTGTTACCCCTCTCGGAGGAGCATAGGCCGCTCACCAGTTTTCTCCATTCAACTCTGTCCTTAGCTATCCTTTCCAGCTGTCTCCAGTTACTGTTCATCCTTTTTATGTCTGCTTCCAGTTCTCGACGCAGGGTGTTCTTTGGCCTTCCTCTTTTCCGTTTTCCAACAGGATTCCAAGTTAGTGCTTGTCTTGTGATACAGTCTGATGATTTGCGCGATGTATGTCCTATCCATTTTTAACGTCGTTTCCTGATTTCCTCTTCAGCTGGAAGTTGGTTTGTTCTCTTCCAAAGTAGGCTGTTGCTGATGGTTTCCAGCCAACCATTCAGTAGCTTGTATCAATTCTATGAGCAAGCATTAAATAATTGTTTATATATTTTATAAAACTAACTTTTGATCTTATTCTATGTAACTAGCTGGAATAAAATGTAATAGTTCATTTTAATAGTATTCAATTTTGTAGGTCAATTTCATGAAATTCGTGAGTACTGATTAGTCTAAGATAATAATATGATTAAACAGAGCAATACTTGCATCAAAGTACTTCTAAAACAATGGAGAGTTCATTCTTTTAAAATTTATAGTATGATTATTTTAGATCTTAATGATGTTTTGCATAAATACACAAAGATAATAGCTGTAACTAAGTGGTTTACTCAACTGAATTTCAACTGTTTGTTAACAGGTTTAAGCAACGTCTAAATCACCAGTTAATACCAAGAGCCAATAAAGCTGAAGTGTTACTCAAGATAGACTGCTTAAGTCAGTTCTCCATTACATGATTCTATTCAGTTACTCAGGATAAAAATAAACTTTTATATCAGAAGAGGTATAATAATAGCCATTTGATTTTCTATATTTCTACTGACCAATTGGTTAAAACAGTTTCTTACTCATTAAATATTTAATGGATCAATACCTGTTACCCCCTCGTGGGGTATAGGTTGCATTCTTCAGTCAACCTTATCCTAAAAACTCCTTTCCGATTCTTCCTTAGTGTAATTCATGTCTGCCTTTAATTCCTAGAACGATGTGTCCTTTGGTCTTGAGAATTTCAGGTTATTACTTGCCTTGTAATGCGGTTTAGTGATTTAAACAATGCGTGTCCAATCCACCTCCAGCGTTTCGACTTAATTTCTTTCTCGGATGGAAGTTTGTTCTCTGCCACAGTAGGTTGTTGTTGATGATATCTGGCCAACGGATCTGGAATATATTTCATGAACAACTGTTTACAAATATGTGTTTATTTTGAATTATGCTTTTCGTAGTTATCCAAGTTTCATCTCCATGCAACAGAACTGTCTTGACGTTTGTATCAAAAATTACTTCATCACATATTAACTTATTTTGATCTTTATGTCAAATACTTATGGAAAATTCACCAGGCCTAAGCCTCAAGATAGCTGTCACTTACAAGCAAAGTTTATTCGTAATTAATTGAGAACAAAATACCCTAGAATGTATCATTCACTATTTTGGTTAGTGGTTTTTGCAAAATTACTTAAATTAAAGTCAATGCATCAAACTGAGATGTTCATAGGCATTTGTCACCTACCAGTGACCAATATCGTTTTATCCAGGTATTGGTGATAAGCATCTAATTGTATCATTACACTTAACATACCATATCTATATCTGTCTGTAATTAGTATAAACGCTTAGAAAATGTAAATCATTAAACATCTAATGTTAGTTTCATGTATATATATATATATGTATATATGTATATATATATATATATATATATATATATATATATATATATATATGAATGTCTACACTATTTACACTCACAAATAGGAATTTTGTGACTAGATATAAAATCAATCTTCATTTAGTAACGAATCTATGGACAGTTGACGAAATATTCATACGCAAGTTGAATTTCAAACAAAAGTGCAATCAATATATAGACGGAACCATCGAAAAAATAATGAGTGTATTCGCTTTGGACACAGATTTCTTATAAATAGAAATAAGAAGATTTAAATAAGTAGAGAAAGGGATCAAGAAAATGCCTTCTGTAAATTCAACCACTGACAAAATGAAAGAACTTAATCAAGCTTGATTAGAATGATTGTTATACATTCCCTGATTGCTTAAAATCAAACTGTAAGCTTCGATAATTTTCGGCTACAATTTAGTATTAGAACGATGATTAGCGACAATTAAACTGCTTGCTCCAAGTTTTCTAACTAGCCAATCAACGTCTGAATTCATTAGCCACATTTAGCTAATTAGATGACAGTATCTGCATGAATTATTTATTGGAAAGATATCATTCATGTTACAAACGATATAAATATTTTATACAGTAAATAAATGATTTCCAGTTCCTTAGTAGGTCATTTCCAGTCAGTTCTAAACAAGGACTCATTATAAAATCCTTCCCTCACGAAAATTTTATTTAAAGGCAGAGATTTACCCGTAGATAAATATACGCTACAGCTCCAACCTTATACATACATATACTCAAAATAAATTAATTATTCTTTTGAAAATAGTCTGCTTTTCTTTCTGAAAGTTACCGTTTTCAATAATGTAATTTTGATATGGTCACCAATTATCGGTTTTCGTTTATTGTTTTCTGGTTGTGTTTTATGTTGAACTTTAGGCGTATAGTAATTTGGTGATGTAACTTAATAAAAATGCTTGAATTATGCTAGAATTCAACTCAATGTGTTTTAATCTGACGTATCAGCACAACATTAATTAATCATTCTAAAGGAGAAATATAAAGAAATGATATATATCTAGGAGTTGAACTGGGTAGCCATATTCGATAATCCCAAATAGGTTTACTTAAATGTACTTACGATTAGCTTTCAGATTTATTATTTGAACTCTGAAATATAAATATACGTCCATAATTATGGAATCTATCAGTTTTTGTACTAATGGCATAAATAAACTACTATGAGAAATCATGTAAATAGAACACTTTAGCAATAAGTGGTGAACGATTTGAATTAGAGAGTCTACCTCTCAAAAACCTTCCTTTCATATCAAATTATGTTTTCATTTATACGAACACAGTTTACAGGCGTATAACCAATATAACATCATGTCTGTATATCATTAAAATTAGGATATGGGTTTACTGCTTATCTTCAGATTCATTGTAATTTTGTTTAATAGAGTATACGATTATCCTCTAGTTGAAGCTTAGTTTGAAAAGTGCTCAACCAAACACCTTTTGAACATCATAAATAAAATATTGAATAGCGTTATTCATGAATCAACAAAAATGTACGACCGATTATTATCCTAGCCTGGTTATTGATTGAATATGAACATTAAATAAAATATAAAATAAAATTACTCAAACTGTCGATTCATTACAGTCTGATCTATTTGTTAAATCATGTTTCTGAGATCTGATGTTTGTGCAGGTAGTAACACGATCTATGAGAAACAAGGATGCTGATTCTAAAAAGCCAAGACAATTTATTTAAATCTAGTATTAAGGTCAAAAAGCGAATTAGTGAAAATACAATTGAAGTTTCACTCTATCTGTTTAACAGAAAGGTATTATTACTGATATCTGTGCCGATGTTGTCGGGAAATTCAATTAATTCTTCACAATTTAACCAAGCATCTCCAAGTACACTGTTCTAACTAAATGATATGTCATTTGTCAAAAAATTAGTATGACTAATGTAAATCTGTTTAAGTGCTATAATTCACGATGATTGTCAAATTAATAACTGGTCCGACCCCAGGATATTAAAAATGTTAAGAACCCAATTAAAGAAGAGAAATATAATCTTCAATACAGTTAAATTTTACTGTTGATATCGTGTTACATGACAAAATGAAGGTTTTTAATCTAGACAACTAATTGTAAGTGTTTGGATTTATAAGGAAGTTTTTACAGAACTCGATCTACAGATTCCAAGGCTATGTGGTTTGATGCTCATTAGAAAGGCATATTTCTAAGTCTTCTTAGATTATATATTTAACACTGAAAGAAGCTACACCTATAACCAGTAATTTATTGAACAATTACTGGTACTAATACCGCTTATTCTGCTGTTCTCTAAACCATCACTATGTTTGCTTTGGTTTTTTAAATAATACTTTACAGATGGTAAACTATAGTTATGAATTAAGAATCCCCTAAAGTTATGGATTTCACATCATAAAATGACATAGTACTGCATAGTAAATCCAATGTACTTTAGTGTGTCAATTTGCATGAAATCACTTAATAGGTGATAGATAGTCGATCATTTGTTTTAGCTGTGGCTGGGTGAATCATGAATTATCTTAGCAAGCCCACGATGAGTGAATATGATCACATACTAATATATCCTACACAAAGTAACAATGTGTACAACTCCGTACATGAAGAGACATTGGTCTTTAAGTTTGTAGGTCATCTATCAATCAGTGTAACAAGCCTCTTTAAGGCTTTACCTATCGATCTCAATGTCGACTTCGAATTAGCTACTAGGCTTTGACAAAATTCTTAAACAACTTTTTGAAACTTTAGACGAAAGCAATGTTTTGCAAAAAAGGAATGAAATCTGACCCCTTTAATCGTTCATATAAAATAGAGTTAAACAAAGTGTAATGTTATACTAAACAATCACAAATATTTGCAGATATTATAGTGACAAAGAGGTGTAGGTTGGATTTCAGACTCTAGAGGTATCAATCACTTTTCCGATGCCGAATGTTATCACAAACACTAATTGAAAATGTACTGATAACCATGGAGCTCCAACATGCAGTCACATTTTAGTTTATGGCTGATGAGTATTTCAGTATTTACCACCCTTTACAACAGATTGAATCATGAAATGTTAGGTCTTATAGAGAACTCGAAACAAACACTCCTCTGAATTACCATTTCCTATATGAAGAGGTTTACTTTTAATCCTAAAAGTGAAGTATTGAGCTAATAAATATTAACTTACTCATGGCTTAACATGGACAGCTTTGTTACATATAAGACCATAAGGTATTAACATCAAGAAATCGCTAACTAATACTACAAAGGTGTATAGTCTAATGTTATTCCAACTAGTTATCCAATTTAAATCATTTCTTAATAGAAAAATATCCCTCCAACAAATTGCATTCTTAAAGAATTAACTAAATGAATTTCTACTACTTTATTATCATTACCATACAATTTTATTCATCAGTATTTGTTTACAAACAAGTTCTGTTTTGTTTTGTTTTGTTTTTTGTTTTGCTATTCATTCTGTTCTGGTAATGATATTTTTTTTCATTGTGTATCACCTAGGTGGTTTTAAATCAGTATTTCATTCTTCTTTACAATCAGACAAATTCTATTCTATATTACTTAATAGTTATAAAATAGCATAACACTAATAACAATTGAAAAGAAATACAAAAGTTTAATTCCCAGTTCATTGTGTCCCGTTTATTGGAATTTTGGTAATATAATATTAATATTGTACATAGTATATGTTGTGTATAATTGTTCAAAAGTGATGCCCGGTCTATACAAATGTGTAATATATGTCCAAATAATATGTAAAATTACAACTTTAGGTGATTATTGATAAGGAATGTATGTAGGTTATAAATGTCTATACAGACACGTATATTTGTGGACAAACTCAATATTAAGCATAGATATACTTGATATTTTCAAGAACTAGTTAGTCAAAACAAGTATTATGAAGAAAAAATGTATTGAAACTACCACCTGGTGTTTGGCTCATTTCAACTTACGTTATTAAATACTGCTAGATAGATTTAGTAATTTGTAACTACTCATATTGTTTAGTAGTAAGTAACATACTTACATCAATAAATATTGTCCATTCATGAAAGTAATTTTTAGAATGAACTGGAATCAATGAAAGAATTTTAAAAGACTTACGAGTACTAGATATTTTTTTAAACTTAGTTTCATCATTCTAAACAATAGTAACCTTCATCCTTAAACAAACACTTTTAATATTAACCATCAGTGGAAAATAACTGGTGGTATAGTACAGTTTATTCTTAATATTATTTCTCGTGCACAAAATATTGGTTATGCAACATTCGTTTATGATATACATGTAAAGGCCTAAATATTTTTAGAATCTCATTACTTTATTGTGAATTCATTGTATAATTTAATCAGAAAGATATTAAATAAATTAGGTAACAATGCAAAACATGTGTTAATAACACAAGAGAATGAAATGTTACTTAGTTAGACAAGTGTCAAGTATAAAATACTGCTATGATTTAAAATAATCAAACATTACACCTTCTCATTTAAAACAGAAAGCTTTGATAAAACTGTTCAATTATCACTTGCAAAAGTTTCAATCAATACTACGAAAGTGGAGTATCGACGAAAGTAACGAGCTATCAAATTCAGTACCTCCAAATTACTTAGATGTTCAGCAGTAGATGTAATTATACTGATAATGGTGCTTTCAATTAAACGACATTTCCGTAAAATAATTAAATAGTCAAACAAATTGTTCATATTTACCTATTCATATAATCAGTATTCCATACTAATGACAATAATCTTTCGAGTTTTAACATTAACTAAGTTAGATAAAGTTAATGAAAAATTTTCCTTCACAAACTTTTTTAGCGTAATTAACATGTCACTCACAACCAGTTTAAAACTTTACCGTTAGTATGTTGTACTTTCCGGTAATAATAATGATAATAGCTTTATTCTCAAATAGTATTTTGTACATGAAAACATACCAGTTTACAGGCAGGAACAAAAAAGTTTACTTTTGAACGTTACATCAGCACCTAATCTTAATAGGTTTATTCGTTAGTTACCCAGCCTAAATATCGTGTATTTGACGGTAAAGGAAAGTCAAGGTAATTTAGCTCTAAGAAATATCTATTTGTGTAAAGTTTACCTTCTGTTAAATGAATTCTACTTCATGACTTTTTTTTGTTTTATAGGTGTTAATTGGGATATAACCTACTTATTAAATCGTCGTTATGATATTGCTCGTGCAGATGAAGATTTCCCTATAAAAATTCAACCACCTCCAGGTGATCTTTTATACAGTGTCCCAGCATTACGTTTGTTTCCACAATCAAAATTACCAGATGAAACATTTTTTATTCATTTAATATTTAAACCAAATAAGACAGCAATTCAACATGGATTATATTTATTCAGTATACGTGATCCAGATAATGTTTTAAGACTTAGTTTAAAAATTATTGAAGTAAGTGTATCTATACAAAGTTTTGTCCAAACAGTTGGACGATTTGTTTTTTTTTACATTTATTTCACCAAATGTATCACTTTCTTCACAATTGTGTAATATCCACTTAAACTACGGTAGGTATTTCCTATTGAATAATATCATAGAGATTAAAGCAAGTGAATAAATACTGATAAATGTAAATAGCTTGACAAAATATCAATGAATGAAATTTTTAAAAAATAAATCCGAGACACAAAAATAACCAGTTCTTTTATTTAATTTGTATTGTGACTGGCAAGTGGAATCCAGGACGCGCTGCCGTCCTATTTTGGACTCATCGGCTGGATGTACTTGCATCCCAATGTTGATGTTCACAGTGACTGACCAGCTTCAGTCTATAACAAATCAATGGGAATATACAAATTCATCCTACAACCAGTTCTTTTGTTTAAAATTCACTCTCAGCTATTTTTTTCTGTGCTGTGAGTTAGTTATATGTAGAATAGGACTAATATTCGTTGATAATTTTGAATTTCTTAACAGGTTCCATGGTAAAAAGCATAGTGATTTAGTTTTCAGTTGACCGATCGCAAACAATCTGCTAGACAAATTAACCGTCATTTAATATCACAAATTGATATGTGCTTCAATTATGGGATGGTTCAGTCTATCGGTTATGGGTTAACACTAGAACTTCAGAAAACCTATTTCTAAGCTCGTCATTAATGAACGCTCAGCTATCAAGTAAAATAATTGAATTACAGAAATCGTCTATTGATGTAAGCATTGTCCATTCTAAGTTACATAATCTTTGTAGCTAACATTCAGAAACAAACAATGCTGTAAACAATATCATTTAATATTTGTTAAATGTTTTCTCTGTATACTGAGAATTCACTGAAGTCAAGTTTAGCTAAAACTGTCAAAGCGCAATAAATTAGCTTGAAGATTATTAAAATATCTAAAGTTGATTAAAATACTGATGACAGTAGTTATGTTGACTACATTGTTTACTTATGATCACACATCTTTTACTCACATAAGCATATAGGTTGGCTACGTTGTTCGTTGTATGTATCATAGTAAGTTACTTAGTGACCCAAAATGACATGTAAAATTACATAAATAATTTAATTGATTAAAACTATGATTTCTTAAGGTTATCAACTTAAAGAAATTATTTGATTTGAGTATATAAGCAGTGTGTGTATTGGTTGTATCTATTTTTTAAAACCATATGCTGGTAAAGCATCATATATTCTAATATTTTCACAATCGATAAGCATGTCAGTTTAGACAGTCGATGTAAAGCTATAGTGACCTTAACATTGACTCCCAGGGAAGTGACATTTTTCAACTTTATCCAACTGAGATGCTAGAATTACGCGTTTTCAACTACACTCTAGCCTAATATGTTTTCTGCTAAGAAAACGATTCTAAGTGGGCAGATGGGTTGTCAACCCAAGTTATGTCGTTGATTTGAGTTTTATCACAGAGATGTAGAATTCTCGATTCAAGTTCGTAAAGTAAAAAGTGACTGGTTAATAGATACTGTTAAATCATTCTTAATGCCACAAATGATTTCAGCTGCCAAATTCTTGAAATAAGTAAACGTTATTTTATTTTATTTTGAGTCGTTCCTTTTGAATAATATTTTTTTGTGCGGTTTTCACTCTGTTGCTCATCTTAGCAATTTTCGTTTGCTGCATTTATGTGAAGATATTAATTTAAGTTCGATTGTGACTGGCAAGTGAAATTCAGGACGCGCTTTTCATTCTATTTGGGACTTCTCGGCTATATGTACCTGCATTCAAATGTTGATGTTCACAATGGGATTCGAACTCAGTCCGACTGTGAACATCAACATTTAAAAGGAAGTTTTTCCAGCCGACTAGTTTCAAATAGAACGAAACGCACGTCCTGGATTTCACTCGCCAGTCATAATCTAACTTAAATAATACTTGTGATTTATTACCTATATTGAAGTAATCCACTCAGGATGCACATATAGCAACAGAGAATGACCAGCTTCAGTACATAACAAAAGAACAACGGGAAGATACCAGTTCATTCTAGTACCTATGTGCCCGTTGCTTAAGTGTGACTGTCTGGACACAGTAGCCTAGTGGTGAGTGCGGTGGCAAACTGAGTTCGAATCCCATTGTGAACATCAACATTGGGATACAGGTACATCCAACCGATTAGTATCAAACAGGACGAAACGCGCGTTCTGGATTCCACTTGCCAGTCACAACTCAACTTAAATAATACTAGTGAAGATATTAACTTCCACTGATGCGAATTCCGGCGAACGTTCTAAGTTGTGCTGAGTAATTTATTTAATAAATACTGATCGATCTAGATACAGTTTGATTTAAAATAATGTGAAGTGATCAGAAGAGAAACTTAAGCCTAAGTTTTATGCTAGTTGTATCTGTAATCCTCCGAACACTGATGTTCCCTAATGACATTCAATGTTTTGTTGCTCATCTTCGATGCTTAAGTAGGTTACCTCCGAGTTCTCATGCCAGTACACTTATGTATGTCATATTAAAGAAGAGCAAAATATTTCAACTATAAACACAACTATGATTGCTAGTATAATCGGCGTCGAAGGAATTAAAATTCTTAGATCAGGGATACTGTACTCACCGTAAATAGTAACTTTAGTATCTGCATCGTAAAATGTAGCATACGCATCAGACAACTAATGTTTACTTTTAATTGAACTTCATTTCCTTTAACTACAAAATGCTTACTTCGATCAGAAGTTTCACAGATAGAGTCATTCAGAATGACGAAGAAAATACCGTAATTCAACCATCTAGTTGAGAGAACGCAATCTAATCAAAACCATCCTCCTAAGCTACAAATTTTCTCTACTATCTCAAAATTATTTTTACATGAATTACTAAGGCAAATATAATTCTAATCAACTAGTCAATCTAAGTTCTGTATTAGTTGGCGATCAGTGGCATCTCGAATCCAATGAAGATAGAGATTCAATACTAACTAAACATTTTATAGCCATTTTGTTATGTGATATGAGTTCATTATGAAAGTCAGTTTCAAATTGTACTATAACTTCACAAATTCACCTTAATAAACATAAGAATAGTGAAAACTTGACTTTGAAACAGAAACAAGTAAAAAGTGTCAGTAATCAAAACATTAAAGGGATAAAACTAAAAGTTTGTTAAATTATTTCGTGAAGTATCTTTTTCGTTAAGTTTCAATATCATTAGTCTACAAAATAAAGTCAACATATTAGGGCATATTACTCAATTGTAAATATCGTCTAGGTTGTCACCACAAATCGTTTCATATTTTTTTCTATTTCCTGTTGAATAATTCAAATCATGAACTGACGGATTCGTCAATATGAATAGTGTGGTAACATTTCATTTCATACAAATGTCTTTATGCATAAGACTTTAAGCTTAATAATGAGAAGTAAAAGTCATCGTTTGTGTTGCTTCACAATCTTGTTGTATTCCATTCTGAATTTGATAGGCATTATTTATTCAGAATTTGACAAAATATTATACAATTTTGTAATTTCAAGTGAATAAGTGGTATACGACTGAAACAAAAACAACTGGAAAGATTTAAGCATTTCTCTATGAAGTATTCATTAGAAATTTAATCCAGTGTTCATAACAGTTGTAAATAGTAACTATGATCTACTGTTCAACATGCATATGACTTGAGTACCCTAATTTATCCACAAGCAGGATTGTCGAAATCATGTATACCTTAATTTTAGCAAACTGGTAACTAGCTATGTAATTTCGGAGACATGTTTATTACATCATATTATTCTATTACACATTATTCTGTATTAATGATTCATCCAATATCCCAATCCAAATTATATTGATTCAACTTAATGAGTGATATTCTTCAAGCTCCTTGGTTACAATTACCACTAATGGTTCAACAGATATCATATATTCATTTCTATCTACGCATTTAGACGTTGTAATTGTTGTACATAATTAGGTTTATAAAAGCTTGTAAAATGCTGGTCTTACAGCTTGGATAATATTAAGTGAAAATAATTCTAATCACTACTACCGATTTGCTACTTTAAACTTTGTTTTGTTTAAACTAACAAAGTTAACTCGCTTTTGTTAAAATTTATCAGAATTATGAATCTGTTGAACATGAAATAGCAATTTAATTCTTTTATCTAAATGGACATGACGTATAATTTATCTATGACGAAAACAGTCAGAAGACTTCTTTACTAAACTAATTCGATTAAATTTCTAATTGATGTTGTCAAAATGGCAACAAAATAAACAAACGAGAGTTTAAAAAATGTGGCTTCATTTTAAGACATTCTGTTTTAAACTCTCACATACTAAAAGAAGACAATAGCAAATCATCGTGTTCACATTTAACCATATCAAAAAATATTTCTCTCTAAAAGCATTAAACCAGTACTCTTGTCATATAGGATACTAATAATATACTGAAATTGTAAAAAAACGTAGCTAAAAGCTAATTACCACGTAAGTTGCGATGGTAGAAAAGATTTGTAGCTGAGAAGGATGGTTTTGGTTATACTGTGTTTACTTAGCTGGGTAAATTGTTTACGGAACACTCCTCGTAGGCACTGAGAAATCTCATTTCGCACTTCTATCGCAAGTTTGCACCGACGAAGTCGTCCAGAATGATGAAGAAATGTCTATAATTTAACTATCCATCTCAACGACCGGAATGTAACCAAAACGTTTTTCAATAATTAATGATTAACTTTTCGATCTTATGGTACTTTAAATAATAAATCATTAAATTGTAAACCAGTTAATATTATTATAGTGGTTTATCTCAATATTTATTATGAAGGCATATCAGCACAGTAAATTTCCCATACCAAAGATAAGTCAAAAAACAACTTACCCTCCACGAAGCGTTCCACTTTTAAAAATCAAATAATATGCGAGCACTCTCCAATAACTAACTCTGATATACGTTTTTAGAGCTTCTAATGGAATCTTATCATCTTCTGAATCAACACTGCTAAAACTAAGGCAGTGAGGAATCAGTAACTCTAGATATGGATATTATTTCATCTTGAATTGAAAGAAGTTAGCGATCGCGATTTCATTCATTAATAATTCGGAAAATGAATGTCAGCGTGCTTGTTGCGAGACTTGAAGTTTCAGCGTTTCATCCCATACTGAGTAGTAAGTATACAGTTTCAGAGGATGTAAAAAGTGAACAAATTAGTTGTTATAGGCTCCCTGATTTTCAGTGGTTATTACGCTAATGTCAGTTGTTTTTTAAATCTGTTTTGATAAAATAAATCTTTTAAGTAAATATTTAATTAAGTACATGGTACGGGAATAGAATGGCACTCTGCTGGCTAGGGAACTTTATTAAGTAATCAGTTAAAAGGCATAGCTGTACTATATTTTATAATCTACCTAACTCTATTGAAGAGTCATAATACTCTTTCAAATATTTTCAATTCAGGGTAAATAAAAGTATGAAAAATTCTTATCTTTTTTTCGCTTATGGTTTCTCACCCACGAACCAAGAGGTGTTTTACTTGTGGATTCTATAAAAATAAACTCATATATATATATAACATTATCAAGACTTGACTTGATAACAGTACCATCATGCAGTTTCATTTTGATGTTTTTGGAAAAAGAAAAAAAAAGCCAAAATGTTTTCCGCACTGAATTAATTTTCATTGCTTTAAAGCAACAATTTAATGTATTCCTATCAGAAACAGTTTTGATGCTTATAAGTTACTTGTCGAATCTTCTGAAATGAAAATGCTTAAGAAAATTCAATAGTGAGAACGAAATGTGCACTTAAAACTACCGTAAATATTAAAAACTAATCATAAATGAAAACACTATGTGTTATGTATTTGAAAATACACAGTGCCCTTGAGGATCGCTAGTTACTGTACAGACACGTCTGCCCCGCGACTACCAGTCCCCAAGCCGGAATAAAGAAAACAACGATTGATGAGCCAAACAGACAGGATCAGAAAAAATGGATTATATTACAATCATGCCTTTGTATATACATAAAATCAGACCACACAGTGAACCAATTAGGAAACTAACATTAATACAAAACTAAGGGAATAGTGATAGTGAATAAGGACAACTTGTATCCAACTGATTAACTGTAGTTCATAATAAGAGATAATATAATAACAGTAAATATGCTAAACGAGAGGATAGAGTAAGAGGAACGTAACAATAATAGAAATGTAATGTTTACACTACTTACGACCAGAATAAATGAATTAGTTCTCTAAAATATAGTATTGTAAGTTTCTCACTCTTCTTTAGTGGTCCGACATTACACTATGATTTCTCCAAATTTGTAGATTGTTTCAGTGAGTTAAAAATTACAGTTTTATCATCATTAATGATACCATCTTAATTAATATTCCTTTCCTTTACCAGTTTAATAACATCTCATTCAATGATGTGTTTTGCCAAAAACGCTGACTTTATTGAGAGTTCGCTATATTACATTGTTATTTTCCTTAGGATGTTAGTGATCAGTCTTTGTTACCACATTACTAACCTGTAGTCATAGAATTAAGTTCTCACACAGTAAAAAAATATAAATGTATATAGCATTCATAAATCACTGTATTCATTTTATAATTTGTATTGTAGCATATTCAGTGTGTGGCTTACACTTATGTCAACGACTTCTGCTACGTCTTATTTGACACTCATTAGCTGAGTGACCTGCAACCTAGTTATGTATTTAAAAGCAGAATTGAATCTAATACCTTCAAACTCAAACACTAAAGTACTATGCATTAAGCTGCTAAGTCTAAATAGACACTTACTTGTTCAATAGGTACGAGTGTTTATTAGGGTTAGTAATGTTCCTTTATTGATATTCGAGACGTCACATGAACACTTCATGTTCCATGCTAAACATACTGTTAGCAACATCGTTTATGCAAATAACTTTTGAACATTTTATTTTTATTGTGCATCATTAACTAATCTTTATTAAGCAATCACACTTGTAATTGTTCACATGCCTAAATTTTTACTATGATGTTTAAAATTGTTGGTTTCAATCCTTGGTATAATTGAAGATGCATGCCGAATAAACAGATGACCAATGTTTCCAGGTTTTTAATGGTTGTGCTACTGAAGTCACTCCCTGATGTAAAACCTTATATTTAGTAGTGTATGCCCATCACTATTAAATTCTTATTTGATAATTTTAAGATTTCTGTTTTAAAAAATATATATAATTGGCTTAATTATCTTCTCATCGGTAAATACTATTACATATATTTTTCGCCCTGTACACTTGATGAATTCATGTAAGTTTTTTGCACCATAATTGCTTGCCTTCTTAGATAGCTTCATATAGCTATCACTAGATACTTCTTGAGTGTTGTTTTTGTGTTTACAACCATACATCTATCTTTTTTTTCACTTTCAATTTGCTTGTCTACAGTACACTACCTATCAGATAATTTTTACATATAATCCACTATCATTTGGTGGTAATTCTAAAGAAGTGGAATTCTCTATTCCATGGAATGATGATTATTGGCATTTGGGAATATTAATTAAATCAGATAAAGTAAGTTTGAAAGTCAGATTTTGTTGTTGTGTTTTGTTTTTGATATATATATATTTACTTAGACATAAGTTTAACTATTTGTTTCTTGCTATGGATATTTATTTATTTATTACTTGTTGTTGTTTATGACAATCAATTACAAAGAACTTGAATGAATACATCCCTAATTAGTTGATGACATATGAGATATATATGGCATAAAGGTTAAATATTTCTAAATAAAACGATTATTATGATGTTAAATTCCTACATGAAATACTACCATAACAACATGTAATATCATGTTATTTTCATATTGTTAGGATGTATTTCAATTGAATTACAATTTCACAAATGTATTTAGAGTAAAATTAAAGTGAGAAATATGTACTTAGTGTTGTGAAATTAAATGAAACAATAGTTGGATTCGTTTAGCATTATATACTGCAATATTTGATGAAGAGAAGTAAGTGAATTAGGATATATCATAGACACTTTATCATTCAGTTAGTAGTACACAATATAGATGTTGATATTTATTTCAAAAATAAATGTCTTTTACAATATTTACCAGTAACTCTTTTGCAGTGTCATTCTACATTAACGTTTATATTATGAAGTTCATCAGTGAGTTTAAATTATGCATTTATTTGAATAAAAGTCAACTAGAAAACATATCATAGATGAATTTTAAGTGTTTTAAATACATACTGGATTAGTAAAACTAGGAATACTTGTATATTTGTATAATGGATAGAAGTAAAAGGATACCTTGTGTACTATGGTTAAGAGTTTAATCTGTTCAGTGTATATGGAATTATTTTTATTTTGTTTACGATCATAAACATCTGAACCTGATTAACGTCGTTCATAGTCTTCTTTAAATAAATAAGAGAAATGATGATTAATATTAGCATATAAACATGTATTTAATGTGAATGATTAAACCTAAACTTTCCTCCAACAAGTTACAACTGAGAATTCAACGTAAAATGTAGTTATTCATAGAGGTGTAAGTTTTCTTGATTTTGATATTCACAAAAAAAAGATACTGAAATACAAGTGAATATATTTGGCGAGTTTCAAATAAAACGAAAACTAATTTATAGATTCCAATAATTATATAATTAAAATTACGGTTATTTTAAAAGTATAGTTTTTAACTATTAATGTGAACAGCGGTGAGCTAAATCCTAAACTCGCAATTACTTGGATTCCCAAGAATTACATGATAATTCAATGTCGATTAGACTACGCAGTAGGATTCTACTATTACTAACCTAGTTTTCACAGCTTATAGCATTATCTTATTGAAGTTTCTGTTTCTTAGTGAAGTGATCATAACAGAACATTTCAGACAACCTAGTAAATAATGCTAGTTGGAAATATTACATAGAGGGCAGCTGTTTTATTTAACTTCGAATAAGAGAAACTCACTTATCACAATTTATATTCCTTATACAATTTAGTTCTCACTGTGATAATCAAAATTCCATAAGTTATTGATCTCTAATCAACAAAAACTAAGAAGGCTTTATTAGTGTATTGCTATTTGATTACTTTAATTGAAGCGCTATTAGAATATTAGCGTTTACTACTGTTCTGGAACATATATTTCTATTAGTTGAATGTTAAGAATAGTGAAATGAATTCATTAAAAGGACTTTTCAATGTAACTTGTGTTTTTAATGTTTTAATGGGAATTATAATTACATTACATTGTATTGGAGATAGACTTAATCAAGCATTACATAAAAGAGACAAAGTAAACCAAGTATGAAGTCATTTTATAATAATGCACTCTCCAAAAGCTTCTTTACATAGTGTGTAGGACAGTAAATACTAACTGGTGGCATATAAACCATGAGATGTTCATCCTTTTAGTTAAAAGATAACTATGAGGTTTAATCTACTGGGAAATTCCTGTTAAGGTGCTCTTGTTTATGTACTAGTGATTTATATATGTCACACTTATGTAAAACCTAACATTAATTTCATCAGGATTCAGCAAAACGTAGTTTCGAGGTACTCATTCAGTTTGTGAGTGCCTTTAGATATTATGCTTTCCTACACAGTAGCGCTTTATCATTAACAGTAAATGATCTCACATCTAATTATAATATATTTATTTTTTCTTCTCCATTTTCACACATATGACATGTCAATCAAGATTGAATTCTACACATCATGTGAAGAAACTCAAAGAATCGCTTACCATTTCTATCCAATTCAAGGTTTGTTAGGTGAACCACTATTTCGTAAAGGTGCGACATTTTATGCGCTTAACAGTGGCTTAATGAATGCATCTGAATATTTTGAGGTAAATTAGCTATTTTGAATGTTATTAGTTTGTTATGAATACTTGTGGTTACTTTAAGTTTCATTCATTATTCATCAACTGATATTTTGATTATAAAGAACGATGTCTTCATTTCTATTATATAGTCTATTCTGGGTAAATTGTACAATTCAATGTGCAATTCATTGGCTTATTTGTGTTATACTACTAAAATAAATGAAAAGATAAAGAGAAGATAAGTTACCTTTATCTTGGTTTATAATTATTTTCTTATTAAACAAAACACCCTTAGAATGTATCTCACTTAACTGTGTTGTGATGCGAGAAAATTGGGGGTGGGTGTGCGAATGCCAAATATGGTGTGCCTTAGTAGATTAATACGCGTCTGCGCTATGCCCACTTAGTCCCAAGCCGAAATAAGGAAGAACACAAGCCAGCCAGACAACACTAGTGAACTGCTGAATCTATTTACATACATCGATTTTTATATCAATTAATTTACAGTGATTATTCATTAAGTTAAATCATTATCATTTAATTAATACAATGAAATACTGTCAAACTGTACTCAGGAGTAGGACTTACATTGAAATCAAATTAATGTGATGAAAGTTTACAAATGAAGCTTACAAAACATCAATACAACTTCTTTCGTTTAATTAAATCAATCATTGTATCTTTAGGGATCAGGAATCCCTAACAAACTGTCAGCACCTATCGGAAACAGTAATCTCACTCCCTAATCAAAGCTAAATAATAAACGTATTCGTCATTTCATGATTTAGATTTTAATTTTAATGACTATTTATCTAAAACAAACCTCCGAAAGTTTGGCAGTGAAATGTTAAGCTGAATTATGGCTGCTAAAGTGTGGCTATGGGATTAAAATAGTAAACAAATAAATAGTTCTAAGTTACTTGATTTTTGACTGCTTTTTATTGATTACGTCAATAACAGTTATAATGCAACGAAATTTTTATAAAGTGTGATTAAAACTGCACTAATTCAAAGTACAAACCTTGATTATCCGTTGTGTTATTCTGTAATTATCGATTAACTAATTGTCGGTTTTCTTTTCCTACAGGGATATTTGAAAGCATTTAGTTTTCATTCGGATGAAAATGCTCTTCGGTATATGTGTACTAAGTCGGAAGTAAGTTGTCTTTTTGTATTAGTATCTATTAATGTTATCTAAACTCACGAATATATGGTGACATTTTGAATTTTTAATAAAATCGTTTACATATAATATAATTTTAGCTTTATTGTTTATAATTTCTCTTTAAGCTAAGTGTATTTATCTGGTAACTACCCGACTCTAGTATAATCAATGAATTAAATATCTATCATTGTTACTATGCAAATAATCCGAATGTTTATAATTAGTTAAATATAAAAATGAAAATAGCTTATTTTAATGCATAATCTATTTATTTCTTTTAGAGATGTAGAGAAAAAAAACACCAGTAAACTTATAAAATTGAAAGGTTTTTTTTATAGTATTGAATAAAATAAGATTTAACTGTTTGGGTTCGTCACGAATTGATATTGATTGGGTGCTAGTGAAAATTACAGTTGTTTTGTCTCAGTAAGAAACTCTTCAGCAATGTGCATCCTCAATTCTGCTAGGAAGTCTAACTCACGGCCTTTAACGATAAATTTTAAGATACTAATTATAAAATTAGTTCAATTTAGTAATTTTAAAGAAAGGGATGCACAAAAATTAGTTCACTCTCTTCCGCTAATTTTTTTTCCTGCTTTTTACAAGTTTAAAGATTTGCTTATAGAAACTTTGTTTCTAAAGTTAATACAACAACCAGTACACGAAACTGATAGAATAATAAATACAATAATTTTATTTTTGACATTTCATATTTCAATAATATACTCTGATTGGCGGTAACAGATTTCTTATAGCTGTATTTTAGTTTATCAATGTTAAGGTTTGTGAATAGGATAACACCTCGATATCAGCGAATGAACGCAAGTCTTGTGATACACTAACAAAGAGTTAAGCTATTTCTCTGCACGCCAGCCCAGCTAACTGGGGGGAAAAATCCTATAGGTAGTCATGAGAGACGAATGACAAGCATGTAACTGATGTGTAGATATACAAAATATAATGACCATAGAAGTGTATCAAATATCGTAAAAAATAAACAACGAATCAATCAGATTTAACATCCTATTAGGTGGGAAACACAATTTCAGGGTTAATGGCGCCTTTCAGTGCAAAAATTAGAATTTTAAATATCTATAGATGAATTACAAAAATAATTGGTTCAACGAATGAATTCTGAGCATCTAGAACCCCCTAGCAATTCTATAACTAATTGGAAAAATTGACTTACATTATAACGATTTGAAAACAGAATATCCTAAAGCTGTAATATTTTTTAACTTGAGATTTTCAATCGAATACCACTTTATTAACATTAATAACCAGGTAATAAACTGAACAGAAATATTTCCAATTATGTTTGTAGACGTATAACCGTGACTTATAGAATATGGATGCATTTTTATTTAGTTTAACTTCAGTATGAAAAATGAAGAAAACAATACTTATAACTATAAAATTTAACAAATAATATCATTTTTTATAACCTGTTTCACAATATATCTGGTATATGACTAACAGTAGG
This sequence comes from Schistosoma japonicum, assembly GCA_025215515.1. Taxonomy (NCBI): domain Eukaryota; kingdom Metazoa; phylum Platyhelminthes; class Trematoda; order Strigeidida; family Schistosomatidae; genus Schistosoma; species Schistosoma japonicum. The sequence goes on along the minus strand of CM046061.1, from coordinate 57,950,279 downwards.
GTCTATGACCCACACCTCATTCTATTTAAGAATCACCAAGGAGACTCATTTACATGTTAGTTATAATATTTTCTCTTAGACTTCGACTCAGTGCTTATTCTTCAAATGCTAATGTTCCTTCACTAAGCAGCTGAGTTTAGAGTATAAAACTATTTGTTACTTATTATAGATGTTAGAAACTAAGTAAAATTGATATTGTACCAAACTAACATATAAGTTTCAGTGCTTGGTAATCATATTTGTATGAATTGAATCACGCGATGTGGCAATACTTCACAACTGATGTAAAATAACGGTAACCTCCTGTTGATACTAAGCAAGAATAACACAGTTTTCATTAAACGTTTTATATCGGAATGCTATATACATAATGCTGATGCATTTAAAGCTTCACAACGGTACAATTTACTAATTATTATATTTCAAAACATTGGACTTCACACACCCAAATTCATTCAATAATTCAGTCAGATGGTTAAAAACATTTAAGTTATTACTATTCTTCTTAAGGAGCACACTAATTTAAGGCTACAGCAAAATGCTCCTTGCAAGATACCATGAACCGAAAAGGTAATTTAGACTGATTTCCCATTCTTAAAATGAAATACCAAATAATAAACTGTTAACTTTCAAAAAACTCATAAGCTCGCAATAAACTAAAAACATGCTTTGCTAGTAAGTTTACATTATTATGAAATATAAATCCACGGTTTTCAGGTGCTAATTCATAACATCAAGATAAAATTACTAGACGCTGAAAGCTATTTATCTAGTTTGTATATCAAATTTGAGGCTAATTTTATAAGAAAAGTTACACACAGATTACATATACATTTTCATAATCTACTTTACAGTCACATTAAAAAGCACAGAAAAAGACGTGACCACAATTTGTCTCAAAGTTTGTAACACAAGTTAAACAGTTCAAAATGTAAAATTCATTTGTAAAAGCAAAGTTATTCAAATATATCGGGGAATTTAGTTATCATATGCTAATTTCCTTAACAGCGCAGGCAACAACTTCGACTTTGAGATTCGATGTAAGCAATTAATGCCACAGAAAATAAGTGTTTAACGTCTAAATGTTTACTTTATACTATTTTCATTATTCCACATTATTACTTATGCATTTATTAGTGTATTTGTATACAGTGTGCTTTATCTGTAAATTGTATTTAATTTTAATTCATCTTCTGTTATCTCTTTCAGAATTATGAAGGAAGTGGTGATGCAGATCGTTTCAAATATGATCCTGATTTCGGTAATGTATTAATTGTAAGTTAGAAAAAAAACACCTTTTAAATAGTATCATCTTTGGTAGTAGAATTACTATTATCTTAAAAATGTTAACTTTGTGCGATAACTTCTAATCATTAGTAAGATATTCTATAAACTCAGCAAATCCTCGTAAACAGTCTATGTAAATAAGTAGTATCATATAATTACTGAAAACTTTCTATTTATTAGAATAGAACAAAGATGTTTATTGTGAGAAGTTGGTCTAATCAAAATGTACAAATGCAATCCTAATTAGTGAAACTTTTAAAATAAAAATGTATCAGTCAACAACTGTCAAAGTTTATTTAATATTTCCTGAACTTGTTTAATGAAAATATAAAACTGACACTATTCATAAGGTATTTAATAAATACAATTCACTTTATTTATCAATATGTCCATTAATTGTAGCTTCATAATTGTATACTTCTACATAGTAACTATAAAACAAATCAACTGAATAGGTTTATTAGTTATCCACAACCGGAAACATGTATTCGTAATGATGAAAAATAAGATTGATAAATTTTTGATTAGTTCAACTAATCACTTATTGTCTAACTAAAGTAATTAGTTATTTATTTATTCAATAAAATGAATTAACCTTTTCATACATTGAATTATTTTTAAATATAGTCAACTGTAACCAGTTTATTATGTATGTAATTAAATTGTGCTGGTTTTGTGAGTATATTGGTTCTTGATTTGTTGCGTCTGTCATCACTGTCAGGTATCATTGTAAACCAGGAAACATTCGATAGCTTTTTCATCTTAGCATATAACTCCTTAGTGTTATATCCTAAACTGATTGAAGTGGGAATCTTAACGTTATGTGCTAGTCGACTGTTGCTGATGGTTAAGCATTCTATACAAAAATTAAGGGTCTTCTATTTTAATCCCTAGTGAAGTGTGTACAGTGCTCAGAAGTCTCATTCTATGGTGAAGCAGCTGAGTAAAGTCCTTTGATTTTTAATGATACCCAACCGAGGTCAGTTTGTAAAAAATATAATTAATGATATATATACATGTAAAGTTATGATCATTACCCGTAGGACAGCTTCAGTATTTACTTTGTTCAATAGAATAGTGTGTTCAACTAAAATGAAGTAAGACAAAATGGATAATGGTTTCGTGGAGATGAAAAATCAATGCTACATAACAAATAAAAATAATGATTTCAGAATGAATGATTCAAAAGAGTTAAAGATTAAAATAAAGTAAAGGTTGTCACGTTACAGAAAATAAATATTGTAACCATTTTAAAGATATTGAAAAGTTAATGGGGGGGGGGTTAAGATCTTTCATTTTTTCGTGAATCATCGGTGAAGATTATAACACAAGAGAAGTAACTTAGTTTAATATAGTTGGATTACTGATAATTTAAATAAAACATCATTTATTCGAAGAATATGATATTTGACAATACTAGGACGAAACAGCTGTCCAGTGCTTCCTGATGGTCAATGGTAGTGTAATCCAGGCCAATTCATGATATCAAATTAACACTCAACAATCTTATAAACACCCAGTTACAATAAATATAACGTCAATAGTGACTAACCTCCTGAGGCAGTTCCTGAATTTCTAGTGAGAAGACTTTGACCAGTGCACTTTAGTAAAATTAATTGTCTCAAATCATATACAGCTAAACATACAGGTTCCAATAGTAGGGACAATACTATATTCAAATCACTCAACAATCAAATCATTAAAAAATGATATAGAACTCAGATTTATTGTCCACATAAAATAAATTCAATACATTTGTAAATCGGATTTAGTATATAGCTTGTCTCTGTAGTAAAGGTTGAATGTCAGCTATGATATTCCAGCAGACAACCAAACCACAACAGAGTTTGATGATGGCAGTTACAAATCTACAAATAGTTATCTCTGAGTCACAAAGATGGTTAATAATCATATTCTTAACGAATAAACTGAAAATTTATTTCGACAAATTTTAAAAAGATTTTGCCTGTTCAATTTTTTAGTGCCTATCACAAATTGTAATAATTAACTTTGAGCTAGATTGTAGCTGGCAAGTGGAGTCTAGGACGTGCGTTTTGTCTTAATTGGGACTCAGATTAGCGTACTTGCATCCGCGTATTGATGTTCACACTGGGACTCAAACTCAGTTTGTTCCTTGTCAAACACCACAGCGTTCGTTACTTGTCTACTGAGTCCAGACAGCCACACATGTGCAATGGGTATATAAACATAATTGGAATGTAAGTACATCTAGCAGACGAGTCCCAAATAGGTCGAAACGCGCTTCCTGGACTCCTACAAGCCACAATCCATCTTGAATAATACTTGTGAACTATAGCCGTATCTAGGCAATCCACTCAAGACGAGCATATGGCAACAGAGACTGATCAACTTCAATCCATAACAAATCAACAAGAAGATTCAAATACATTCCAATTACACAATTAATTTGTTAAGTAATGTCAAAAGAACCAGATAATCAAAAAACTTCAAACAAAAATCTTAAATCGTTAATTTGTATTAATTTTTCGACTTACATTCGATAATATGATTAACTCTTACTGAGATATATAGTTTACTTTGGCTTAAAAACAAGCTTTTGTAATTATTATGCTACTTTAAAAGTAATAAGCATGAAAATTGAATACATTTACTTTGATCAGTTGTGATAACCACTTCGTGTGCATTAATAAACTTAGCAAACGTTGAAAACAACGCTACTCGAGTATTCCATTAAAGTGAAATGGAAATGCTAAATTATCAGATTTTCTGGATATAATTTAAAATTGGTAGTAAGTAGGTTAAGTTCATAGTTTATGGATGGCATTCAAGATTATATCACTGCAAGCAGATTTATAATAATAATTTCCAACACAATCTTCACTTCATGCAGTTTAACTTTTATTCAGTTTGTTAACGTGAGTTAATTTAGTTTTTAATTGCTGTATATCTTAGACTTTAGGCAGTAGCTAGCGGTGGAAACATAGGATGTACTTCTCTCATACATATATCCTGTTAGTTGAATCTACTTGAATCCAGATGTTGATATTCTGACTAATAATAAAATCTGATGACCATGGCTTCTGAAGTCATTGAATTATTCACTAGTTACTAGGCCAATAGAAACTTACTTGTTTACTATATCTAGCAGTCAATGTTCATTTATGGTTGACGACTTCTCACCTATCGTCTATCACAATTGTAAAAACGAATAGAGCCTGCCTCCCTTTAATTCAGGCTTAATAATTAATAAATGTTTGTATAAATGTGTAACTTGCTAATCGTCTACTGTGACTATACCATACACATCAAGGAATTCAACGTCGCCGAAAAATATACACTATTTTTCTTATTAACAGATATAAAAGTACATTTGTTTTTATTTATCTACTTTATTTAGACTAGTTCAATACAAGATGATGAAGAGGTAAGTTCTCGATGATTTTTTCTTTACCCTATATATGATGTTCATAGGAAAAAAACATTTAATCGGTTATGTAATAATGAAGAAGGTTTTTACATTAAGTGGATGATTGTACCTACATTGAATGATTTATTCATCAGGCATTCATTGTGATTTAGGAGAATATCATTATTATTAAACCTTGAAAATCCGAGCCATTAGATGTCGACGTTTTCGCTAACGCTGTTGTGTAGAGAGATAATGTAATCTTCGCAAATGAAGCCATTTTTCAGAAAATACAAGAAACTATTAAAGTTACCAGATTATTAGTTTATATTCAAAATAAAAACGTAAATAGCAGAAATTATCACACATTAAACGTGAAGATTTTCAACAAATGTGTATTCAAACCAATTAGTTCTGATTTTTGAAATTCGACCATCATTTTGAATTCCTTCATTATACAAAAACATAAATTCTCTAAGATAATTTTATTAAATAGCTGGTTGATGCTTGTATATTGTACAGTATACATTTCCACTAACAGTATATTTCATCTGTAATACAGTACAATAATGAATAAATCATGAGGTTTATTCAAACCTTAGGCTTTGAAAAGTTTTCGTATTATATTGTGTATAATTGCAGAAATGATAAACAAAGTAATCAATAATATATGCTTAGTACAATATAAAATTCTTAGTGAATAAAGTACAGTATATTCATGAATATTTGCTAGAATTCATTCTTTTTCAGTTGAAGCAGTACTTTGTTTAACTATAAGGTCAGAAATAGATTTGCTGAACCTTTCAGTATTTGTTTTAATATGATGTAAAATATTAACTAAGAAGTATAGTCTGTGTGAAACCTTAGTTTTCTTCTCTGTAAAACAGATTATAACATGACATACCATAATCGAATAAATTTCATCGGCCTAGTTAAAATAATACTTTGTAAAAAATATAAATTGCAGTACTCAAAGAATAATATTTAATATTCACGAAGGTATTACAAATCATAAGTTCAAAACACTTCTATGACTTTTAAGTAAACAGTAGATTGTAATGTTAACATTTCAAACTGTAACTACAAGCCACAGCCTTAAGACTGTATACTTCATTGCATTTCTTTCTCTTGAAAAACATTCTCTATTGATTTCTGAAACATGATTAATAATATAAAAGCAAATATTGACATGGACCTGCCTTTATACGATTCAATAGTAGCTATTTGTTGTTTAATAAATATCAAAATCATTATGTTAAATTATGAACTACGTGAATAAAAGTCACTTAAATTTTTATCGCCTGTTTTCTAGGAAAAATTTACATACACAATTGAATTAGTGATGACAAAAACCTTTTAATAATCACGCGTATTATGGAACGATACCTTCTTTTTCATCTCCTCACTCCATTTCATAAAATTATATCACATTTTTCGACTTAATCTCATGAATCAGTTTGAATTAGACAACCATTGACTTCCAGGAGGTACTGGATATTCATTTCGTCCTAGTGTGGGACTCTTTAGTAGAGCTCGTCCACAACCACACCAAAGATCAAATCTAGGATTTTTAAGCTCCACGGTGAACACTACCACTAGATTGCTGACCTGCTCACAATAGTTAACATTTCTAATTCAATCGATTCGCGATATGTTTTGTGCGACCTCATCGATTGCTATCGGTGGGTAACTGCCTCAAACCAGACACGGCTGGATTCCAGTGGTCACGTCTTCTCACTAGAACTCTAGGAATTACCCCAAGAAGCTGTTGGGAGCCGATTCAGTAGTTTAATGGTAAAGCGTCTGCTGTGGAACCAAAAGGTCCTGGTTTTGATCCCTGGTATAGTCAAGGATGTGCATGGTTGAAGTGTTTACCAATAGAACGAAATGGCTGTGCAATGCATCCTGGTGGTCAACAACTGTCTAATTCAGACCAAATCGTGATATCGAATTAACATTCAACAATCTCCACACACCTAATTACAGCAAATTTATTAAATAAAATATCAGAAGACTTTTTTAAATCTAAATCAGTGTTTGAAAATTGACAAATCGGTTGAAAATCTAAAAGCCTTTTGTTTCAGGCAACAGGTATTTGTAGTTAGGACAACAGCTGATAATACATCTACATATCCAGTGCCGAGCTACAACTTTATAGATCACAAAAGTTACTAGTTGTAGCTATTAATTGTGTTTCTGAAGTCAACAAGTGAACATTTTCTTGTCAAATAAATTTGAATCAAAGGATAGTGTCCTTTTACGTTATGTAGAAGCTCAGAGGTTGTAGATTTTGGCTCTCAGTTAGTATGTCTCAGGTTCGAATAGTGCACTGTTTACTCCAGTTTAAAGAAAAATGATAATTATAATCTTATTTACCAACGGTCCTAGTCATGAATGCATTAATTTCAAATGACATGATTGACTCAAATCTGATCATTCATTTGTGACCATTAATTTTTGACTTATAATTAAAGAAACTTAGGAGAATTAATCAAAAGATATATTATTCGCTGAAACCTGTTTGTGTTAACAAACATGAAAATTTTCAGTCACTATTCTTAATTGATTACCGAATAGGATAAATAATAGAATTCGCAGCTACGGTTATTACATTGTCACATACACTCAAAGAGACTATATGCTAATAGAAACAAATAAAACTATTTCCTCAATGTTGATAACGATGAAATAATAAACAATTTCAAATAGTCATTACAGTAATATATCATACTTGTGTATAAAATTACTGGCATTTGTGAATCACAAGTTTAAATGATAACACTTTAATATTTGAAGTGTTAGGTACTGTGATTCCGTCTCACTTTCAATATCAACGCTACAATGTGAATATCGCAGGTAGGATACACCTAAATAAGACGTGATGCTAATTCTGTGTTTCAAACTTAGCCATTATTATAAAAAAAAAGTGTTTGTCTTAAATTTCAGTGAAAGTTACTCATATCTAGTCAAATTTCATTTCACTAAGATTTAGAACTTTAAACACGACAAAATAAAGACATCACAAACATCAGTGGAACGTTATCTACAGATTTCTGAATGAGTGATATAAAGATATAACTTTTGAAACTAATAATCATTGAATGAATTTTCAATAACTAATTTGAAGATTACGATAAGAAAATAAATTGTGTTTTTATAAAACAGTAAACTATTAACCGGAAAAAAGGCATCAACATAAAAAATTTACAATGAGGGTGAACTTTAACATCAAAGTTTTCAAGAGGTAGATGTGTTACAATAAGAAACCGTATATGAGTCTGCATCTACACAGAAAACAATTTATATTTTTTTTTAAAAAATAAGTTTTTCTGCATTAACATTCAGCCAAATTAAATTACCTATTAGGCTTGCACATAAGATAAAGGAAAAGAATAAGGAAAGTGTTAAGGAACAGAGTGCAGGTTAATGGTAGACAACAATTAGGAAAACACTTATTTCCCTTCTCAATTAACCTTTCTATTTCAGGAGATAACAACTGACAGTAAAAATTATGAAATTGATAGAAAAGAACATAATGAAGAGCACACAACAGCAACTGAATACAAACAAATGACAACTACCGAAAAAAGCAATAAGGAAGATAAAAAAGATTATACATATAGATATATAATGAAGGAACCAGGAACTGATGGTCTAATTGATATTGAAGATATGGAAAAAAATGTCATCATAAAAGATGCGATCAAATTAACAAATGAGTTGGCAATCCTACCAAACGGAGATATCGTAGCAACAAAACCGGAAATAGAAAACCAACGTGTAATCATAGCAGAAAATATAACAGAAATAGGTGATAGAACGGTATTCGAAACAAAAAGTGGACAAATCATTAAAGGCGCGGCAGTAGATGATCAAGGCATAATAACATTACCTAATAATACACTTACAATCGAAATATCAAATAAAAAAGACAGATACATCATAAAAGACAACCCAGAGAACAAGAAAAAACATATATTTGATAGAAGAATAGGAATGGAACTAACTAATGCCACACTCCATCATAATGGAATGATCAGATTGGCCACTGGACAACTCGTTGCTCCCTCGTCTCGAGAAGGCTCTAAATACATGGTAGTCACAGATGAAGATGATCAAACTCTACTGGTATACGATCGCTTCACAGGGGAGCAGATAAAGGGTGCACAGGTCGACGCCAACGGTTTGATTCGATTCGAGGATGGTCGCATGGCTGTTGAGCCGTCGTCCAAACTAGATAGATATGCTATACTGACGGACCCGAACAACGGTGAGAAACTGGTTTCCGACAGGCGAACAGGTGATCATATTAAAGACGCAGTGTACAGTGAAGATGGATTAATTCGTTTCACAGACGGTAGACGTGTTGCACCTGGCTCGACTGATAACAGTTCACAATATCTAATTTACTTTGATCCTGCAACGAAGGAGAACCTAGTTTTTGATAGACACACTGGTGAACAAATTGAAGGAGCTACAGTAGATTCTAGAGGTTTGATACTTCTACCTGATGGCAAGTTGCATTTAGATCAGAATCAAGTAAAACACAGGTACATTGTTCTTCAAGATGTCGCTGAAAATGCCACATTCGTAGTCGATACCAAATCAGGCCAGAAAATAGACGGGGCAACTGTTCTGATCAACGGTCTCGTAAAGCTGCCCGATGGAAGTTTAGTTGCACCCGGCTCTAACATAAGCACAAACTACATGGTGATAGAACCGGCAGATGGTGAAGAGAATTCAATGGTATTTGATCGCAGGACAGGTGAGCAAATCACAGATGCTTACGTAGACAAGGATGGTGTAATAAATTTGCCAGACGGAAGTTTGGCTATCTCGGCCTCTGAGACTACAGATCGCTACCTAGTGGCACAAGATAAACTGACAGGAGACCCTGTGATATTTGATAGACGAACAGGAATGGAACTAACTAATGCCACACTCCATCATAATGGAATGATCAGATTGGCCACTGGACAACTCGTTGCTCCCTCGTCTCGAGAAGGCTCTAAATACATGGTAGTCACAGATGAAGATGATCAAACTCTACTGGTATACGATCGCTTCACAGGGGAGCAGATAAAGGGTGCACAGGTCGACGCCAACGGTTTGATTCGATTCGAGGATGGTCGCATGGCTGTTGAGCCGTCGTCCAAACTAGATAGATATGCTATACTGACGGACCCGAACAACGGTGAGAAACTGGTTTCCGACAGGCGAACAGGTGATCATATTAAAGACGCAGTGTACAGTGAAGATGGATTAATTCGTTTCACAGACGGTAGACGTGTTGCACCTGGCTCGACTGATAACAGTTCACAATATCTAATTTACTTTGATCCTGCAACGAAGGAGAACCTAGTTTTTGATAGACACACTGGTGAACAAATTGAAGGAGCTACAGTAGATTCTAGAGGTTTGATACTTCTACCTGATGGCAAGTTGCATTTAGATCAGAATCAAGTAAAACACAGGTACATTGTTCTTCAAGATGTCGCTGAAAATGCCACATTCGTAGTCGATACCAAATCAGGCCAGAAAATAGACGGGGCAACTGTTCTGATCAACGGTCTCGTAAAGCTGCCCGATGGAAGTTTAGTTGCACCCGGCTCTAACATAAGCACAAACTACATGGTGATAGAACCGGCAGATGGTGAAGAGAATTCAATGGTATTTGATCGCAGGACAGGTGAGCAAATCACAGATGCTTACGTAGACAAGGATGGTGTAATAAATTTGCCAGACGGAAGTTTGGCTATCTCGGCCTCTGAGACTACAGATCGCTACCTAGTGGCACAAGATAAACTGACAGGAGACCCTGTGATATTTGATAGACGAACAGGAATGGAACTAACTAATGCCACACTCCATCATAATGGAATGATCAGATTGGCCACTGGACAACTCGTTGCTCCCTCGTCTCGAGAAGGCTCTAAATACATGGTAGTCACAGATGAAGATGATCAAACTCTACTGGTATACGATCGCTTCACAGGGGAGCAGATAAAGGGTGCACAGGTCGACGCCAACGGTTTGATTCGATTCGAGGATGGTCGCATGGCTGTTGAGCCGTCGTCCAAACTAGATAGATATGCTATACTGACGGACCCGAACAACGGTGAGAAACTGGTTTTCGACAGGCGAACAGGTGATCATATTAAAGACGCAGTGTACAGTGAAGATGGATTAATTCGTTTCACAGACGGTAGACGTGTTGCACCTGGCTCGACTGATAACAGTTCACAATATCTAATTTACTTTGATCCTGCAACGAAGGAGAACCTAGTTTTTGATAGACACACTGGTGAACAAATTGAAGGAGCTACAGTAGATTCTAGAGGTTTGATACTTCTACCTGATGGCAAGTTGCATTTAGATCAGAATCAAGTAAAACACAGGTACATTGTTCTTCAAGATGTCGCTGAAAATGCCACATTCGTAGTCGATACCAAATCAGGCCAGAAAATAGACGGGGCAACTGTTCTGATCAACGGTCTCGTAAAGCTGCCCGATGGAAGTTTAGTTGCACCCGGCTCTAACATAAGCACAAACTACATGGTGATAGAACCGGCAGATGGTGAAGAGAATTCAATGGTATTTGATCGCAGGACAGGTGAGCAAATCACAGATGCTTACGTAGACAAGGATGGTGTAATAAATTTGCCAGACGGAAGTTTGGCTATCTCGGCCTCTGAGACTACAGATCGCTACCTAGTGGCACAAGATAAACTGACAGGAGACCCTGTGATATTTGATAGACGAACAGGAATGGAACTAACTAATGCCACACTCCATCATAATGGAATGATCAGATTGGCCACTGGACAACTCGTTGCTCCCTCGTCTCGAGAAGGCTCTAAATACATGGTAGTCACAGATGAAGATGATCAAACTCTACTGGTATACGATCGCTTCACAGGGGAGCAGATAAAGGGTGCACAGGTCGACGCCAACGGTTTGATTCGATTCGAGGATGGTCGCATGGCTGTTGAGCCGTCGTCCAAACTAGATAGATATGCTATACTGACGGACCCGAACAACGGTGAGAAACTGGTTTTCGACAGGCGAACAGGTGATCATATTAAAGACGCAGTGTACAGTGAAGATGGATTAATTCGTTTCACAGACGGTAGACGTGTTGCACCTGGCTCGACTGATAACAGTTCACAATATCTAATTTACTTTGATCCTGCAACGAAGGAGAACCTAGTTTTTGATAGACACACTGGTGAACAAATTGAAGGAGCTACAGTAGATTCTAGAGGTTTGATACTTCTACCTGATGGCAAGTTGCATTTAGATCAGAATCAAGTAAAACACAGGTACATTGTTCTTCAAGATGTCGCTGAAAATGCCACATTCGTAGTCGATACCAAATCAGGCCAGAAAATAGACGGGGCAACTGTTCTGATCAACGGTCTCGTAAAGCTGCCCGATGGAAGTTTAGTTGCACCCGGCTCTAACATAAGCACAAACTACATGGTGATAGAACCGGCAGATGGTGAAGAGAATTCAATGGTATTTGATCGCAGGACAGGTGAGCAAATCACAGATGCTTACGTAGACAAGGATGGTGTAATAAATTTGCCAGACGGAAGTTTGGCTATCTCGGCCTCTGAGACTACAGATCGCTACCTAGTGGCACAAGATAAACTGACAGGAGACCCTGTGATATTTGATAGACGAACAGGAATGGAACTAACTAATGCCACACTCCATCATAATGGAATGATCAGATTGGCCACTGGACAACTCGTTGCTCCCTCGTCTCGAGAAGGCTCTAAATACATGGTAGTCACAGATGAAGATGATCAAACTCTACTGGTATACGATCGCTTCACAGGGGAGCAGATAAAGGGTGCACAGGTCGACGCCAACGGTTTGATTCGATTCGAGGATGGTCGCATGGCTGTTGAGCCGTCGTCCAAACTAGATAGATATGCTATACTGACGGACCCGAACAACGGTGAGAAACTGGTTTTCGACAGGCGAACAGGTGATCATATTAAAGACGCAGTGTACAGTGAAGATGGATTAATTCGTTTCACAGACGGTAGACGTGTTGCACCTGGCTCGACTGATAACAGTTCACAATATCTAATTTACTTTGATCCTGCAACGAAGGAGAACCTAGTTTTTGATAGACACACTGGTGAACAAATTGAAGGAGCTACAGTAGATTCTAGAGGTTTGATACTTCTACCTGATGGCAAGTTGCATTTAGATCAGAATCAAGTAAAACACAGGTACATTGTTCTTCAAGATGTCGCTGAAAATGCCACATTCGTAGTCGATACCAAATCAGGCCAGAAAATAGACGGGGCAACTGTTCTGATCAACGGTCTCGTAAAGCTGCCCGATGGAAGTTTAGTTGCACCCGGCTCTAACATAAGCACAAACTACATGGTGATAGAACCGGCAGATGGTGAAGAGAATTCAATGGTATTTGATCGCAGGACAGGTGAGCAAATCACAGATGCTTACGTAGACAAGGATGGTGTAATAAATTTGCCAGACGGAAGTTTGGCTATCTCGGCCTCTGAGACTACAGATCGCTACCTAGTGGCACAAGATAAACTGACAGGAGACCCTGTGATATTTGATAGACGAACAGGAATGGAACTAACTAATGCCACACTCCATCATAATGGAATGATCAGATTGGCCACTGGACAACTCGTTGCTCCCTCGTCTCGAGAAGGCTCTAAATACATGGTAGTCACAGATGAAGATGATCAAACTCTACTGGTATACGATCGCTTCACAGGGGAGCAGATAAAGGGTGCACAGGTCGACGCCAACGGTTTGATTCGATTCGAGGATGGTCGCATGGCTGTTGAGCCGTCGTCCAAACTAGATAGATATGCTATACTGACGGACCCGAACAACGGTGAGAAACTGGTTTTCGACAGGCGAACAGGTGATCATATTAAAGACGCAGTGTACAGTGAAGATGGATTAATTCGTTTCACAGACGGTAGACGTGTTGCACCTGGCTCGACTGATAACAGTTCACAATATCTAATTTACTTTGATCCTGCAACGAAGGAGAACCTAGTTTTTGATAGACACACTGGTGATCATATTGAAGGAGCAACAGTAGATGACATTAATATGATTCATCTTCCTGATGGTGATTTGTTTCTTCAACCTCATATTTTGTATCCTCGTTATATATCGCTTTCTCGTGATATTGAAAATATCTCTTTGGTTTTGGATTCTTCTACTGGCGAATTTTTGAGTGGAACTTATTTGGGTGGCTCTTTTTTTCGTTTAAATCGTGGTGAAGTTATTGCTATTGGTAATTTGACCGGTGGTCGTTTTGTTGTTTACGATAATTTCGGTGTTCCTGTTGTTTACGATACACTGTTGGGTAATGTTGTTCCAGGAGCTTTTCTTCGGTCTGATGGTTGGATTCAGTTTCCGGATAGATTGATCTTTCCTGTTCTTTCATCTGTACCTAACGGTCAACGCTATTTTGTTTTTCATAATTCGTCATCTGGTCAGTTCGTTGTTTATGATGCTATATTAGGTGTTGCTGTTTTGGATTCATTTGTGGATGATAATGGTATTATTCACTTAGCAAATGGATCATTATTCACTCCAATCTCATATAATCATACCTCACTGTCGATGGATGACTTATCGGAACCTGCTTATGCATCAACACTTCGTGAGCGTAATAATGCTTCACTTAATCAAATGGTTTCACTTAATTCTACAACTGAAATGGTTAGTTACTTAAAACCACTAATTCAAATTGTTCATGATGCCTGAAAGTTATACTTTACGCACTTGGCTACAGCTTACACCATTTGTCTGCAAAATGCTTGTCATACTCATGTCAATATATGTTATTTACCGTTTTATTTTATTTGCATTTTTCATCAGCTTCTTTTATTACTTTTCATTTTGAATGAGTTTTTCTATCATAACTTTTCAACACTTACTCAATTACATCTTAATGTGCTAAATATCCATTTACCATGTTATTTATTCAATTTTAAAGAATGCCCACAAATTTTATGGTATTAACACACTTCACTAATTATTTATGAAGCCATTGTAAATTGAACTATTTTACATAAGTCAACAGAGATTATTTGTATGCAATACATTTTGTGAATATAAGGAAAGTTTAAGAATGTTGGTGTAATGGTGCACATTATGTCACTTATAATCATTATATTTATCTGATATGTTATACATTTTTGCACGATGCTTGCTGAAGAATGTCATTATTCAATTTTTTTTGTCTCCGTTATATATGCACATTTGAAATTTGAATCAAGAATAGGAAATATTTTGTATTTCGGCGGTTATGTTGCACCCATGACTGAATACAATAAAAAAAATATCTAGTAGTTTATTTAAGAGTATTTACTTCATAAATAACTTATAAGTTAATGAATACATTGTCATTTTCTTACCTCTTTTTCTCATAGAAACCTGAAGAAATGGATTTGATTTCTCCAAGTGAGTTCTGTATTTGTTTCATTTTGTATTTACAACAAAATCGTACACATTAAGTTGACTAAGTTATTAATCATAATCATTATGGCATAATTTATGTTGTAATTCAATTGTTAAAATACTATATACATAATATTTGGACATTACTTAACTCGGCATTAAGAACTACAGAATGACGGTATTTACCACAATGCTTGAATAAAGTTCTAACTTCATGTTAAAGTTATTAGAAATAGTTTTATACAAAAAAATGTTGTAAGAAATGATCATAGCTTAGAAAAAACCTATCGAGTTGAAACATAACCTTGTTGTACTTAAATATCCAGGTAAACAAAAGTTTGCTTTAGATGAAAGCATATCAACTAAATGCTAACACTGTAAAGTATTCGACAAAGTTGGGTAATAATTTATGAGGAAATGCTATAAAATAGATTTAAATTCGAACATGGTGTTGACAGTTGTTCAGCAAATAATATCACATTATTCAGAGTTCTTATGAGGTTATCTGAGTTTCACTATCAAAATTTCAATTAGTAGCTTACTGATTTTAAATGACTCTAACTTGTCATCTAACAGAATGATCAAGTAATATATGTAGTACATGTTCGAGTAACATAAAAGAAAGTTATTAATGCTGATATCACGAATTGATCTGAACCAGACAACCATTGATCACATGGAAGCACTAGACAGCTGTTTCGTCCTTGTATGGGACTCCTCAGCAGTGCGCATCCACGACCCTGGTGGGGATCGAACCCAGGACCCTCTGGCTCCGCGACGAGCGCTTAACCATTGGACCACTGAGCCGGCTCCTAATGGTTGATATTTCTAATTCAGTCAATTCGTGTTACGTTTGCGCGACCTCATCCATTGTCATCGGTGAGTTACTGTCTCACACCCTGGAGTTCTAGTGTGAAGACGTGACCGGTGGAGTTCAGTCGTGTTGGGTGTGAGACAGTAACTCACCGATGACAATGGATGAGGTCGCGCAAACGTAACACGAATTGACTGAATTAGAAATATCAACCATTAGGAGCCGGCTCAGTGGTCCAATGGTTAAGCGCTCGTCGCGGAGCCAGAGGGTCCTGGGTTCGATCCCCATCAGGGTCGTGGATGCGCACTGCTGAGGAGTCCCATACAAGGACGAAACAGCTGTCTAGTGCTTCCATGTGATCAATGGTTGTCTGGTTCAGATCAATTCGTGATATCAGCATTAATAAATTAACTATCTCCACAACAACCCCACCTTAAATAAAAAAAAAGTCTTTAAAAAAAATTAATTAAATGAAAGTTTACTCTTAGATAACCTGGTTTCTAAAGGTTAACATACACTGTCATAGAATCTAATATAATATATCAGGATTTTGTATTTGTGAATCACCCTTAAAAGTTCATCTGTACAATAATGTAGAATAAACTGTGATTGTACGATGATATGCAAATGGTATTCTTTTAGCTTTGAAGAAGATGGGTAGTTCATGTAAAATGAAATAGAATCTTGGTTGATGTAAAAGACTATAATAGTAAAGGTCAAAAAGTTTTCACAGAGAATTACATTAGTCAGCACTGAAAATTTAACCATTAAAAGTTATAAATCACAGAGAAAAACAAACATTCAAACAATTGAACTGAGATGGTTCGTCAACCTGAAGCCCCTGAGACGGAATCCGGGGTGCGCACTGCTGTGGAGTTCCACATTAGAACGGAACGGGTGTTCAGTGCTCCCTGGTTTCCAATGGTACCCTTCCAGCATCATTCTGTGACATATTCAGCCAAATTCAAACAATTGTTTATTTATTACTTAATATAAAAAATATGAAGGCATATAATAATTGTAACTAAAAATTGGAAATGAAAACTTAGTTAAAATGAATAATGAGCATGTTGTTATATCTAAATGAAAGATAGCGAAACGGATGAAAGGCTCTTGTCAAGGTCATAGACCCTTCAGACAAATGGGATACACAAAATGTTAATTAAATGACATGAAACACTTAATGTTGTAAATTAATGATCTTTAGAGGAATCTGAAGAAGATAGAGTATGTGTTATAAACAGAAATACCAAAGTTATTCATACAATGAAAAAATAAGTCAGTCATAAGATCTAATGTTCTCTTGCATTTTCACCTGGAAAATATTTCAACAGATTACTCAATTTACGTGTTCTTGACGTAATTAAACAGATTAACTCCTAACCCATTATCACAGTCAAACGACGATAATCCTATGTAGTTAAAAATATCTAAGAACCACAAACCACACTTGTTATCATCTTACAACGATCATGAGTAGCAAATGAACAATTAAATAGAAGGCATTATTATGAAGCTTCCTTAAAGTGGCGCAGTTTAGTACATGCTTATTATATATTTAGTCGACAAGTGACTTATCAAGTACAAATTATTGACAACAGCTTGTATTTTAGTCCCTTGAAATATTTGGCCGACTTCGTTCTCACTGTCTTTATCTCAGATGGCTATGCCATTTATTAATTAACAACCCAGTAGCAATTTGTTCAACGAAAATATCCTAAAATAAGGATGACATTTTGAGCGCCGTCAAAGTAAAATCAAGTGAAAGACATTTGTCGTATATCATAAAAACAATATGATTTCATGTAGAGAAATCAAAACGACTGAATATCAAGCTTGTTTTCCCATGTCCACTGTCGTAACTTAGTCTAACATAAGCAAAAATGAAGTAGGGTGCTAAAATTCTTGTACTAGTCAAGAATAATCGATGAAGCATTTAAGTGTCTTTAAGTAAAATGAAGTGTGGTAATTTCTAACAAAATACTCAGAAGCTTGCTTCCTACTTGAGAATGATAACAATGATCCATTATTCAACTATTTGACTGCGTGGCATCTAGTCTTCTAGTCTAAAGGGAGTTAAAAAATATAAATAAATTATATAAGTCATAGTGCAACTATTTCTTAATGTGGCCTTTTTCTTGTCATAACTAGAAACGCAAACCTAAAAGTGAGACATGAAGATTCTAGTAGCAAACACTTCTTTTTTCACCGTCCATATCTATGTAAGCTGAGTATGGTGTAGAGACTTTGTGGCTTATATGGAACAGTTTACTGTCTACACATTAATTTGCTTGATTATGTAAAGGTCTGTTTTACTATTACTAAAATCCCTTTAGACAACCATTGCAGTATTCATAGACATGCCTTAAAGATTTTCAGATGTCGCACTACTTAGCTAGTCTGTGATTTTGTTATTTAGTTACTTTTGAATTGGCTTCCAGCAGCTCTATAGTAATTCATAGTCTTTAATGTACTAATACTTGCTTTATGACCTTTTTATCATAGATAAAATCGATAAGGTGAGTCGTTGGTAAATACTTTTCAGTTATTCACTTACTGATACTTTTTGTTTGTAACAGTGATTTTAACAAATTTAAAAAGTTATCATTCAATGATGAAGTTGTTTCCAAGTATTGACCAAATAATGTTTTCTCTTCAATAGATAACAAATGCCAGCTCATGTGAATGTATTGAAGATTTATTCCGTCGGGTAAGATAGTATTCAAAGTTTTTAAGCAATTAACAAACGAAATAATCCCATTTTCTTCTTTATTTAATGATTAGATGGACTAAAAAATTACAATGACTGCACTTCTACGAACATAGTGTTACAAAAACAGGCCAGGATGTTCAATAAGGCACATAGAATCTTGTTTATTAAAAGTATTAAAGCATTCAAATTAAAACTGTTCTTTAAGAAGATAAGTAAACACATTTGGTCAACTAGATGACAACCTGAATCATACTGTAGTCTCTAGAACTTATATATTATTGTTATGGTAAATAATTGTCTACACGGGAAAATACTAAAAATAACTCTAGATTCAAATTCTCTGAAGATCAACATGTAGGGAGATATGACATGAGTAAACTTTCGTACAGATTATTCTTCAGCCTAACCTTTTATATTATAAAATTGCATCTTGCTAATCACAGACTTCTGTCTGCGATCATATTACGTGCATTTATTTTATTTAGTTATGTTTCAAGAGGTCATAAGCTAAAATATAGGCTGGAACAGGGTTTTGTGGATTTCATGACTAGTCATGTAATGCAATCCACAAACACATATCTCCACCTACTATTTGAGCCTAAGACTGATTTGATGACAATGAATTAATTTAATCAAGTGCCGACTAACTAAACAACTATGATTTCCTTAGTCTGGTCTACATCTATGTTACTCAGGTCGTCGAATCCTAGTAGCGTTTAATGATTTAATTAAGACTTTTTTTATTCCAGTATATACATTTTCAGTCATAGATCAATTTCTACCTCTTGCTGGTACTACTTTTAAACACCTATAATAATTAGATCTATTTATAGAATGAACTGAGGTAACAGGAAAAATTCACTAAAACCATACAGTGCAGATGGGTGGGAAATACAAACAAAAATACAGCATGATATGAAACCTATGTAGATAGTAGGATAGATGATTGATTTTCCGAGTTAACTGTCACGATGTATTATCTCCTCACGAATCCGACTCATAGATGCAGTACATCGAATAAACGGATACCAGAGGATAAAATAACTTGTCAGTAAATGCATTATTTATCTGTAAGAATAATACACTTATGCATTTTTACGAGTGCCATTGATTTCGAACTTAGATTTGGGTCGTCAATTGCTGATTCTTTCCCTCTCATTGTCAATCTAAATTTCTGTAATTTCGAGTAGTATTCATGTAAAATATTCTTCTACGTATATAAAAGTATAAAATAAGGATCTTTTAGTTCATAATTTGTCTCATTTGTCATGGAAACTTTGACTACACTACCATAATAATCTCTACAAAAATATAGATCAGCTCAGATTACAACAAAGAACCAAATATTTGCATTCAATGAAAAACAAAGAAACAGGAAAATATTTGTCTCGTGGAATTTAACTTTTGGTTTTTTTCCACGTTAATATAAAATATCATTAGTTATTAAAAATAACAAATGTCACAGAATATTTGAAATAATATACATAGCAATAAGAAAATCAACTGTTGAAAATATCTGTCCATATTTGCAGAAATATTTCCACTGAAACAAAATGCTTAGACAGTTAGTTTGCTTAATTCTAACTAGCAAGTCAAATAAGAAAACATGCCTGTTTATTAAATTTCATCTTTCAATTATTATTATTCACTTGAAAAAGTAATTCATATCCTTTTTTTTCCAGGGTCTATTGAGACTAAAAGGAGAGAAGGTAAGTTATAATGGATTGTAAATATTACTGTCACTTGTGAATAAAACTAGCGAAATGAAGACCGATCTGTACATTGTGATAACGAATTTGCTTGTAGTTTTATTTTACAGCGAAAACTAGAAATGTGTCAGTTGATAAAATCTGACATTATTTATTAATCGATACATTACAAGTAGTAGAAACATGGTCACAAAAACCTTCCTTAGTTTAAGTGGTTTATCAGCCATAACCGGTAAGAAAAATGTTTTTTTATGAACAATCTCTACTACTGGTAGATAATTTGGCAATTAAATGAAGATAAAATCTTATAGTAAGTAAGCTGTCTTATAGCCAACCACCTGTTTAAACCTAAACTAAGATAAATACTCCAAAAGGACTTCATTAACTAGATCAGATGGCAGACTACAGGTGAATACAGTTACATTTCGTTACTCATGATTTTAAAAGCTAATCTTTCTTAACGTAAGCGATAAGTTAACCCAAAGATCGTTTAATAAATAATACCGTATATATATATATATATATATATATATATATATATATATATATAACATGTGATTTAATGTATGCAATAATATAACCCAGTTAATGCCTATAGTCTGTTTTGAGACTATTTATTTGAGTAATCGATGTATCAGTTTCAGTTGGGACTTTTAGCCTACTTCATTTCAAAATACGTTTTATTTATATGACTTACAATGAATTTAAAAGTCAATTAAATGATCTAATTACTTTGTAGTTGAATGTTATTTAATTAGTATTTCCTTTTGTTAATATTTAGGGGGATCGTGGTGACCCAGGGCCTGCGGTATGTTGAAGTATTTTTCTAAGTATTCTTTAAAAATATAGTGACTTTTGTAGTCACAATTTTTGTTGACAAATTAAAGCGCTTTATTGTTAAAACTCTTTTCACAGGTTCCCACATACGCTCCTTCTTTTTAATAAATTTGTGAAATAGTCCGACGATCACTCGATTGTGTTGACGATAAATATCTTACTCTAGTTACGTCTGAACGCCTATTAGTCATTATCAGTTGTATGTCGCCTGCATCCTAATTTAAACCCCCATGTACACACTACACAACAGAGTCACTCACAGCATGAGATTGATCTGTTACAGCATTTATACGACAGTAACTAGTAATTTTATAGACTTTGATTCTCTGTATCGTTGGTTATATGTACTTTTATTGTATCACTAGTTAATCAAAGTGAAAACCCTACTAAGAGATATTGGCACAAAAGTTCTTATAGTTAAGCTTTTGATGAGAAGCGTGAAGGTTCTGGATTTGATTACTTGAAGAAATTTCAGTGTGTACGCAGTTTAGGCGTGTCATATTTGAACAAAACAACCAGTTGGTATCGTATGGTTAAAGAACTCTTGTTACTTTTTGTAGAATAACGCACTTATAAATAAAATAATCATCACGAAAATAAACGTGATTAAAATTCCGTTTAAGTATTCCATATAAAATTGTATAAAACGAATGAAGTTACGACTTAACGAATAGGTTTTAATTTGTACCAGTTATATTAGATAACTTCATTTAAATATATTATTCTCTTAGGCAAAATTATGTTCATTATAATAGTAGGAAAATTTGGAAATTATTCAATTATTACCTATTTAGTGACCAGTGTAGTGATGGGTCCCCAAAGTTACAGTTGAAAACGGTACTAGTAAAGCTCAGTCATACTGAAAGTAAGACAGATATCCTTGATAGCACTAAATCATAGTTGTAATATGTAGTAAATTGACTACATCCAGGAATATTTTTCACAATATTTCGCCTAAATAGCATTTTGTAGGGTAATGATATAAGACTGGAAAGAAACAACTGTCCATTTCACACTGATTTTCACTGCTTCTTCTACTGATATTATTTTATGGTGAAAAATATTACTGAAGATTATTTTCATTTCGATTTCTGACTACAAATCCCTTAGTTACTTGTCATAATTAAAGCGTTGAAACTTTGAAAAGTGCATGTTTAGAAATGTACTGTACACAAAAATATAAATATTTATTAACTAGTTCTGTATGTGTGCATCCATATGGCAACAACTGAAATAAAAACAACTAAACAAACATCTATAAACCGTCGCAATTTAATGCGTAAGTAACAATTTAGTTAAACAGAGCTTTTAATATACTGTACGATTTTTAGGTTATTGACATTTGAACCAGAGATTAATAATAACTGAACTAGCATATTGTTATTTCCGGAAATCAATCCAACATTTTAGTTTCATAGAATTTCTCCATACTAATAACAGTTATAAGTCCCTACTAAAAATGGTTGGCAAACTTAATAACAGTTAAAAACACTTAGAAGAATGTATTATACAATATATAATTGGTGATTACTGGCAACCGTAGTCAGAACATGAGTTCAGTCTCTGAGAAGACTTATGTTGCTTAACCCATACTAATCAGCATAGCAGTAACGAGTTTTTACCACTGTTTTGTTTCAATCATTACAAGATGAATAATCTTTAATGACAACTTTCATGTAACTAAAAAACAAAGTAGTCGGTCCAGTGCTTAAACTTATGACTAGAATTTTGTGTTGCAAACAAACTAAAAATCATGGCTCATTGTAACATACCATTAAAGTAGAAATTATTGGAAGATAACATGATGACGAGATATTATCAAGAATAGTCAGTTAAAAAGCATTGTTATCATTAGATTATTTTATTATAACTAATTGCAACATTGAATATGTCCTAAATGGCCGCACAATTACAGAGAGTAATGAGCACTTAACATAAAGAAATAAAACAGGCTTGATGAAAATAAAGTAAGAAACTGTTTTCACAGTGAGTTTCGATTTCGCAAACTATTCTAATCACACAAAACATCATCATCAACGTAGAACCGGGCAAATACGCCCATAGGTTAATTTGCCATACTACATTAGCTCTACCAGATAACAGAGGCAACATAATAACAGAATACAGGAGAGGGAAGTGAAGTTAAGCTGTACATAAACTAATAATAGGACTCAAGATTTAAATGAAATTAAAGAGTGAATACACTTGCGCCACTGTGACCGATTCTGAGCCATGTCTCCAAGTGTCTCCAGCCATTTATTGCGACTATCACGCGGACCCAACCAGGTAATCTGAATCTACCAACATGGCTTCAACCAACAGTCAGAGACTTCATGGACTGATGCCATGTTTTTATTTGGCCGACCCTACGCTTCTTCCATCCTACTTCAATCCAAGGTAACATCATGCGAAGAGGCAAGCGGTTGTCTGGGTTCACTTGGGGGGGGGCTTTCATACAATTAATACTGGACGACCAGAATAAAAATTGATAATAAGTCCTTGTTTCTAGGTGATTAAATATTGCTTCATTTAGCAAGCATTAGCATCTACGAAATGCAGTCCAAAAGTGTGAATTCCTAAACTGAACACTTGATTTTGTTTAACTTAAAAACGAATTTCAAATATTATTTGTACTATATGTAAACAGGCATCGGATTTCAAATTTTTCCATAAACTGGTTCATGCTTATCCATTTAGAGGGTAACTTGAAGTCCTGTTCGTAAAGAATATTTTTGAACGCTCTAAATATAACACTATAACACTTCTACAACTCGAATAGTTGATTGTTCTTGTTCAAGTCATCTGATGCGTTTTTTTATGTGAATGTATTTAACTACTTACATAGAATTTAGCTTTCGAAAATCATCAAAATAACCTGACCTTGACTAAAATGATAGTTAATGAATGGGCTTCGTACGATGAAGTACAACTAAGGCGTAGATTATAAATAGTCCAAATATCTAAACAGGTAAGAAAAATACTATGATGAATTGCATAAGTAGGATGAAAACTGTTGCAAATCTGGGTTTTATTAAACTAATATGAGTGCTCTTTAGAGTTTGATCACCCCGACGAATCATAGGGAAAAAAGAAATTAGTAAATGAAGTAGTATTATGAAACATAAAACAAAGAACTCATAGTGCACTTGTATATATCGGCAGATAGACTGACTCAAGCATCGATACCTTGGTGGAAACCCTTATGTGAACAACCTACTGACTCATTAGTTTTTCTAAACTTTAATCTGGAGTACGATAAACGATAAAATATGATGTGACTTGTTTGCTTTTCTCAAAATACTAAAACCTAATATGAAGCCCTTTGATACTAATCCTTTCAGAGAAACATTTCAAAAATTTAACAATCAAGGATGGTTACTGCTGGAAATCACACAGTAAAAACAATAAATCGTAGTCCTTGATAAAACATTATCAAAAATTATGGGAATATACCTTATTGTAGTTCATGATTTTCAGTTACTGCATTTTCAACTTGGTTGTCATGTTTCCAATCGGTGATATTATTATTGGAAACTAGTAAGTTTAATGCAAATAATCGAATTTTCAACTACACTACTTCATTGAAAATGTTTAGTAACAGAAGATGGTATTAGTGATTAGAAGTGAAAATAAACGACTTTCCAATCTTTTATCATTTTACCTTTCAGATACTTC
Source organism: Schistosoma japonicum (assembly GCA_025215515.1). Taxonomy (NCBI): domain Eukaryota; kingdom Metazoa; phylum Platyhelminthes; class Trematoda; order Strigeidida; family Schistosomatidae; genus Schistosoma; species Schistosoma japonicum. The sequence continues at coordinate 57,925,383 of CM046061.1, read as the reverse complement.
ACTTCGCTTTTAAACTTATTTGTCATTCCAATAGACCCAGGATAATTTACCTGACTATAAGTTTTAGAATCAGTTGATTTTACTGTGGCTTGTAACAACATGTACTATTTATTTCATGATGAAATCAAAGAAGTTTATGATACGACTGAATAGGATTCTATTATGTCATTAGTGTAATGTATTTGGAAAACAGCATCAAATTCAGAATAACTTTAAATGATAAGGAATCATTTTACCTTTAGCTGTGCTTTACATGATTAAGTCAAAATCATGATACTTTAATTTGACCGATGATAGATCCACTAAATATTCACAAAATTCATGGTTTCAATTTACTTGAATAACAGGATTCGTAAAACCCAAAACTGAAGAGAGAGAAAAATTTTATAGCAATCTAGTCTGGGTTTAATGTACTCATTGCGTAATGAGGAATGATGACGTAATCCAGATAAACAATAATAAGTAGTTTACTATAATGGTGACATAATATTTATGCAAGTAAATTAATTAGATGTTATAAATAAAAATGATTGTTAATTAATTGCTTTTTTGTTTTGTAAAAATTACCGAAGTAACACGTGAATTGATTAGGTAATAAATTACTGATCTATTTTCCTGACGAAACATCTGGTTTTATTGTTATTGGTAGCTATTGATTTTACATTTACAGGTAGTCAGGGATCTGGACACAAAACATTATTATATAAAGGGTAGCTATGGCTTTTATTGAATTAATTGATGCTTTTATTGGGACCTTTGGAATATTATTTAGATTTTTATGTTTGATCATACATAAACTCAGATTATGGTTAAGAATAAGATTAGATAGTTTTGTTCCGAAGTCATTCACTGAAATTATTCATCTAAATGTCTTTGATGCACTTGACAACCAAGTAATGTGAAACTATTTGCTCACACTTGATGAGAGTTCTTATAAAACAAATTATTTTTATCAATTAATTACCAAACAGGTTCAAGTAGCAATTTAATCACCAGTCATCAGAATTCAGTTAAACCCAAGCAATTGACGAATATAACACTGTTTTTTTCTACTCAGCGATCTATGATTTATGCCAATGCTTACTTCTATTTTATGAAGTACTATTAGTAGTTATTCATTTATCATCGGAAGAATGTAAATGTAGTGGATTAATAAATGTTTTTGCTACATTTCTTACATTAGAATAACAACTTGATACGGGCGAAACGATAACATTGACAAGCGAATCAATGACGCTGAACGAAGCTAAGCTATCCTCTGCGCCTCAACGCAGCTAGCGAGAGTAAAAAGATCAGTTTGAGCAGGATAAATATAATTTCACAAACAGCCTAGAATACGAATAACAAACACTCAGCGCATGAGTATAAATACAACGAAAATATTCCTAAGCGTCAAATAATAACGTACTGAAAGAGAAAATCAACCAATCAGGTTTATTATCTTTCGAGGTGGGAAACATGAAATAGGAGCAATAATGTATGATTTTAGTGCGAACACGAAAAATCAGAATTTCCACAAACGAGAGTGGACTGGGAGAACCTAGCATCCCCAACAGTTTCATATTAACAAGGGACCTATCACACCCACTTTTTATAAAGCTTTCGAAAAGCTTGGCAAAATATTAATCACTAGTTATTTGCTCAGTTACAGGTGTAAAATAGAACCTCAACCATCATGTTGAGGTCTTGTTTAAATTGCTCAGCTTGAACAAGATCTTAATTGAAAATTTATTTCAATTAAAGAACTACGAAAAATTAACATGTAGAGCTAGACAATCAACATATTCTTCACACCACTAAGCCTAAAGTCATTCACCGAAATTTCTGACTTTAGTTTACTGTCTATAGTTCATTCAGTGCTATTAGTGTTTATCTGTCTCATTCCCAACATGATTTAACGCCACTTATCATAACTCATCAGAAGATTAACTATTAGATTAAAGTTTATGTAATGTAACAAATCAATTTTTATCATGGACTAAAACCTGTTTAAAGAAGTCCTAAACTAAAACAAGACAGTTTTCTTACATTTCTACAATTCCTTACAGACTGAATAGCTAAAAGATGTATTTACAAGCGAATACTGTAATAATACTGCTGATAGGTTTTTTCCTGTTCAGATATTTTCACCTGAACATTTAATGTTGTTTTCGTAACTTCTAAATATATTACTTGTAAGATGATTTAGAATGCATTACAAACCTTTAGGCTGGTGAACTAGAGCAGTTCTTACTGATTTAGATAAAACTAAAGAAGCTGAATTTCTTGAATATTTTATTATTTAGCATTCGTTAAACAAACATGGTTAAACCAATTTCTTTAACTTAGTTGTATATATTTACAAATAATAATATTTTCTAGGAAATTTTCAATGCAAACTTACATCAATTAATTGATTCATTCGCCTTTCATTAAACAAGACTTTGTTATTGTAAATCTTGCTAAAATAACACATACAGTTTCCCAAAACCCATAAGAATTTATGAACCGAATAGTCGATTTGTTATGAGAATGATCATCAGATCATACGAAATCTCCGTGAAGTTATAAAATCAGCGATCTATCTCTACAACTTCAATAAATAAAATAAATCCTAATTTATCTAATTATGAACAGTTTAGATGCTGTTGTTCATGTGGTAGTTTTGTGGATTTGATTAGTTTCAAGATTGTGACAATGAATAGAAACCTTTAGTTACTAGTATTTTTTCATTTATTTTTCATTGAACTAAATAGTATTATGTATACATAGTATTTTTCAGCTGTCTTTTTTTAGACTTTTAACTAACTACACCATGGATTTTATTGATTGTTCTCCTTTTTATCTTAACAAGGGACCTGAAGGACCACCTGGAACCTGTCCTGCAACTTGTGGATCTAATCCATCTACTGTCATACAAGTAAATTAAAAATACATGATTTGCATATTCTATGATCTATCAGTAATTCTTATCTATCAAGGTCTTTGTTGACAAGCTATGCATTAATATGTAGATGATCACTGAAGTCCAAATAAAATTCATTTTAGAACTGTGTCCAAACTAAATATGCAACTAAATTACCTAGTTGGTAAGATACCACCTAAAATATGATGGGTAATAGTAAACTAGATTTTAAATCCAAGTGACAAAATGTCCCCTTTATCTATCGGATTGGTTATTTATAGTCTGTAGTTGCATACTGAATATCAATACGCTTCTCCATCCGATCCCGAATGCACTGATCTCCAATAATTAGATCATGCCAATTTAGACAATCACTTGACTTATGAGTACTTTAAGCCTTGATGTTTTTATAAACGTCATGTGTTATAATTCGTGTATTCCTTCTTATGTATGAGTTTTGTGCTCCTGCCTACTCATAACCTTTATTACATTGCTTTGTTGTTGTATGTAAATCTAACCTTCACATTCCTTAAATGTCATTAACCGTTCTATTCTCACCAGTACCCCGACGCTTATCGGTATTTAGGACATTGATAGTTCGATGTGAACTGATGTCTATTCCTGGTTCGGCTCCTTAGTGGTTCGTTTATGCTTCTACTACTAAGGCTACAATGCACTGCTACTAGCACTACTTTTGAGTTCTTATTGTGCTACTTCGTGACTGTAATTCGGAATACTAAGTACTAAGTCATGACACAATCATTACACACAAAATTATCTACTTAAAGAGTTTCTTTGATTAAATGATTAATAAGTTTTCACCACTTTATTTTTGTAACAAATCATATTTACTACAAGCGGTCAACTTCTTGATCTCATAATTTTCATTAGTACTAGTTCAGTGTTATGCACTTAATTCACCCTTTGTAAATGATGGACAGACTGGGCTTAGTTAAACATTATTTTTTATAAATACCATTAGGTACACATGCAGTTATCGTTTGCACTAAGGTCTTCATAATTTTCCTAAATTGATAGGTGTGTGCGAAAGAAATGTGTACAATTGCTTTCCTTGCCGCGGCATTCATAATAGCCAATACTTGGATGGTTTACAAATGACTTGCAACATTCAATTCTCATTATTATCTCTATTCTTATTGACGCGATTTTAATTCTTTTCGCAACTTTAAGATTTGTCACCTCTTGATTCCTACTTAATTCATTCATGAAAGTCATTACCATTCGACTTCTCATCAATTCCGCCAATAGGTATTATGTAATCAACAACGAGCCAGTTCATTTACCAATTATTATTTAGGAATCAGTTAATTACTAGACTAAATTACGTAGGTACAAACATAAAGAATAAGTTTGAAAACACGTAAAATATTAAGAAATAGTCGCTAACATTACATTTAGATGAAAATAGAAGTCCACTAAATGTGGTAGGAGGTAGCCTCATAGAGTTATTATTTGTCCTCTGCCAAACCTTAGAGGATGGTGTTCCAAAAGGTTATTATGGATTGGCCTCGTCGTATCCCCAATATAACTGGCTTCACATGAATACATTGGCAATATATCCTTATTTTGTAACATCACCATAAGTTGAGTGTAGAACGAAAATACTAATCTGGCAGCATTAAATGTCCTAAGTATATTGCTTCACCTGTCATGTAATAATTTTTCTAATTATATCACTTTTAAATTGCAACTTTAGACCATTGAGTTAACATTAATTCACCGTCAAATGTCGCCTCCTACAAACAATTGAGGCTATAGCTTAAACAAACACTTAACACAAACCCAGTCGTTACATCCATAATTCATTTGTAAGGCCATTCTCTTTTCCTTGGCTTTCAAATTAATTTCAAGTTTTACTCTTTACTTTTAATCTAATGCAGACTAATTCGTGATATCAAATTAACAATCAGCAATCCTCAAAATAACCAATTACAATTATTATTTCATTTCATACTATTATTACCTTATTCACCTTCATGTTGTAATTCCTTTATTAATTAGTCGTGATTATTTTATAAACACCTTTGAACCTGTAAAATTAAAATTATTATTTAATACACCACCAGTTTTTCGGTAATGATTATATAACTGTTGTAAACTGTATATAATAGTGCAGAACTTCGGTAAAAAACTAACTGAAAAGAAATATTCCTTCGCTCCTTTTGTCTGTTCTAGAAGTTTACTGTTGCCCTTCGCAACTATATACTGCCTGATGTTAGTCAATCATAAAAACCAAAGTGACCTTTAATAATAATAATAATAGTATTGCAAATAAAGCATTATGCCGAAATGGTTCACCTGTTTGCCAGTTAAGTAATTTAGCCATTCATATATTATTCCTTAACAATTTTTGTAAGGTGATTTATACATGTTCAAAACTTTCTACTGTCTTATATGCTCTGAACTGGGTAAATTAAATGAAAGGCTTTTATTGTCGTTTTTTTCGGACCTACCAGCTACCTAAGTCATTTTAAAACTGTTACCGTATAGGTGACTTGGTTTCGTTAGTAAACTTTATCACCTTTTACTTGGTAATAATAAATGCTTTATTAATATACATTTTTGTTCGACTTAAAGGGACCCAAAGGTGATCCTGGCTCACCTGGTGTTTGTACAATTGATCAGTGCAAAGAAGCTGCAATACCTGGACCTCAAGGACCTCCTGGAGAAAAAGTAACTAATACATGCATGTTTCTATATGTCTTAATTTCCACACATACAACAAAATTTAAGTGCCTAGTGAATCAGATAAATACTCGAAAATTTAAGACTACTTTATTTCGGAATCTACATTTATTTTAACGACCAAAATATCCACCTAGGTGACTTTAAAGTTTTAACACTTGTGAATTTTTATAGAAGATTCACATCTACAAACGTTTTCAAATAAATGTCTTCAACGTTAGGATGGTTTATATTTCTGCAGCAAATGTGTTAAAGTTTTGAAAATTGAACATAGGCAAATTCGTGACTAGATAATCTACAAATAATCTCAAGAGAATAGTAAGAGAAATATTCCTCTTATGAGTTCTTAGCGAATCCCATCTCATCAATTTTTTTCTAAAACTGGTATTTGATCTTATCAATACAACTGTTTGGCCTCTGTAGAATATGGACAGCCTATACAAGTATCACTATGTTACCTGTATTCTCAGTTAAAGTATATTTGATAATTTCTAGTAATCGAATCCAGGATGTATGCCTTGTTTAGTTCAAACTTCGTCAATTTAATGAACTTTCACTGTTAAACATATCAAGGCGCTATCTAATATACTCCATCGTTGGTATAATCATTTATTTTTAAAAACTATATTACTCGTTATGTGACAATGATTTTTCATGTTGTTTATTTTAGTCAGACTGAATAGGCCAGTTACTATTAGTATATTAAGTTCCATACAATAATGCGTCGACGTAATTCATACAATAAATAAATAACTTACTGTACATTTTTTCATATATATTCATTTTAAAGAGAATCTATCACAACTAACATGGTTGCTCCCCAATAATTTGTAGGTCTTGTTAAATGCAGAGATTTGAACTCAGTTTAATGATCACTAGTATGGTCACTTGACTTCAGTCTTTACAGGTTATGGACCTAACATCTACTTACTTCAGATGGATTATATATATGTTATGTATGCTATACTCTGATGCACTAAATTGTTTTAAATAGCAAAGTGTAGACCTTCATAATTGCTAAAAGTGTTGATTTTTCATCATCACCTGTTATTCGGACAGTTATTGTCCTAAAAGTAATTTCCAGTGTTATTTTAATTAAACTTCAACCAAATTCTAAATCTACATGTTTTTGTATATTGACTAATAGCTACTGGTAACTGACAATTAATTGTCTAATCTAGGAGAACTGAGAATTGACCTTTGTAATCTCATTTATATTTTGTTATTTAAAAGGGTGAAAAAGGTGATCCAGGCGTAGTAAACCTAACAAGCGATCAATCAGTTTCAATTATCAAACAAGCTATTGAAGATTTTATATTGCAACCAGTAAGTAATTATATATATATATATATATATATATATATATATATATTGGTTTGATTCAGTCTATTCATTTTCAACACATATTTGACTTAAATTCACTTTGTCTTATAAAAGAAAGAATAATTTATGACTGAAAGTACTTTACTTCAATAAATTCTTTGGTATGTTCACTCATTTAGGCTTAGATATAGGTTTATATTCAAAGACAAAGTATATTGCTAAAATATTTGGATATTTTATTCCCTAGAATAGAACGACAAAAGATGAAGGTTAAATTCAAAATCTGTTTGATGGTCTGTTCTGTTGTGTTAACTGAGCGTTTGATAAACTCAGTACTTAAAATTCACTAGTCTACTTTTAATCAACATTTTAGTATGTACTTTTCAGTGTGTTCATAAACTAGATAGATGATCTGTACAAATATATTCAGAATGGTTCTAATCACAAAATTGACATCAATTTGCTAGCAGATTAAAAATTCAAGCGCACTGGGCAACTGTTACGCTTAAGCTTTGGACCTCCTCGTAGCACATACCCACGATCACTACTCTCGATTAAGTTCAGAACTTTCATTTTACACAGAGAACATCTCTAAGTAAAAGAATTGAAACTTAATGATTCATATTTTCGAATTCTGTTCTTGTCATAAAATGTTTATTATTCAAAATTATTTCTAACTCTTTTGTATACGTTGTTATACAAAACTTGACAAAGATTTCCCTACTTATTTGCTCTGCTCCTAACATTTTACTTTAAAGGAAATTCAAAAGCAGTTTCGTGGACCTAAAGGTGATCCAGGAGAATGTTCATGTTTAAGTGATGCAGCGGAGACTTCTACACCGAAAAAATATTCTCCAAATAAATATGATGAATCAAATGGTTTTAAAAATAATCTCAACCCTAATAATAATAATAATAATGGAGAAATATCTGGTTATGGTGTAAGTCGTATTTTGTAAGGTGCTAATTTTCATTATTTTACGGCAACGAACGAGTGTAAGAAAAAATTTTATTGAAAAACTACTGAAACATTTGGGAGTTACTTCGATTACTTTTTTATTTCTTTAAAAACTGTTAGTAATAATATAGACTTTAGTTTGGTTATGACCATCTTAATCTTGTGTTTTTAAGTTGCGACTTAACGGGTATGTGATATGACTTATCAGATTGCATACAATGATGAGAATGAATGTATGCTAATAACAGATAAGCCTCGTGGAAATATGACTGATACTCCTTATCTCTTACCCCACAGAACCTTAGGAGTGACTTAATATCAGAAGACAAGTTCAACCCTGTGACTGCGAAACATTAGTGTCTAGCAGAAATACAACTTTATAAATAACATACTAAGTAAAATAAAATTACAGTGCAATGGTGAATAAATGTTTCGTACTGATTGTCTCAATAGCAGGATAGGTATTTTTAATAAAGTTGTTCTAATCAAGTAACACAATCTATTAACCGTATGTAAAAGTTGTTTCTACGGTGGTGATTACGTAAAATAGAACTTCAGTGAGTTGTATATTACACGAAGGAAAGTAATTTCAGTGTGTTAAGATCAAGAATAGGTAAATCATCATGAAGCTTGTCTTTATGGATAAGAAAATTACTAGAAAGATTGATAAAGCAGCCATTAAGTAGCCCAATAAATCAACCAGAAATGAACGCGTTCCCTCTCTCCCTTACACACATACACACACTTTTCTTTTGAAAAATACTTAATAATAAACTGGTTGTTAAGTGTCGATGAGTATGGTATGTCTGACCAAATAATGTAAAACATTAGGTCGTGTCAGAAATATGTTTATAAACTTATATATATAATGTTGCATTGTGAATTTTAATAGTTATGCCTTTGATTATTTACATATTGAACTGGTTATTTTCATATTTTTAGTTCGACATGCAAATGTGTTGTTTATATTAATTACTATACAGTCACTATATGTCATGAATCAACTGGTACTGGTTCAACTAAAAGGTTGTAATATGATTGAATATCAATCAAATTAGTATGTTTAATGAACTATAGACAAGTTGGCCGTATTTGAGTGCAAACTAATGTTATTTTATTTAGTCCACTATAGCAACTCCTTCAGTCTCAAAATATCTGAACTTCAGTAGTCAGTAGTAAATTATCATAAAGCTAGTTACTAGTGATAACGTAAATATTACGTACATAGAAAGTGGAATTCATCGTTGTAGGAAGTAGGATAGATACTACTAATGGCACTGAACAACTCATGATGATTAAAATGTAGACCATTGAATCTTGATTCAGTAATTAAAAGATACACTCTGCCTCAGTATGATGTTTTTCTAATTAACCAAATAATCAATGACCTGGTTGAGTAATGACTGAAGTTTAAAATATGTATCAATTAATGAAAGCTCTCTGATCTCTGTCTATAAGCATGAAGTTATTGTTTACTTAGATTCCTTCTGTTTCTATAGGAAGATAAAGTACCAGTAATTTGTATTTAACAATCGTGAGAAATTGTCATATAATCAAAAGAGAAAATTTTAACAAATACAATTTTATCTTGAAAATTGTATCTACTAGGTAGAACAGTTGTCCAGATGCAAATTATATCGATCATTTTAATAGCTATTAACAAATAATTTACAGTTATTGCATATTATAATGAGCTGTGTTTGAAGATGTAAACACCTGTGTGATAATCCTGCATCTTATGATTTACAACCGTAGATTACTAAGATTTTCGCATGCAACGACAATTGCTTTGTGAAAATAGATTTGCGCTGTGTTCACACATGCCACTTAATGCATTCATGAATGATCACGGTCTTTTTCAATCTTCAAGGATACAATCATTCATAACTACTAGTATTAGATTGAATAGATCTGGGGATTTCTAAATCATCGTATACTTTAAGTATTATTAATTATTCTAATTGCATGTCTTAAAACCAGTCTCATTTGAATCGATGTCTTCATTAGTTAACTTCCTCTAAGTGTCCAGTCTTTATGTAATCGTCATTCCCTGATTTGTTTTTCCATTTCTTTTGAATTGTTTTCTTTATGCCTAGTTTTGCAGTAGTTTCTTGCGTTGTGTTTTGCTTTTCAACTTATTAGTTTGCATTTCTTATATTAATATGAAACACTGTAAATTAAGCCAATGCATATCCTTACCAGGTTTTAAGTTACTCATAACTGAATTCATTATTCGCAGGTTATCACAATGACATTTTTAACGATACAATAAAAGCAACTTTCAGAAGTAATACAACCTAGTGAATTACTTTTCTCAGAATTATGCTAAGAAGTATTTAAATTTTTCTCTTATTGCAGTCTTATATTAACTTAGTAACAAGTTAGACTAGACTTTCTGTAATTGTCACTACACAACGAATATGAAATAACATTTAATTTTTAGCAATAATTTTGCCTTAATCAAAAGTGCGACTGATCTTACATCAGATAGTTTTTCTCCAACTTTTAAGGCTAAAACATAATGCCATGTGATTCGGTAATCGACACTATCAACTCTTCTATCCAATATACCACAGGATTACTTGTATCAATAAAACTGAATACTTATGCATATTCATGCGTTAGATTTTGTAGAATATATATAATCTCATATTATTATATCAAAGAATGTTTTTTTTTCTTTTATTCTCTTCCCTTCCGAATTTTCATTATGAAAAGGCAATGGTATTGGATACTGAAATGGATCTTAGCAAAGTGTCACATACTTTTCCAGTCGGTACAATGGCTTATATCAAAGAAGCAGATACATTTTATTTAAAAACAATAGAACAAACTAATACATGGCGTATAATAAGTTTAGTAAGTTTGTTCATTTTCTTTAAAAGAATATATACCATAAACATTCTAGATTATATAGATATTACTATAAATAAAACATTAGAGGATCTAAGAGTTAGTTTCAAATCATACCTTTGTTTCAAAGTTATGAGGTGTAATAATCGTTCAATAGGTAATTCTTTATGTTTGAGCCGAAATGCAACCAGACATTTCCATTATTCATCAAAATAATCATTGGTAATTTTTTTTAACATCAATTTGTAAGTATGACTACTTGAATTTAGTTAGTGGGCTACAATCGTCTGTGGTTATATGCTACGTTTTGATTGTTTACTTAAGCCTACACAGCAAAATGACTTCGGCAACTTTTCCCTTAACTTAATGGATAATTAGCACAAGTTGCAGTGTGATTTCGACTACAGTTTTCATTGCAATCAGCGTTGAGCTAGTTTTTCGCTGTAAATATGTCCAATGTAATGCATCCTGATATGTTAGATACAAAACATAAATTTAATGAAAGTTAGGTTTTGAAGTGAAATTTTTACAAAGACTATAACTCAACAGATAAATATCAGCAATGAAATGAATAAACAGTTTACAAAAGCATGAAGTGAACAAATAAATATTTTTTTTCTATTCATCTTCCCAATATCCTGTAGATCAATATCTGTCCTTGTAAAATTGTTTATACTAATAGAGTTCTTAATAAAGTAGCTGTTTACATTACCCGTATGTGAACTAATGAAATCATTTAACAACTGTATTACTTCACTAATTTATTATGAAGCCATAATATTGGCTGAAAATAAAGTAAATATAGTTTGTTTCTAATGAATAAATGCATAGTTTGATAAATTTTAATAACTTTAGCTACTAAGTAATGATTACCAGGACATAATAATAATTATAGAAGTTTTAAACTTAAATAATAACAATGAATAAATAAAGACCGTTTAATATTCATATGTTTGTACAAGTCAATTCTATGTAAACAGCCTATAACAGTAATATTACATTTATTGATATTACTCGTTTGCTGAGACTAAAGTAGATGAATCGAAATCCGAAAAAGCAACTTGATGTCTAATAGACGAACGCCTAAATAATTAATAATAGTTTATATCATGAATTGGATTTGGCAAGAAACATTATTAAGAACCAGGAAGTTTTAAGACAATTTCTTTCTTTTTAGTATGAGATTCTTGATAGTGTGTACCTTCAACGTTTCGCAAGATGTGAGTTAGTTGATGTGCTTTCCTCAAGTGCTCGAAACTAAGACAAAATATTTTCACTGATCTGCAGTTTACTATGGTTTTATAGCTAACATCATTTAGCAATAAAGTTATTTTTCCATCAAATTAAGTACTTATAATGATACCTGGGATAAATCGATACTACTGTAATGGGATACAGCTATTTTTAACCTATTTACTCAGTGTTGTTCATTATTTTTCATAAATAATACACAAAGTATTAGAATAGCATGGCAATGAATTTCGGCTACATTTTGAACAATCAAAACTTTTGATCTGACATCACATGTGGTTAATCATCGTCTAAAACAGTCGAGTTTTCATCCTGAACCTATTCTAACTTATGTAAGATCATAGGTATTTCTTGAAACTTCAAGCGAAACTGATAATTGTAATTTAAAAATGTTTGTATTTTTTCACTGATGCTGTTGTGGATTAAAAATAATCAATCTATGTTGCCATATTTTCATACTTAGCCTATTGCCTTGGAGTAGCTGTTAATAAGCAGGGTTAAAGTTGAAAAAGGTTGACAAGTGGGATTCGAAACAGGAACTTCGTCTTATTTAGGACTTATCAACTAAATACACGTTCACACCGAAAACCGAGTACTATACTCCTATATGTAATGCTGCTTTTTACTGTCTAGATTCTCGTATACCAAACTTAATCTTTTTCCATTATTCCGTTCATTTTTTCAGAGGCTATAGTTACCATCATATTAATAGTATCTCATAAACTCTACCGGTGATTGTCTTTAAACACATATATATGCATGTATTTATCTATCACAAAGCTACATTCTTTAAATATTTGTAGATAGCATCTTCTAGACAAGAATCATTATCTTTCTTGAAAGAAAAAGAAATACTTATTTCTTTCATTTTCATGTAACTAACAGAAACAAACAAATTTATGATGAGTTAATCTGTTGTAATTATTATCACCATACTTATACAGCATATTATCCCGACTACATTTTCTTTCATTCAATACATTTCTCGCTTAAACAACGAAATAATTCCTGCTGAGGGAATGACTACTGATAGAAATCGTTTTTTTTTCTTTCTCTATTCTGTATTTATAATTAATTTATATCAAATAGAGTTATCCTGAATTAATTAGTAATTAGCTAATATATACAATTATGTAATCAAACATTTAATACTGTTTAGTAATGTGGATATGTTAATGTTTAGTACTGAAAACTTGAAAGTATGTAGAATAATTATCTTTGCTTAGTTTAGTAAATCTTTAACAGTGCTTAGTCGATGGATATACTGTTTTGATAAATACTCAATAGGAATATACAAACAAATTCATTGAATGAATGATAACTACCTAAGTTTTATACTTCTCGAATATGATAAACTTCCAAAAATATGATTGTTGAAAATAGAACAAATTAATTTATGTCAATTTTAAAATATTTTTGTTTATGTTTTTACAATATTAGAAAAAACGTTTTAAAATAATTCACTGTTTAATATTCATTGTCTAACAAACAATTTATGATGGATTCGACTTTCAGTGCAATAACTGATGAATGTCGAACAACTTAAAAAGTAAATTTAGGCTGTAGTACTAAATTGCCATTTTGCCAGCAGAGCATAAAGGACATACATTTTATTGGTTTTACGAAGATAACAACATCTGCTAATTATTCGTGACTATAATAATAGCCACTTGGTTTAATGAACAAAAATACATAGAAAATCTAGCTAAATATACAAAATTTAATTCACTAGTGAATTTATGATTGTTCTTCCTCCAGTCAATATTTTGTATATAGACGTTATTTTACATGAAGAAAAATCGAAAATCAATTCCTTTTGCCGTGGATTTTGTCGCTGACATGGTTTCACTCGAGATGTTCTGGTAATAATAATGACTTGACGAGTAGCTATCACTTGACCAATTCACATCAACTATCCAATAGCATTTTATTTCACCAATCACAAACTTTCTTTGTCTATCAAATTCTCTTTCATAACAACAAGATGACTTCATTCTCGTGTTATTTACACCAAATATTTTGAATAAACTTTTAAAATTCATATTGTTTACTTTATTTTAGCTGTCTAAAGCGGATGCAGTTAATTTGCCTATTCCAAAACCTGTAAGTTATTATGATTATCATGTTTTCAATTAATACTCAATAATTTATTGAATCACGTAATGTCTCACTATTCTGTTTAGTGTTCTAGTGAACACCAAAACAAACACCAATAAATGTAGTCCATCTTTTTTCGGATTTGAGTGAAAAAAATAAACCTGAGAAGTTTACATAAACTAGAAAATAAGTGTTATGTATTCAACTCAGTGTATATGATGTAGTATCTTATGCATATTTATTAAACATATATTTAGTCAACTGTATTCTAGAGTGAATACAACTTTTCTCTAAGCCTCATCACATGCTTCATAATGTAAACATTGTCGGTGCTACTCCTTCTACTAAATGAATTATAGTGCGACTTTAAATCAGAATGTCGACTAAACTAGACAAAAGAGACGACTACGAATAAATTTCCTAGATAGTCATAAGCTACAGGTTAGTTATATTAGAAAACTGATAATTCTTTTTTTTTAACGTGGTCTTAACGTAAATATTGATATCCTTTTAATTGAAAATTTTCTCATTCTTTGTAAAATAGAAGAACATCAAATAAGAGAACTTATGCATATGAATAAAAAGTGTCCCCACTTTTCAGTATTAATCGGGTCGTAAACAATGCTCAGGATGACCTACATACTATGTTGTTGTGGATTCCACTGCAAAATTTTATCTGTTATTAACCAGTCAGAGTGTAGTTAAAATCAAAGAATAAGTTGTTATGGGAAGCCAGAACATTTATCAAGTATTTAGAAATCACTTTCTTGTATCCGTGACGTCATCTTATACTGAGGACCTTGACGGAAGTCATAAAAACATTCTACCGTACACCAAATTACATAAAGTACCATTAACGCCTCATATACTGTCTGAATCAGAAATAGTATGCCATTTTTCGGCTTATTCAATATATATGTGTACAACAAACAGAGGCCTCTTTACTTTAAGCCACAGAAAAACTGAATAAGAGTAAAAAATATCAATCACTTTTTACTGTAAAAACTAACTGTCATCTCGTTTTGAAAAATCAAACAATGGCTATCTTGAATCTAACTGTGTCATCCTTACTTTATAGCTTACCTGACTTGTCAATTGAGACTTTTATAAAACGGATAGTTTTATATATACAAATATTAACATGACAAAGTCTAAATCATTATTGAAATATAATATAATTCATTTGGTAAACACATCAAGAATAAATCAATAAGAAGACAATTTTTTTATTTCCCAACCAACAAAATAAACTCTCTGAATTTTTCCCCTTATTGAATAATCAAGTAAATTTTAGAATGAATAAGTCAGTTTAACAGAACTAATTAAAAATATAAACTGAATTGGTTAGTTCAAATTGAATACACATTAGATATGTATGTTTGTTACACAGCACTCTTCATAGGCTCATATCATCTAAATTGAAATGATAAAGTTGGCCATTTTAATTTATATCATAGATACACTATAAAATCAATTAACCATCTGGAACTTGTAAAATAATACAGATGAATCATCTTTTAACTGCTATGGCAACATACGATAACAAAGTTTTGGTATTTGTAATAAACCTACTACTAACCCAAGTACTATAGGTGGTATTAATCAAAGCTGCAAAGAACATGAATCACAGATTTCAGTACTAGCCATAATTTAAATAAAAGATGTCTGAATTACGAGTAGGTTGCTGTTCTAATAGGTATCAGTCAGTTTAATTTTGTAAATCAACAACGCGAAATGTTAAATCATTACAATAAGATTAAAATATCAATATCTGATAAATGTACTATAAAGTCATTATCTATCAGAATGATAAAATATTCCATACATCAAATCTGATTACATTAATTAGTGTAATGACATGGCTAGTTACATTGTTTATCATGAAAGTCATGATTAATATATTTAATACTTACTAGTAATAGGGATACTGCACATTATCTAGTGATAATTAACGTTTCACTTCAAGTTCAACTGTTCTCTTGAATAAACAACTTGGTAAATTAACTATCATAATTATGTAATATGAAATTAAACAATTTATTAATTTACTTTACAAACTTGAATGTTTCTATGAAGTTTGAATAACTCTAGAACGCCATGATTTATTGGCTAAAATGAATTCCTTATATTTCATGGCTTCTCAGCAGCTACAAATAGCCTAAAGTTATTATTATTATTATTATTATTATTATTATTATTATTATTATTATTATTATTATTATTATTATTACAAACAACGTCTTATAAACCATGATCATTCAGTGGCATTGGATTGAAAATACAATAGAAAATTATAAAGACAAGTAGATAACATCAGATATTGAACATAAAAATAATAAAAGCTGTAAAGTATTTTTAATGTTCAAAATGTAATCTGACAAGTAGAAAACAACATAATGAATAATCATGATTCATTTTATGATTATACAATGAAGTCAACTAGTTGGTAGAAAATTCAAAACTAACATCATCATTAACATAAAAATACTTTTCAATTTCTATTAATTTCTATGTTAAATATTCGATGTTATCTCCTTGTCTTTGAAATTATCGACTACATTTTAAAATGAGCACTATAAACTGTTTAAGGTATGCAAAGTGTTGTTTATAATAACAATAATCTTAACTTTAGGCTGATTGTAGTTGTTGGGGGTAGTCATATAATATTCATGAATTTAATTTTTATTTCAATAAATCTTGTTATTCATGTGTCATTCATATTCATAAAGGAATCAAGTTGTATGAAAATACCAGTAAAGATCAACTGTAGTATTGAAGTAAATGATTTATCTCAACAAAACAAGTACTCATAACAAACAAAAATTTAAAAGTTAATTCATTATCTGCTATATTGAAAAACTCTTGAACAATTCATGTTTTTTATTCACTATCAGGATTCGTTCAAATTATTTTCACTAGTGATTTATCAAGTGGTAGGAATCTAGTACTCAGCAATACAAAGTAGTATTCTATGCTTACAAATAACAATCTCATTTCGCAACAATTATATTTATATTCTGATAATTTTGTATCTTCTGTTCATATTTCATTAAATTAATTACCTTCAGATACCTTTGCGGATGTCTTACACTTTAAATGGTCAGCTTTTTGTTTTATTTACTATTTGTATTGATCTACTTATGTGGTCAGTAATGCCATATAATTTATATGAATATCAATGTAGTAGGTGAAAATATACTTGTTGTATTTTTTTCTGTATTTAGACACCGGCTCCCGTATTCGAACCACAGTATTATCCAGTTCATAAAGGGAAAAAGGTGAGTTTTAAATCGGTTGATGAGGTGGCGAGGAGAATAAACTAAATCTTTACTTTCAAAACTTAACTATAAAATGAACAACATTGGGGAGGGGAAGGAGGGATAAGTCACGTAGCTGAATTGATGAAAATATTTTATGGAAAATCAAGTTCTCTTTATAGGCATTATGACATTAAATGCTTATAATTGTGCTAAAAGAATCTTTGAAGCATATAATTCGGAATATATAACATATTAATTTGTCCTCAAAAACTTAGGATATAAAGGTTAATTAATATCAAGCCATATTAACCGTCACTGGATAAATTCTCGACTCATTTTACCTGCAAATAGTATTCAATCAGCTGTTACTATTACTAAAACTGATGAAGTCTAATGAAACTAGTCAGATTGTATTCTAACTTCTGTTAGAATCTTTTGTATACTTGAAATTATTCCAAACGCTCTCGATCGTCACAACAATCGATTCGAAAGAAACCCACTAAATGGCATGATTGAATAATGAAAACAGCTTTAGACGACAAATGGCTCATAAACCAATGAAATAAAATTAGTGTTCGGACCATAAATTTATTGACTCACACCAAATCAAAATAAAACTTGAAATTCTTTTAGTGTGGAAATGTTGACAAGGTAGAGCTGGAGGGCACAATTATCGCATATTGTCCCGTTCTAATTAAAAAAATCGACGAATTTGAAGTTTTCATGAAAATCACATCACCCTAGAGGTGTGAATTTATGAATTACTTATTCCGGCATTTATATTTGTTCAGGTATATTTTATCATGTTAACTTTCTAGCTGAATACTGATTCCGATATAATGTAAACTACTCGTTGATTGTAGCTTCACCTTCGAAAAACCACGTTCTCTAACATACTGGTAGAACTTAGTAATATTATATCCCTTAATTCTTGTCATAGTAATGCAATCTGAAAATGATTCATTTATAGACATCAATTCAGTTTAAATGCATATCTAACATTACATCATTCAAATTGAATCTTTCTTAGTTAAAGTGATGAATAGCTACAAAATGTTATTCAAAGAAGTAATATTCAAAAAGATTTAATAAATCGAAACTATTAGCAGAAATGCACTGTCGCTTTCATAAACATACAGTTTTCTGTCAATTTTTTAAAACACTTATAGAACTGTATAAACTTGTCTGATCAATTCAACATGATATGACTGATGAATACTAATAAGTAGAAACACCAAATTAGAAGTGACATTCCATAAATATTTGTTTTCTATTTAATATCAAACATGATAATTTAACTTATGGATTAAATTGAAAATTTATTCGACAGAATTAAATAATTAATAAAAATCAATTAATTATAATTTCACCTAATAAATTTAACAATTCTAACAAGAATGATACTATTATTAGCTGTTGTTAAGGTCGTCGTTGTCGTCATACATATAACACTTAGTATCATTTGTCAATATTGCTGTAGAATAAACAAACCAAGTTAAGAATCTTGTAGATAAGACTAAGTAAATACTAGTGATTTACTAGATAAATAAAATTTAATCTAAACATTGTCATTTATTATGAACCATTCTTAAATGATTGTGCTATATAAACTTGTATAAATTTCATATTTATTTATGTCTATTTATGTAATTAATAAAGTGAGTGAAATGCACTTTTGTGCTTACTAATTACAGTGGATAATGTTGAACTTGAAGTTGGTATTATTAATTGACCTGAGTTAAACACCCACTGATAACCATAGTGGACTGTATAGTTGTGTTTTGTTCTAGTATAGGATTTCTCAACATTTTGTGATCACGATCCCACTAGAATTTGAGTCTAAATCCTTCAGGTTATGAATAAAGCGCTTAGATTTCAGTCTGTCACACTTCTAACTCTGACTAATTTCCTAAAATTATTCACTCAGACATGTCGAGAGTGAGATAATTATTTTCAATAGCAATGACTGATCGTTGTGCTATATCACAAACTGATAGAAATGAGAATTCTATAGTTGGACGCCTACCAACTCATTTCTGCAGATGAATAAGCGTTTGCCGTGAAACTCGTTTGCCCTTGGTTGAATTCCCTGGCAGAAAAGAGGGTGCACACTGCTGAGGAGTCCCATGCTGGGATTAAACAGTTACCCTGTGCTCACTGGTTGTCAGTGGTATTTAACCGACATCACTCTACTGATGAAAACAATCAGCTTAACTTATTCATTTTCACTGGTAATTTTGATTACCAGGCGAGCGTCAAATTTGATCTTTTAGTGTCTTTGTATGGGAAGCAGTATGCATGACCTGACCGCAGTTTACACCTTATTTTCAAAATAAAGTGTTATACTACTAATGAGTAGCTAGTAATTTCAATAGAAATTTCAAACGAATTAGGAGTTTTAGATTCACGTATTCAATATGTTAGCAATTATTTGACAGATCAACATCAATTCTATTTTCCTTATTCATTTATTCTGATGACGTGAATGTTACCTCTGTCAAATCTCCATATATTTAAAGATTATTGTAGCCAATGAGACTCGGATAAATACCAGCATATACTGATGGAGAACATACATGGTTCGTAAACATAGGTTTAGTTCATATGGGGATTTATTCATGTATTGACATTACTTGAACGATAAATAAAACCCAAGGAACATTAAATATAAAAATGTTTCTTTTTAATTTACATCCGCATTTCTACACGGAATGTAGCCTACAGTCGTCAAGTTTACCTTCAAAATATAAAACTAGAAGTCATTATTTCATAGTTGAAATGTCATCTATTTTGTGATACAGTTTGACTATTATTCAATATTATCAAAGATAAGCGTTGAGCTCCAAACTCACCAATACCACTGGACGTTTATTCATGTTCTAGTCACGAGCCAGTCACATTTATTACCATTTAGATATTAAATTTCGAGGGTCTAATGGTAAAACCTATTTTCAGTTTATAATCGAAACAGTTTATATTCAATTTTCGATTTTAAAATTGCCACTGTCCCTTAAATATCCAGATATGTGAAACAATATAATGTATTCGGTATTCGTTGTAATATTACCAGTAATAGTAATTTCTAATAATGTTAACATAAGAATTAGGATTTTACACAGGCTCTTTATACTTGTCTCACTGGGATCAGCATATTACTTTTAAAACGATCATAAAGCAAGTGCATCTAATTCAAAGGAGTTAAGTGAACACTATACATATTGTAAAAAGCCATTAACATATAATCAAAATCTCAGCGATGATCTACAGATATGATCATTTTAGTGTTTGACAGGAATTACTATGATTAATGCATTACTGACTATCACATAATTTTGAAGTCATTTATCAGAAAAATTCAGTCACTCTGTTTTTTAAACATTTAAAGACTTGTTAATCATCATTGAGAATGTAAACAGTCGTTAGTATGAGTCTTAACTCTTTATTTAATCACACGTATAATTTTATAGATCACAATCATTTATTACTTAATTTTACCATAAAACTTATTTTTTCTCTTACAACGGACTTAATAATTTTATCATTCTGTTATTTTTCTCAAAATCTGACAGCTTTATTTAATTGCACAAAATGAACCATTACGTGGTGATTTAAAGCATGGTGATCGAATTACTGGTGCTCATGCTGGTTCTATTTTTGCATGTCAACGTGCAGCAAACTTAAAAGGTCTCGGTAGAGCATTCTATCCATTACTTAGTACAGATATGTTTAACATGGATTACGTTGTGCCACCAACGTATAGATACGGTGTTCCTTTGGTTAATTTATACGTGAGTCAATTTTGGATTAGGTTATTTAATTTTATTATTAATAAAAATAAGTTACAATTATTTATTTGGAATAGCTAAGTACCAATTATAATATTCACTAATCTGTCCTATTCAAATTATGAGAAGGTTTCGACAGCTTACGTATTCGTTCATTCGTCCTTTTTCCTTTTATACACTAAGTATCACCTGAAAAACCGTTGGAACATAATATTGGCTACAACAACTGAAGGGTATAAACCTTAATTCTAAGGATGTTTAGAATATCGAAGCCACTTATATACTTGATATCATTTCGTACTCCCAAATGTTTCCAAGTTTCTAAGCTTATGTGCATTATTATAAAATGGATAAAAACCTATGACTGCACCTACTTCCAAATAAGGTGGATTGGAACATTTCTAATGTTAATACTCATACAATAACACATGTTAAATATAGTATAAAGTACGAATTCCTAGACAATAACATACTCTATTGTAGAGATCATATTTTCCAATTGCTTACCTCCAACAAATTGTCATCCAACGGACAGTATTTCATAAATATTATAACGATTAATTGATTTCACTTATCATTTATTAGTATCGTCGTCATCATTACTAGTATTCATTCATTCACTGGTAAGAAAGTCAATTATTGGTTATTTAGTGAATTTCCTTCTTAGCGTTTATTCATTCAACTACCTCTAATCATAAATGATTGTGTATTGCTATTTTTCTTCGTTATTGAGGGAATACTTATTTTATTCAAATAAGTTAGTCATGGTTTATCCTACTATAGTCGTCAATTAACAATTACACTTAACAAATAATTTTCACAATCCTTTGAAGTGTTCCTCTAATGTACTAATATTGACAAACATTATTAGTTAATCTCTACTTTTTGTGTTTTCTATATCTTCACAAGGGAGAAGTTCTATTTGATGATTTTATGAGTCTTGTTGAGGGACGTTCAAGGCCTCAAGCAAAAATATTGAATTTTGATGGAGCTGATATAGCAGATGACATTGTGTAAGCTTAATGAAAACAAATTTTATAGTTTATCGTATAATATATACGTTGTGTATCTCATTGTAAATAACTATATCATTCATGCTACTTATGAATGTATTACTTTAATGTAATCTTCATCGTAAACCTGATGTCAGTTAAAGAAACATTCAGTTTTGTGATAATACAGTTTTCTATTATTCAAGGTGAGGTACCATTCTGAATCAATTTAGACTGAACAGACTCGGACATGATGACGATACTTTTATACATGGTATTCTGTTTTACATTAAAAAATTAAATGAAAATAAACCAAAAATAACTACAGATTGATTACCATGACATTCACCCTTTAATTCATATTTGTAATCGTTAATTGGGACCTTCAATTTACTACTGATGGTCGTATAAACTAATTCACTTGATGTTATATCCTACAAGTCACCAGTCATGCCACGTTATATAACTAACTAAATAATATTATGAATAGTGCAGGAAAAGGACTAAATTCATCGATACTGACCAGTATTTGTTGTATAATGGAAAAAGTGTCTACTGTTATTTAATCAGATAGTTTAGTGAAATTTGTTTGCTTTGACGATAGTTTCGACGATGAAGAGTCGTTGAAAATCAGGAAGTAGTAGACGACTGTTTCATCGTAGACTGAAATTCTTAGAAAGTAAATAAGCATAAAGCAACTTGTAACTGAACCCAAGGACATTAGGTTTTACGATCGTATTCATTATTTACAGTTTCAACCTCGATTCGTCTGCTATATATAGCAGTCTCATACTTAGTGCTGTGTATAGGTAACTTTATCACAACTAGTCTAGCTAGTTTTGTAGATCCTACATTTTCAATAGGAACTTCGCGAAATTTATTGTGAAGCAAGTTTACAGTAAATATACAGTACTTATTCATGATAGGTTAGTTTGGTAGCATAAATTCTTTTATATTCTACCGTAGTGGTCTATTTATTACTAGATAATAAGCTGAAATAAAATAACGGTCCTCAATATTTTTTTAAAAAGACTCGATTATCACAAAAATCAACTGTTGGTAATCTATGAATATCACCAACACTCACTTTAAAGTACAAGGTTAATTTCCTATCAGTGGGTTGTAAGTAATCATATATAGTGTTTTCTAAATCCTTAGGAAATGTTGACTAAGTGTTCCTAGTTGCGAAAATTAAGCTGATTGTTCTAAACATACTACCATGTAGTATTTAAGGCCCTTTCATTGATAATGTCACTCAAACCAAATTATTTAGTAAATGAATCAAATAAATCATTTTTCGGCTTTTTTAATTCATCATTATGATCTTTATTCTAAATAATCCAACCTTTATTCGCACTGTGCTCTATACTAGTTTCAAAGACACTTTTAAATTACTAAACCGTAAGCTGATAATTCACTTTTTCTTACTGACTTCTGTCATTATTTCACAACTTAACTTAAAATATATCGTAATTGAATGTTGTGAAGATTGTTGTTTACATCCTTAGCAGAATCAAAGATGAGCACTGATGAGCACTAGTGCACCATACTAGGATGAAACAACTGACTAGTGCTACCTACCTGGTGATCAGTAGTTGTCTAATGCAGGCCAATTTTGTGATATTAACTTTATAATCCAATACATACTTTATAATCATAACTTTTTTACATTTTAAAAATAAAAACAATAATAAATGTAAACCACTTTTCTATAAAAATTAAAAAAAAAATTGATATATGTGATTTATCGACAACAGTATTTAGTGCCTAATATTAACATGACTAATCTGTAAATAGAATATAAACGGAATTAATGAATAAGTAACTAAGTGAAATTGTTGTCAAGACTAATTGTACTGTTTTCAGAATTAAACTAATCAAAAATAAATAAATGCATTAACTGTAGCACTTATTTTTCACCTAGGCAACTAACGTTATCATCTTTGTATATGGTAAGAAAAAAATATGCATTAACTTCATTGATGATGATGATGATGATAGGTAAAATGTTTTTCAGCTGGATTAAAGAAATAATTAAACTAATATCTGAATACTATCACTAATTGATAGATAGAAAAGTTAGTATATAATGTGAGTAATGAATATATTTGATAAACAACAACCCTCTTAATTGTAACTAAATATAAGCTCACTAGTGACTAGCTCCTTGAGGTAATTCCTGGAGTTCCTAGTGTGAAGACGTGACCGGTGGAGTTCAGTCGTGTCGGGTGTGAGGCAGTTACTCACCAATGACAACGTAACACGAATTGACTGAATTAGAAATATCAACCGCTAGGACCCGGCTCAGTGGTCCAGTAGTCAAGCGCTTGTTGCGGAGCCAGAGGGTCCTGGGTTCGATCCCCAACGGGGTCGTGGATGCGCACTGCTGAGGAGTCCCATACTAGGACAAGACAGCTGTTTAGTACTTCTAAGTGATCAATGGTTGTCTGGTTCAGATCAATTCGTGATATCAGCATTGAGAAATTATTTAAATGTAGATAAACTTCACATTGGAAGTTTTATCAGTTAGAAAATTTAGAAGTATGTAGTTTGAGCGAGATAGAAAATGATTGTATTGTATTCTGCCAAGAAATGTGAATATCAACACTTTTGTTTATTACAGCTTATCTATAAGGTTAGAAATTACTCAACAATATAATGTATGATTTGTGCCACTACTATTACCATTACTACTTTGGTTACCTTTCAATATTGTCAGCTAGTTACTGAAGTGATTCGTTGAATGACTACAGCTCAAATATAAAGAATCATCATTTATTCCAACAAGTGATGAATATTTCAAAGATTTTTAAAATACAACACTAAATAAAAATAAAATTAGGAATTACACACTAATAACCTTAAAATATGGCACTTCTTGTTCAGAATTCTATTGAAGACATAATAGATCCATGATAGATCGTAGTGACTAATAATAACACATTGATAAACAGCCAAAAAAGATAGAAAAACTCAGACAACACAAGTATACCAAGACCTATTGATAAACCAACTTAGCATTAACCGAAAATAAATAGAATGAAATATTATCACTACCTAGATCATTAATTACTAGCCGAAACAATTAATCAATAAAATAAATTAGAATACCATATGAAATGGAAAACTTCAGCATAACAACGGTATTTTATGAAGGGAGCAAGACATGCATATTATTAGCACAAATAGAAAGAGGATGACAGTAGTAGAACAAAAAGGAATTATGAAAATAACGAAGACCAAATAAATCGATGAATCTTTGGAGTGTATTTACCAACAAGAAAACTATGGAAGTTGAAAGTTATCAACAATAAAATATACTAAGTTAAACTTTGCGTAACATTGATGAAACTTATCTTTAAATCCAATGAACATTTTAAGTTATACACCGAAGAATTTTAATGAAATTATCATATATTTTTGAAGTCAAAATAAGAGTATGCTTGAATGTTTTTATTGCCATAGTAAATAATGACTACTTAATTAAACATGACAGTTAAATCATAACTCTGCTTATTTGTAATTCCACCTTTTGAAGACTTACCGAATGATTCCATTATCTAGTCGGGCATCTTATTAAAGGTATATGATAGAGCAATTGAAATTCCTACTTGGATTCAGTAATGAGTTTGCTAACCTGGCATGTGCTGTTAGTACTACTTCAGTTTGTTGTCACTATGAATAGCAATAGCTGGTGACAATCTGAGTCTCTCATATTTTCAACAGATATGAAACATGTTCTGCTACTAGCTACCATAGAAACACTAAAACTTCTTACTTATGAAAAACTGTAATAGACGGAGTAAGTAGATGAATCTATTACATTTTAACATAGTGTTAATGCGACAGCAAAACTCGAAGCTCGTTGAGAGGGAATATCATCAAGGTTGTCTCTAATTTTCTTCCGGCTCGTTTTTAAACTTAACTAAATTAATATTTCCCATTCGATTACTCAATAAAAGTAAACAATATATACATGAGATTATTTTAATATTGTGTATTTTTACTTAATTTTCACTGTTATAGTGCACCATGTATATGGATTGGTCAAAAACCAATTTATTTAAATGGAGATTATGAATATGCAGCTCAATCGAAATGTCGTAATTGGCAATCAACTTATCCAGGTGAAAATGGTTTAGCTGTTTCTTTACCAATTGTTGATAATGCACCTGGATTATTTTCTAAACAAAACTTTAAATTAATTTCATGTTCAAAATTATGTCGAATGTTATGCATACAAATTACACCATCCGAGATATAATAAGTATGAATAAACAATATTTCACTTATGTGTATGCCTTAACACTTAAATCTCTCTATACATTCAAACGGTATTATTAAACTGAATTTTTTTATTATCAATTCAATGAAGATCTTCAGAACATAGAACAACCGGAATCAGATTCATAGATTTTGGTTTAGCATGGTGACAATTTTGTTAATTTTTCAATAAGAAACAAAAACTTTCTTTCAGTATATATAGTAATACATGAATTACATAATCTGTTTGTTAAATTTAATTCAGATGTTGAACTATACATGAAGCATTTACATTTTTCTTATTCACTGAAAATAAAAATTACAAGATTCAATATGTTCTTGTCTCTTTCTCTGCTCTGTATTATCTGAGTTTATCTATCTAGTTATAATTGGCCTATCTGTCTATCAAGTGTAAGGACTAGTTTGATGATTGCATATACTGTTTGAAAATACATAAAAAACAGTCTTCGACTTAAGTGCACACATTCACTAATAAACATATATACATTATGCACTATCTATAATTTTAATGATTTAAATATTTCTGTTATTATAATTATTAATATTATTACCATTATTATTTCATATGTATTTTCTTTTGGTTCCAAATGTTTGTGGTATACTTCACCTCTTCTACATAACTACTACACAGCATACAGTTGACATTATCACAGAATTAATAACTGTTCATTTGTTCAGTTAGTTATTTACAAAAGTGAAATGGTGGAAAAATAAAATTAATTCATAAAAGTATGTTGGATTCTGATGTTTTTTTTTTTAATATGCACCTCTTATATGCAAAATATTTCGAAACATTACAATTGTAATCCACGAAATATTGCAAATATACCAATATATTTACATACGTTACACGTAATTGTAATTTATTTTATGTCCTATGAATATGATAATAGCTTCTAACTAAGTTTGGATACCTGGATACCGCTATTCATTTCACTCATTATGCCAGGCTATTATAAAAGAAAAAAAACAATTAGAAGATTCATGACGAAGTAACGCCATGAACAATTAGGGAGCTAAAGATATTTGCTTAGTAAATTTGCTATTAAATGTAACGCAAAAAATAGCTCCGAATTTACGATTACGTGAAATTAATCACTCTAAGTTAAGGGTAAGGCATTTAAGTATAAATTCTGTACACACAACAAATATTGTGTAATCATCATGTCCTATTGTTTATTTTATGATTATTAAATAAAATCTAACTATAATTAGGTGATATGGAGATTGTTGATTATGAACGTGATATCACGAATTGACCTGCTTTAGACCACTAGTGAAAACCAAGAAACTCTAGACATCTGTTTTGTCCTGGTAGTAAACTCATCACTAATGCTTACCCATGACCCTACCATGGAATCGAGTCCAGAAGCTCCAGGTTTCATGATGAACGTTTAACTGCTAGATTACAAAGCCGGCAACCAATGGGTCGTATTTCTGACTTAAGTCATTCCATGATATTCCTGAGCGAAATCATACACTAATATTGGTTGTTAGCTGTCTAACACTCCACTAGTTACGTCATTTTAAAAGAACTCCAGAAGCGACCCCCTCCCCTGAACTTAGTCACAAATGTCTGTCACAAAACTTAAAGGTAATAGGTTTGATTCCATGGTAGAGTCATGTATGTACATTGTTGAGGAATTTCAAACTAGGGCGAAATAACCATTCAGCATTAACTTCTGATTTTCAATGGTTGTCTAACTCAAGTTAATTTTTGATATCTAATTTAAAACCAATTTCAAACTGATAGACAAGTCACTACTAAACTCCTGATTGAGTAGAACACTTATAAATCTAAACTGATTCAAATATTTATTTATTCTACAAATAAAAACAAAAACAAAATCTAATCAACATATGTATAAATGTATATTGTACAGAAGTTGTATTAGAAGAGGTCTTGATTTCATAGATTGATGTCCTCGTTAATTATCATAACATGAATATCTTTTCGCTTTAAAGAGAATAGGGAATATTAATAATAGTAATAATAATAATAATAGTAAAACTCAAAATGTATCCTTTAAAAAATACACTAAGTGATATACAAATCTGATATTGTTATTATTACAATTATTCTTTAAAATGTACATATGGTGTTTTGTTAAATTCTTCACAAGTAATTAAAATATTTTCAATCTATTGTATTTTACATTTTGTATTAGATTAGTACAAATTCTAATCTCTATGTAAACTTAATTTTTTTTAGATGTTGAAAAATCACATTTCATCAAAAATTTCTTTAGTCCATTTATTATCTTCACATATGGATTTTTCTAAATTTTTTATATTCATATATTGATTTTTATTTAGGATTAATGATGATGATGATGGTGATGGTGATGAGGATGTTGTTGTTGTTGTTGCCGATGTGGATTCAGTCGATTGATTATTGATTAATTCATTTAAATTTCGTGTAAATCGATAAACATAACGTTTTCCTGAGACTTTTTCAATAATTTTCTTATCATAATAATAACGTAAACCACGACTTAACTTTTCATAATTCATTTTTGGTTTATTTTTTCTTGCACCCCATCTTTGTGCTACTTGATTTGGTTCTTTTAATTTGAATTCATTTTCATAACCAGTCCATGAAATAAATGAAGTTGCTTCAGGATCTTGTAACTCTTCTAATAGAAACTGCCATAATTGTATATGCCCATTATGATTAGTTGTTGTTGCTGGACAATGAAAGGGTTTATTATGATTTGATTTTTTAATAGATTCAACATCATTATAGGCCAGTTTAGATTTTTCATCATGATGATAATGATGAGGGTAATGACTAATATTGTTATGTACAAGAATGACATCATTTTTGCAATGATTTGTACCGTTACTTTCAGAAGAAGAATTTATGGATATGGTGGAATTATTCATCAGTGGTTCTGGACATAACTGTGATACGTCACTAATAGCACTACTTATTGGTAATTGTTTCGAATAATATTGTCCTAGATAAAAAAAACCGAAAGATTATTAATTATTAGTTTAACTACTGATGAGTAGTCAATTAATAATCCAAAAAGTTTTAGCCGTTTGTAGCCAGTGTCGAGTCAGGTTTATATCACAAGTTTGTCCCAGGTTACTTGAGTTTAAACAAGAAATTAAACTTTATTGATTGGCTGAAGTTATGAAAGTATAATTTTCTTATTTATCACACATTAGCTCACAGTATGACACTGACTTTTTTTAACTTCAGATCTTCATCTTGATGAATAGCACAAAAATAGAGGTCACATAAGATCCCCTTGAAATAATTCCTTCCCTTATTTACAAATTATGCTACAGCCGACTATAAAATCTTTATGAGACCTTAAGATGCTCAAAACATTTTATATCCAATCATCACTTGTCGTAGCTTTTCCGAAATTTCTTATTCTG
Organism: Schistosoma japonicum; assembly: GCA_025215515.1. NCBI lineage: Eukaryota > Metazoa > Platyhelminthes > Trematoda > Strigeidida > Schistosomatidae > Schistosoma > Schistosoma japonicum. The sequence goes on along the minus strand of CM046061.1, from coordinate 57,895,600 downwards.
TTTTGTTGAATTAACAACATTACAAAATTTACAGGTGGATAAAGGTGATGAGGGGGGGGGGAAAGGTCAATCTTCCGAATAATTTTCATCTTTGGTCAATTTTATTTGGAAAACCAATAAAAATTATGGAGTTTTAGACGGCCAGCTTGTTGTAATATGGAAATTCTCAGAAGTCAGCACTCACAATTTGCCACATAATAAATGTATTGCCTCTAGTTTATGTGGTTAACTTTACTTTTAAACTTAAGTCATTTTGTTACGACGAAGGGATTTCATCCAATGCTATGACCTCCCGAGTTAGATCATGTAAAGCGTTAGGCGTTTAGCCCTTAATGGAGTAGACTGCTGGTCACACAACATAGCAGATTGACTGAACTTCGAAATGTATATCACTGTATACCGACTCAGTGGTCTAAAGTTAGAGCGCTCCCATTAGTGATTGAAAATACAGTGTTTGATCCCTTTCAAGGTCAGAAATGTATACTTCCAAGGAGTCCCGTATTAAAAATAAACAGTTATCTAGCACTTACTATTTTTATAACCTAAGTTAGTCTGTGAAAGTATATTACAGAACAGTAGTCGATGTAATCTACTGGTGTAATTTATAAATTGTTTTTTTTTTTTCATGTAAGTACTACTAGTCAAATTACAATATAGGATCGACGTCCTACCGTACATCTAACTGTTACCAACTGAGTTATCAGATAACAAAATGGCATTACATAAGTGAAGAATACCGATACCCAGTTGCTTGTTTTTCCTCTTTTTTTTAACTTTTATAGAAGTTAATTAATGAACGTTTATTGGGATTTTAATTGATAAGTCAACGTTGGAGTAATTCTGTCACATATTTTTGTTTATTGACTAGTTTTTACGACCACAGTAAAACATTTTAAATAAACCAAGTAGTTGTTCAGATTAAAGTTGCATAGACAATATCATAAGGAAAAAGTTATCTACTAGAAATACTTCTAACTCATATATTAATACAGGCAAATACTTTTAAATTCAGAGGCCTAGAAGTCACTGTCATTCCTACAACATCTTCAGTCACTAGAGCTTTATCCAAAGTATGAAGAACTAAGAGCCAAGATAAAAAAAAACCTAACAGCGGATAGCTTTTTATCATTTTGCACTTCCTTAGTTGATCACAATATTTCTGATGAATGCTACAATAGAGGCATACACATTGTTATTTACAAAGCCACCAAAATTAATAAATATATTCAACCGTTACTTACTTCGATCACCACAGGTTGTTTGTTGCTGGTGTTTTTGGTTGAAAACCGGAAATAATTGACAATGTTCATTATAGATCAGTTGGCAAGGATATTTATATGATGAGAAGTTATTCATATTACTTATACGATTATTATTATTGTTATTACTATCATTATTATTAATGTTTTCAGCATTATTATTGATCATCCCATTTTGATAACTTAAAGTATCACCTACAGACATCTTCACTTTGTACTTGTGAATTAGTCAATGCATTATCACATGGATATGTGCAGGATGGTAGGCTTAATGTAGATGAACTATTTGTTAATTGTGAAAGAACGGGTTGCACTGAAATTGATGTCGTCATTGTCGCTACCATTGTGGTGGTCGTTATGATTGCTATAGCTAAGTGACTATATGGATGATCACTTTTAGTGATTAAATCTTCTTCAAATTTAATCTATAAAATAATAACGTTTGTAATAATTAAGTGTGTTTAATAAATCAATGGATTTTACTGAGTTTATTCACAATTTTTTGTATTACACAGTTCAATCTAATTACCAATGCACACCTGAAAGCGTAATAAGCCTATTATGCAGGGAGGGAATAAAAAGTCTTATTAGAGAGCTTTATCTACAAAATATAGAATGATAATGCACACAAATAATGTATGTGAGTAACAGTCAAAGGACTGACTGAAACATGGATATATAAAAAATGTTGCGTCCGTAGATTGGCCGTAGCATAATAGAACTTTGACAGGTCCAGTAATGCGAATTATTATGTGACGACTGAAATGTTCACAACCCCATCACTTAACAAGACTTGCATGAGAAAGTTAGTAAGCCGATATTGGACAAGATAACACCAGTCAGAAAGATAATCTCCCTGACCCCGAATTACAACAAAATTATGATTCACATTTTGTGCAAACTTAGGATGTTATAGTATGGTAGTTAATAGATAAATTTAAAGAATAAGTACGAAAGTCGAATGCGTCATATCGGGTGATTAAAGAATAACAACTAAGTTACGAAATTGCGTTTCGGAAGACTGTTTCAATTACTTTAGTTGTTTGTTAAGTACGCATTTTACTTCTATCATTATTACGTCCCTCGTACCCTACCCTCTCGTTTGACCTAATGAATGTTACTATGTCATTCCCCATCTGTCACTACCGCTACTTAATTGTGTATATGTACTCTAGTTCACTACCTACTGTCTCTCCTTATTTTGTATTGATGTTGATTTCCTCAATGGTTGACTGCATGGTCTGGTTTTATGTGTATATTAAGGAGTGCCGGAAAGGACCTCTGATAGACATACAGGGATCCAACTAGAAACCCTCATTGATATCTATCAGTGTAATCCCTTGCACACAAGGTCATATCAATAAATTGATCCTACCTTTCCTGTCATAACAGTTTTTGACGATACAACAAAATGATAGTGAATAAATTTACAAATATGAGGCAAATATATCCATTTAGATGAATTAATGAACATGAGTTAGGATTGTTTGTATAATAAGATCGCTGGTATTGAAATAATAATTATGTAATGTTGATTTACAGAAGTTTACACAGCAATCAGATTAAGCGTTTGTCAATGATGTTAATTAAGAAGGTATCATTGAAAGTAGAATAAGTGCTGGTCAAATTAGTTACACTTGTACATGACTAATAATTATAGAAAGAGTTATATAATCAGATCAAATGTTTAGCTCGAGAACTGTATTCACCTCAAAGTAGTATAATTATTTAACATCGAGTTTAGATCTATAAATGTAGAATGTTGAGAGAATTTATCGATAAGAATAATCCTCATTTAAACATTTTTGCTCCTATAAACATTGAAATTCGAATAACTTATCTGTTAATAAGTGTTCTTCCGACATACATAGTACTTCAAGTTAGCCTTTCACTCATATTTTTCTCTTCAACAGAAAATCAATTTGGATAAATGAATACTACTCTTACTTATAATGACTCTACTTGTAAATTAGCGAAACAGATATATTCAAGATGAAATACACTATAACTACTCGTTTAGTAATTTATCATAACGATCTTTATGTCAAATTAGGAACTTCGAAAATAGATACTAATAATTACAATACAGTAAAAGTATATTAAAGTGAAAACTAGTTGTTTACATATAACTCAGTATCAGGCGATTTTAGTGATATCTCACTTTGAATAAATACCAAAGGTTAATGCTTTATTTCATTCATCATCTGTAACAAATAATTTATCTAACAAGATACAGGAGAACTTTTGAATCCAAACTGGCATACAATTCATCGAATAAAGTTATAAATGTCAGGAATCATTCGACTGAATGAATAGGCATTGTATTTTCGTTGTCAACTAATGTGCAGACGAATTGTTTGAAATCCTTACTTAAAAGCTAGGACTTATAAAACCAGTTCTGTATGTTATGATGCAGTTAAATTGCATACAGTTCAGAACAAGTTTAAATATCGAGCGAATTAAATTATGAATTTCAATAAATATTGGCTTGGTGACCAGACATTTGTTTCTTAACAGCAAAACGTAACACGCATGTGTCCAGTGTGACGGAATGATCTTAATAATCCTTCATGGTGGAAACTATATTTAAAGCAAATGGATTTCGTTAAACTAACTGATTAAATGATGGCGATAGTTTTTCCTGTACTACTTGAAATATAACTTAGTTTAATAATTAACGTGGTATAACAGTGACCCACAGGATATTACATTTGGTTACTTAAACCGAATGAATTTCATCAACACAGACAATAAAGTTTAGGATAACATAAGAAGTATTAATGTAAGCATTCGAATGACAGAATAATATATTTGAACGTTTTTTCTCGGAAAGTACAATTTATGTTTTAACCCTATTTCAGTTCCAGGAGTTAATATTTCTAGTACAGAAATCCTCAATGTCTCATTGTTCATGGACAATAATTCAAATGCAGAATTATAAAATATTGTTAAACCATTTTCAAAAATATTCTTTAACTTACTTGATCTTTCCTATCAGAATAATTTTCCGTAGAATGTGGAACTACGAATTCACTATCGCTGCTTAATCGTTCAGAATGAGATAATTCTGTTGCGCTATTTTGTTGGGTGGATGGTAGATTTTCGGAATTGGTACAACATATAGCATCTTCGTGCATACACTGAACATTTTCTTGCTTATGTGTTACGAACGGTAGCGGAATAAATTTTGGATTTGTCTCAGCATGAGCTAAAAATTTTAGATTTAGAAAGACATTATCACAATTATTTTTAGTTCTATTTACACTACTTAAAATTAATTAAGTACACCAAATTTAACACAAAAATATGTTCAACGATTCAATTTATTTTTTCAAATCAAAAATAAAGCCTACATTTTGAACAGGATAAAAATGTGGTTACATTGAACTCTATACAGTTTTCATCCACAATTTTTCCATACCAAATGTATTGCATAATTACTGAGTTTATACTGAACGAAGAATTCCTTAGTAGTATTCATACATGATTATAAGTGAACAGTAGCTTAGCGACAAGAGCAATTCACACTCAGCTATTTGATTTCATTTTGGAGATTAGCCTGTCTTATTTCAGTTTATTCATTACTAGCTTTCATTTGAAAGTTGTAAATTTGTGCCATGCGTAGCCTTCTCAGTCCCTATGATGATAAAAACAACTAGGTTGTAATTTTTATGAGCTTAACGGTAAGTAACACTAGTTTTAATCTGTCCATCTGAGATCACATATGCACTCTGCATTATAGTTAGTACCTACATGAAACCAGTCTATCACTTCAAAGTACGACAAAATTTCACGTCACTCACTGCAGCGAATACATTATAATTTGATCTATAGAGTTCAGTCAGTACTATGTATTTCACAAACATGACATTATATATATATATATATATATATATATATATATATATATATATATATATATATATATATATATATATATATATATATTGACAACACGTTTATTGGTTTACTGAAACAGAATTTTCGCTACTTAAAATTAAATTAAATTCATCAACAAAATAACGTTTATTGAAATCGTAATCAATCGATCAAAGAATTAAACATTATTCGGACACGATATTTACAAATAATTCTATTGTTCTATCTGTTACACACAAACAAGTGAAAATCTGTCATGTTACCGTAGGTGATTTCGAAATAACAAAATTCTCTTACTTTCATCGATACTATTCATGTTAAAACACTGATTAAATAGTAGAATAAATTCAGTTATTTGCTAGGAATATATGAACTGAAGTCATTTAATAAGTCAATGGATCCAAAAAACAGATGTGGTTTACTAGTTTAGAGCTACTAAATTTATGGAGATAAAGCCGCTTCTAGAGACAAAATTCATTAAAATTCCACAGAAAAACTAGCAACAATATAGTTATCATTGTCTATAGTGAATCAGTTACCTATAAGTTTCATTATTTCCGGTATATCACATATTGGCTGAATTAAATACTGTGAATCAATTAGTTTTGATTTAATACTAATTGGTGTCATATTTCTAATCACACCTGGAGGTTACGAATGTGACCTCACTCTACAAGTCTATGGAGAAAAACTACTACGGAACAGTTGTTCAATACACCTCACTTCTCAACACTTCCCTTCGAACAAAATCAGTCTGTGATTAGAATTGGTTAAATGATGTCACATGTTTATGAGTACTAGGATAATATAAGTAACAGCACTATGATCAACTAAGATCTCCAATTAAAAGTGTCTTATTTTTTATATCACTAATCACTAGATAATCTATTTTACATAATTCGCATGTTTTTTTTATCATTATAGTAGTGTTACGTCATAACAGTGATGAGATTAGAGCAGGTGAAATTTATTTGTATGAATAATGGATTAAATATCTACTAGAACCTTGTGACTTTATTTTACTGAAGTTAATTCACATTACACATGTCCATTTTAGTTGGGTATATCGATCAGAGGTGGGTGTATGAGGTGTTAAATGATAATAATGGATTCTATGTGACAATTAGTCATTGGAGTTATGGATTAAAATTCCTTGTTATCCACCTCAATTTTAATGTTACATAAATAATGAAGATTTAATTAGAATTTTTAAAGTTATAAACCGTATTATGGCTTACTCGACTTGATATGAACAAGATTGTTCACTTTGATAAAAATAAATAACATTCTAAACTACCAAATTGTTTATAAATTGGTATTAATCCATAGGTCAATAGTAACTTCAACAAGTATTAAATCGATATCACAATTCATCTCAATGACAGTTGGATTCAAAATGTAACAACACTTGTATGGCAGGTTGAGTGCTGATCTAACCTTGACAATAATATAGCAAACTTAGATAAATATGAAACTGAGTTAAAATTATTGCATTGATTATTTTCCTACAAGTAATACAGATATTTGTAAATAGACTTAAACTGTGATGAAAAAATCTTCAGTTGTTTTATATCTCATGATTACTAAAGTTTCATTTATGCTAAACTATGTTAATGTGTATGATAAATCATGTAACATAATATAACATGGAGTCTGCATGATTCGTCTTGATGACGAATGTCAACTACCACGATATCCTAGATCATATAGGATTTCCAGCTAACTATATCCGACTGCCTTAAACAATAATATAGAGCATAATTAAAATGCATTAACAAAATAAATAAAACTAAACCCTTGTCTAAATATTCCTTTAAAAAACAAGAATGCAGATTCGTAAATTGTTTAACTGTACCATAAAACTAAGAGGATTGCCAAACCGCTTAATTCTATGTACCGGTTGCGAAAATTGATGGTTATTGGCTTATTTAAATATCCGAACGGGACAATTTCGCAGTTATAAAACTATTATACAAATGATATCGTTGTTATCAATTAAATATATATTGCTCATAAATAACCTAAATAACATGAATATGCCTTACTAGTTAGTACCAACCAGTACGAAGATTAAGTGTAAGCCTTTCTTCAAAACTGTTCTCAACCACCTAGCATGAAAATATCGTTCGAGTGATATCGATCCACTTATCTAGTGGTTACATTGCAAATTAACAGGTATAATTCAATCAGCTCTAAAGAGCGGGCATATTTTAAGTGGAATATCACTTTGTGATCATCCCAGGAACAGGTCATTAGTGACTCAGATCATTCACTAATAACGTTTGTTATTGTGATCCGTGTTTATATCTACTAAGGAACAGCAGTTTCTCCATGATTGTAAATAGGTCTTGTTGACGAGTGACGGCTTATACGAAACCTATGTATAAATATTTATACAGTCGCCTCCAACCACTTAATAGTATTTTATATTCAGAACTCAGACTTACCTAAAGGAATACTATTTCCATGACAGTTCTGTGTGGAATGATACTGTTGTTGTAAGTGTTGATGTTGAAGATATTCATCTGTATGATGTGGTGAAACAGATGGGATCTGCATATCATAAGAATTATAACAGTAATTATGTGATTCCATGTGATGATAACCAGTAATTCGAAAAACAATTATTCCATGTATTTTGTTCTGATTTCAGAGATATGCTATTCAGTGTATCTTCATTCTTACTACCATCATTGTTGTTTGAACCGTACAAAGCAGAACAATGCGATTCATCCATCCCATTATGTAATGCTCCATTAGTCTCCATTGGGTCTTTTGTTAACGTCGATTTTAATTTAACCACAGTGGTTGTTGGTGTTGATGTTAATGACATTATTTCTGTTGATGTCAGTGGAATTCTAGATGATATTGTCGGCACTGTTGATAATATTTCATTTGTCAGTAGTAAACAATTTTTCTGTTGGTCATGAAATTGTTGTTCATGATTTACATCTTTAATATTTTGAAATTCTTGTAATTTTATCATTCGGCGTGACTGATGATTAGATCGTTTAACCTTTTTTGGTTGACGAATACATTTGTCATTCATATATTTATTTGTTAATTGGTGATCATATGTACCGTAGTTTATTGGTTTAAATAAATTACGGAATCCAAATAAAGAGCTGTTGAAAGTTAACATGATTTGTTTACATGAATATATATGAAAGTCAAAATAAGTATAAAATAAAATTCAGTTGTTTAGCATCAATGTAATATAACAAAGATTTTAAAAAATTTAATGAATTAATTAACTTCATTTTACTACACAGTGAAAATAATGTACTTTAGACCATTATGTTGGTCCTGTTATATGAACTGTGAATAAGTTCGCCTCCCATAATACTTTATTATTTGAAGTTTAAATTCAAACTTCTAGCCATTGATGTTTTAAACCTTCTAATATCTTGGTCAGTCGTAGTCATCGTAGAGTGTTGAATAAATGTTTCAGGTTGTCATTGCACATAAGCATTAGAAGATTAACTTATCAAGGTGAATAAAAATTAAGTCGAAATAATCGTTGTGGTAATGATAATTAAAAAAAATTAAGTATTGTGAATGTAATTCAAGTAGAAAAAACAGAAATGTCTGCAGTAGTGAACAATAAAATTCAAGATCTAGAAGTGAATAAATAGTGAATGCACCTAAGCCATAACATTCAAAATCTCCAACCACTGGTTTAGGTTATCATGCAGTCCTTGATCAGTGGTTTCAACCTATCAGTTCGACTAATCCTAACAATCAACGATTTCGTTGTCTGAGGCTGTATATTAATTTGGCCCACCCACCATCGAATTTCTTCCCAACTTTGTCCTACTCCAGTCGACAATTAATGTCTAGATAGATGATGGTTAAACACACAAAATACAAGCATTATGTCTATGATCACACAATAGCTTACTGAGTAAATAAATTAGTTTCTATTAATTGGATTATAGACTCTAAAATCAACTCTACTTATTTATATTTGAATAATTGCTTAGTCCCACAGATTTCCAAACAAACAATGTGGCACGAAGCCGAGTACATTCGTTTACAACTATGTTTACTATGTTTACTATGTTTATAATACTACCTAATTGATCCAAGTCACAAAAATGATTAATAAAACTAAAGTATATAATTTGAAGGCATTGGTATTTGCCAACTGATTTGCTATGGACTAGAGTTGATCACTCTCTGTCACCATATATGTATTCTGAGCGCATTGCCTTGATACAGTGGTAGTTCACAAGTAAGAATTAGTCTAGTGTAAAACTAGATTATGTGTACCCACCTGTAACTATAAAGTTGATAGTGTTAAGTGAAGGCATGAGATTTAAAATATGTGTATCAGTTAGGTTCTTGCAAAATTACAAATCCACAGGCGCATTCTTTGCAGTAATTTATTGATTTATGAACGGTGAATTAATGAAAAACGTCTTAATATTTCTCAATAAACAGAAGCTTCTAAGAGTGAAAAATAAGAAACTAAATGGATATAATTTCATTGCATTTTATGCAATTTTCATTGGTTTATTGGGGCTCACTATAAATAGTCAGGAATCTGTCATTTCTGTTAACAACTTAAATAATAATGTTTATAGGTTCACTGATTTCAAAATAAATTTCTTTAAATTCCTGGTGAGTTGTTATATGAACTATTAATCGGAAGAATGAAGGTTAAGCATGGATAATCGTATTATTTCGTAATCTGAAGTTGGAAAGATGAACTACTGAAAACCACCTTATGACTAAATAGTAAGTACGTTGTTCATCAGGAAATATAAAGGTCGTGATCGTACACTTAACTGAGAACTCTCGAAATAAGTCTATCCACTCATTGGTCTACCAGTGGCTCATAGAAAACTACTTCCAATCTAAACTCCTCACTACTCATTTATGTATACATACGGTTATTGGTACTTCTTGATTTCCATCTAGTTCAGAGCATATGTACGACTTATTCTAATTGTTACCAGTTTACTTCGTACTAGGCTAATTTTTTCTACAAAACTATGTATATATCAGAGAATAAAGCTATTTACAAGAAGAGTGAAGTTAGTCAGAAATATATGGCGTAGAGCCTGGTACACATGCTCATCTGTCCTAGATGCCATACAACATCATCACAACTAAATCAAGATAGAACGATTAATACCACAATATAGTTAGACAGGAAGGAATGGTATGTATGAAGGAATAGCGGAACTTAACACGTAGTTTGTATTTTGCTAGCTATTTCCCATTTCCTGATTATCCAAAGTCAATGCTTCTAACATAAACTAAATTTGGAAGAGGAAAGAATACACTTTCAAAGTTAATTATTCCTAGATAACGATCATCATATACCGCCTCACTATTTTCCTAATAAATCATATTTGTTTGATGCATGATATCTTGATCACTGTATTTAGAGTTAAATGATCAAATGGCATTGAAATGTAACTCTATACCCAGATTTCGAACTTATTAGTATTAATCAGGAGAACTCCTAAAGAAATATTCCATTTATTATGTTATACAGTACAGTGATTAAATTACTGTTATTAATGACCTATTGTATTCTTAAATTTTGATTATCATAATCAATATTCGAAACAATTAAAACGGAACCGATGACCTGAAAAAAGTTTGTCTCTGCAACTTTCATGAAATACTTAAGTAATGTTTGTTTTGTATTGGTATACAATTTTCTTATTAAGGAATCTTAACGATATAAAATAGTTAAACAATAAAACGTGCTTTCAAAAAAAATTTCACTGGCATTTTCATCTTTATTTATTTTATATAGTTAAAACTATTCAATCAGTGAAACCTTCTAATTGACAAACTTTTAGGTACCATGAACAGCTGTAGTACTAACCTGTCAAAATAGCATGTATTCGATTGACTTTTCTCTTGTTTTATTTTTTTCTTTGTCATTACCGACTGTTCAGTCGGACAGCATAAAGTAATCAAGTCAGTCATTTGTTGTTTGGACGACAGTGAATAATTAGATGTCAAAGATGTTGATGATGAAGTGATGGGTAAAGTATATGATGGCCTAAAACAAGTCGGTGATACGTTTAAGTCATCATTTTCCAATATCATTTCATTTAACAATTCAGGTCTATGTGAATTACTATAATAGTAATGATCGACACTGTCATTATTATTATTAGTATTAGTATTAGTATTATCCATACATGAAAAATATGGTGAATATCTCTCTGAATTTAAACTATTTTCATGTTCATTTTTAATTTGATTCATTTGTGATTCGACAAATGCATAATTGTTTATAGTTGACGTGGTAGCTGGTATTATCCAATGTTGATGACCATTATTGTTATTATTATTTGAATATTGATTAGTTTTATGAATGAATTGATTATGTTGGTGATGTTGGTAAATGGTTTCAGTAGATTCTAATGAATGATTAGAATTTTCTGGTACTTCGGTAAACTGAAATTCGCACAATGATGAAGATGCTTCAGAATAATCTATTCACAGAAATATGAAAGGAGGCAAGTTTAAAATTAAATAATTCAATCTGAGATTAAAGGGGGGGGTTAGTAAATAAAACTTTGTAAATAGCATTCGATGATTGTCTTTATTATATACGTCAATACAACGTCGTTTACTGTAATCTGATCTACTCTACTTCGTGAGGAATCTCTGACCAGAATCGCTATCAAAAGGTAGGAGGTGTTCAGATTTCAACTGCTGAAGTTATTTCAAATATAGTTATTTTTACCTTTCATGTCTTCCCATAGACTAATATACATTAGAATCTGATACAACACACCTATGTAAAGTTATGTTTTAACCATCAATGTTTCATATCAGGAAAAACTTATGGTATTTTTAAATCAAATGTTTAATCGAAAGCGACTTTGGACATGCACATGTTACCAAGTACTCTAAATAGAAAGTAAAATTCATTGGAACTTGAATTCAGACAAAGACATTCGAATAGATGGCAACATGGATAGCCCGAGTCATTGAAGCTATGTGATACAGTTACATAGAGTGAGTGTTAATTAAAGTTTACATGTGTTCACAAATGTATTAATAATCTCTCACAATAATAACAATAATAATATAGATGATAGTAGCAGCACTGATTTACTCTGGTAGTATGAACATTTCCAACTACGTGGGTAAATACTGAACTGTTTGTTATTATCGCTACGCCTTTGCTTAGCTATAAATTTCTAGAACATCGGCCTACTAAATTTACTCCACAGAGTACATGTGATATACACAAAAGAACGTAGCCAGTTTATGTAATTCGTTTTAGTGTCGCTACTGAGCTCGTGGAAAACATATAATCATTACTTTGCTGAATTAAACGTTTATTCAAGTGTTCTGTGTGATGTCTATATTATGATCTAACCGTCTTAGTCGCATCTGAATTACAGGTTCTTGAAGCAATTATTTCTTGTTGAAGTTTTGGAAGACTGTTCTAACTTTCGTGGTAATATACCTTATTATAAATTTTCTGTGATATCTATTTTCTTTATGAATATTACTCAAGACGACTAATTGATGTTCAGCTGTATAAGTTTATCTAATGTTTACTTCTTATAACTGAACATTTGCATTAGGCTTTTTAATTGTAAGGGCCCGATAACTAAGCATTATTTCTGTTTCCGATTCCTTCTTTTTGTTAGTAAGGATATCTAAAATGGTTATTCATGTCTTCATATTCCTCTTTATTAAGCTCCCTAAAATCAGCATGTTTACTGTAACATTTTTACAATAATGGATGTAATCGTCTTAAATCAACAGTAAAATGTAAACTATTGACTAAACTGTTTAAGCGTACTGTTTACTAGTTTAGATAGAAATTATCTATCAATGTGTGACCAGACTGTAAATTCGTTGTAACTCATTGCAATCCATTTGTCTGTAAATCTAGTTGTTAAAATTTAAATTCATAACCCTTTTATCAAGTGTTATGATGCGCGAAATTTGCAGTTGGTTTTCACCCCGTCGCCAACTGTTGTGTCGCTAGATATTTGAGGATTGCGTGAGCGAACGCTATCTCTGATACGTGTACCTCAGATGTATACCGCAACTTGTTCCCTTTCCAGCCCACAGCTATTACAAAAGACTAGGCTTGTAGGAAGATTGTATTATGGAGCAAAACTGAGACGAGACTAGTGAACCAGCGAACCAGCAAATTGTATTTACATAATACATCGATTTTTATATCAATTCAATTACAGTGATTATTCTCAAGTGAAATCATTAAACATTAATTAATAAAAAAATACTGCAACTGTATTTAAGAGTGAACTCACATTGAAATAAAATAATTGATGAAAGTCTACAAATCAGTCTTATAAAAAATCAATACAACTTCTTTCATCTAAATAGTCAACCTTTGTATTTTTAGGGATTATGAATCCCTAACATCAAGTCACTTAAAATTACAGTTTTTATTTCATTTCCCCCCCCCCCAATTAGCCTACCTTGAAGTTTGGCAGTCCTCAATGGTAGAACATTATTACTGTTTATTCTTTAATGTTTTATAACTGATCTCGTTGAATAATAATCCACCCTTCACTTTATGTTACACAATCTACCTATAGAGTGGTTTCAAAATATATCCGATTCAGTTCGATATATTATGACAATAGAAATTATACATATCTAAAATTTGTCCTGATGGGATACTCAGTCTGTTTGCATTCGATAATCTGTATCGTCTTGATATGTGAGATTCCGCCGACTTATCCGCCTCAGTTTACGTTCAAGAGAAATATCTCCGAGCTTCAGAACCACTACAAAGATTTGGTAAAATCACTGTTCATCTTATATTCACAATGTTATGAAGTGCACATAAAACAAAGCTATCTACTTACTTCCGATTACACGTATTAAATTCGCTTATTATCCTTCCCCCCTACCCCCAACCTAAGAAAAAATTAATTTCTACTGTCCTGCTTAGATATTCGCATTTCATGTAGAATAATTAAGGCCATCTGATGTTGCCATGATATCCGAACAATAAAAAAATATTAATCACTTTTATTTTTAACTAAAACTTTAGAAAATAAACTAACAATTAATTGTATTTCAGCAAAACTCAAAAATTCTATTATTTTAAGTTTTACAAATGACATCGCATAGATATTAAATACGATAATTTTTTTTCAGTATATAATAAATACTGAAACAGTAGTACTTGTATGAATGTTTACATAGATGAACATAACTACTAGTTTAATATTGATTTTCAACTTTGTAATCCTTTTTATGTTAACTTAATTCGATATTATAAAGACAAATGAATGTGTATATACATTGGTGTATATAATGCCATTTTATGAAAACTTAAATCTCCACTCTGTGTATGTGTGTCCCCGTACATTCATGTTAATTAATTAGCATGCGCGTCCGTAAAGTTCACGTGTATATATATATATATATATATATATATATATATATATATATATATAATACTTAATATACCGTCGTATTGATGATGTACGTAAATATGGAATACATAAACTTAATAGTTTTACAAGCATAGAATATAGATTTGCATATAAAAGTGATGTGTTTATATTAATTAAAGTAGAGCAATTTTATAATTGAAATGAACAAATCATCTTTATTATTCGATTAGTAGAGACTTTTATTGAATATTTTAATAATATACATGGATAAAGCTTGATTTTAGTCATGATGGTCCTTAGTCACATGTAGAAACTTTATGAATTCGCAGGTGATGACTATTTTAACAGTGGTAATGAATAAGTTTGAGATCGCTTTTTCAAGAGTTAATAGTTCCGAGAAAAGAGAAGTCGAAGAAGAGATTTAGATTTATCAGGTGTCTCGTAAAATCTTATTCTTTTACAGAGATTAAATCTTAAAATTATTTTATTAAGCTAAAATATTGCACGTGCATATTCATAATTAGCGTGGATAGGGGAGTGGATGGTAGTATTAGTAAAACACGAAAATCAGCTGAAAAATAGTAAAATGTTGATTCGATCAATTCTAATTAGTTCGATTCATGAATTCATGACAAAACATCTACATATCCATCGTTGCTCTCCCTCCCCCTTATCATATGATATGTACATATACGCATACACTTTCACATATCATCAAATGTTTTACTCCCCCTCTAATTTTAGATATTCTTCAAAAAACAATTTTCTGTCTAAGGACATTATTTATTCAGAACTATTTTGTCAAAAAAGAATCAGTAATTGTGCTGATCTGTACACTATATGAACTTATATATTCTCATATTAAAAGGTAATAATATATATGTATATATAGTAATAGTACTATAGAATTATTGTAAATGAATAGTAAATTTGTTGATCTAGTAGTACATGAAACATTATACATTTTACAAATACAAAATATATCAACAAATAGGTATTCATACATGAATGTACAACTAATCACATTGTATATGGCACAGGACATAGTATATAATTTATTCGAAATGCTTTAAAGACATGAGAAAAACAAACAATCATTGTTTAGTGTCTTCCATTTCCTTATAAATATCTTCTAACAAAATCCTAAAGAAATGACATGTCATCAGATAAATTAATGTTTTTTTTCTCTTATATATCTATATGAATATAACGATAATGACGATAAACTGACAAGAACTGACTATTAGTAAAAAAAACTAATGAAAGGGTATAACTACACACGAGTCATCTAGGCACTGTATACAAATTAAGACAGTTAATCTAAATGAACACTAACTTGTACTACTAATTTCATTACTATTATCATTATTATTACTACTACTAGTAGTAGTAGTAGTAGTACAGATGATGAATTATTTATGAGAGTATTTCGTTTTACTGTTTATTTACTGAACAAAATAAATTTCAAAATATTATTATTATTAATATCATCAACATTTATTGTGACAAACTGTTGTTAATCATCTAGGAAATTAAAAGTTCTACGATTTTCAGTAATCGTGCTTAATTTATAGGAATAAGTAAAATTAATAACTAGGTAACGCAGATTTCAATAAAATGGGCCTTTATAGTTGAATATTTATCGTCTTTTAGTTTGGCGATATGATTAAGATGCAAATCTATAAACTTAGACGATATCGAGTGTAGGATGCTGAGGTGGGAGGTGGTTTGAAGTAATCGATAGGAAACCTTGGACCTATATTTTATGCTATTTCACACTCGTCATCAGTGTGTACCTTCAATTTTTGGGGAAACTTGTGCTCCCTTGTAGATTCGGTTGCAACTCGATCGCTGGAATTCCGTCAGTATAATGAAGGACACGGTAAACATCCAATTGGTTACTACACAGTTATCAACAAATGTATAGGATGCTGAGGTAGCACAACAATCATGATGTCATCCAACTACTAAAAAGAATATAAATGCCATTCATGAGTTCCTAATTTATCCTGTAGTTGATAGATCCTATAAGTTATAGGTATCTGAGAGAACTTAAGGAAACGATTCTATAGGCCAATCATAAGTAAGCACATGATTAATATCAATATATATCTTGGGAGTTTAGTGAAATTTCTTATAAAATTTCTACATATTTTATTAAAGTTAACCTAAGATGATAGTGTATGTGATTAGTAGAAAGATGTAGTGATTATCAGTTAAGCACAACTATTACCGTATTGTAAGACATTTAACTTGAAATGGTCAACTAATAAAATAAACTTTTACAATATTTTAATTTGCATTATTTACATGATACATAATCATACTGATTTTATTGTTCTCATGAATTTTGCAAAGTGTTTGTCCTAACAGGCTGCAAAATATTTTATATTATATACTTCAGGATGAAATACATTGATACTAACTAATTTATCATACTATTTATATTACAAAAGTAGTGATCCGAACTATTAGTTTTGGTCGAATTTTACATTTGCTTTTATATTGTTATTACTGGGAACTGCTAGCGAAGTGGGTGGATGAACCGTTCGGCCGTCGAACAAAACATTGGAGACTATACTTCACATGTATTGTGCTTAGTAGCTTGGTCCCATTACTTTCTCATAATACTCTAATGTTCATTCTTCTCGTAGTCAGTTGAACATTTACAGCCCTCAATTTTGCAGCTTATAGAACCAACAGTCTGCTTAGCAGTTTCATCAAAGGTGTGATTATGTAGTGAACACAGTGAAACTGACTAGTCTGGGAATCTAATTGTTGGGCCTACTCTTGGATCAAAAAATGGACTGAAAGATATGTTCAGCACCCTTTACAACCTTATTTTCTCTTTATTATAATTCTTCCTATTCCTCTGCTGAATAGTAATTGCATTATACTGATTGTTTTATTTCCTCTAAGTTCCATGCTATCCTCAGCTTGGCAAACGAAGAGAAGGGTCTGAATACCTAACTAATATGTCGTTCTTGTTTTCTTATTATATAAATTTGTTGTGGATTCATGTAGGTCAACAGAGTTCAAATCCACCTTTAAAAACTGATAGTCAATAGCAATTCTCTGCAATAATAATTTAAAACTTGATGATATAGTGAAACTTACACAATAGTATTTTGCCTGAATATCAAGATTTGAATATATGGTTACCCATTTCAATGATTATGTCAGACAAATAAAATATATCAGTTGTAATATAAGTGTAGCTGATCTATAAAGACGGACTGACATGGTAGCATAGATTACCAAGTGAGTGAAGTTGAAAACCCCTAAAACTAATTGTTGATGATAACTAACTTTTCAGTCAAGTGGTCATGAATGACTCAAAATTTAGTACAAAATACATTAAATAAAGTTTTTAATAGTTCACATAGGCATAATGATTTAAGAAATTAACGAAGAAGACGAAGAAGTTGGTGAATATGTAGTAGGAAATCAAAATAAAACCTAATATTTAACACAGCTATCATTCTTTTATGTCAACTTGGTAATTGTTGACCGTATTTTCTTATGATCTTAATAGTCTGAAATACAAAAGTGATTAAGGAGACTGACTTTCATTTAGCTTGATGTTCGGGCTTTGTACATTTCATCAATATTAATCAGTTTATGATAGTACTAACTACTGATGCTTGTACAAAAAGTATTATTGATATCATAGTAGACGAACTCAAACTCAGTCGCTTATAGTGACTACAGAGCATAGTACAGAGTACAACATTCTAAGATACCAAACTAAATCACGACGAAATTATGTGAAAATGACGAATAAAGAGGGGGGGGGAGAGAATCGAAACAACGTAGTAGCAAAAACAATAAGAATGGCTAAACATCGAGAACATGATTCAACAAGATGAAATGAAAACATAAAGAAATATTAGAACTCCCTGTAAACAAGAAACAAAATGTGAATGTTTCTGTGTAACTAGGAGTTCTGGGTCACATTACCTTATGTTGTTAACTACTGATGGTGGTTATCCAACAGATTTTACTCAGTTAGTCTGTACCTACCAAAGTAACTTAGCTCAACAGTCAATAATTTCATAAACTGAGACATTATGTGGTTTAGGTACCGACAATTTTTTTAACTACTCTTATGAAAACTTCCTAGTCGAGTTTACCAATGGTCAACTCAATTTTTGAAGATTCACAGCCTCATACACAGTTAATGAATTATAAGAAAAAGTAAGATATTATCTATCAAACGATTTAAATTAAAATAAAGCATTGTCAACATCTTTTGATTTACATGAGTTCTTCAAAGTATATCCATACCATGCTTTAAAATACTAGTCTCGTCAACCAGTTCAGTTTAATCAACCATGACGACCATTTACTTTTTGGATAATGGATAATGACACTTTTTCTACAAAAGTATATGCAAATTTAAATTAATGTTAGTTAATTAAGTGAAACAATAGTTAATCATACTTTGGCTAATGAGCAAAAAACATTAGACAATTACTGTGGGGTATGTTTTATCCATCTTAAAATAACCAATTATTTATGCTTTAACATTTATGTTTTATGACAAGTGTTACAGTACCGATGTGTCTGAACTCTGTCATTTAAGATCCTTCACTAGACTTTCATTTACTTATTTAAATTTATCACTTAATCTGAATGAATATTTATGGGACAGTTTTAAAAGTTTGTTTTCTTATAGAGATTGGATATAGTATAAATTACTCCACTTATAAAAAATAACGTACAGTTGATCAATCTAATTAATTATTATAGTGATTGCATAGCAACTAATATATATATATATATATATATATATATATATATATATACTAGTTAGTACATTGATAACCTTCATGTATACATTCCTAAAAATCATCTTTAGATATTTCGATTTTGTGTAAAGATAAACACTTTAATCATATTTAAAATAAATTCTTTAAAATTACACTAAAATGTTAGTTGCCATGCTTAGATTTTACTTAAATCATTTAAACTTTTGACCTCATTCTCCTAATTATCATATATGCGCATAGATTCAGGTGGGTATCTATTACACTTAGTATTATTAGTGTTATCAACACATACTTCTAAAACTATTTATTTGTGTATAAACATAGTTTGAATGGTTGCATTAGCCGATTACCTAAGAAGCTTTCTCTCGTTCGCACTATAAGAATTTATTAAGAAAAATTGATTGTAATAATTATCATGACAATAATTATATTGTTTACAATACATTGTGTTGATGGTTAAATTGTATGCATAAATATTCAAGCGCACAAATACATATATCTATCATCAAGTGTGTGCAAGAAAATGTTCATATTGTGTATACACGCATAAAAAGGAAGGGAGGGGTGGAAGGATATAGTAAGAGAGAATGAGGGGGGAGGGGAATCGCAATTATTCATATGAGTAATCAATGATAGATATGCCGATCATATTTAAGCAACAACAGCGTAAATACAATTCGCTTTCCAGATGGATATACATAATCTGGGTTTTCGAAAAAAAATACTTGTCTTCAAAAAACTGTCCACCTCTGAAAATAGAATACCAACTAAACATGTCATACATACGCTTTTCTGCATATTCGTCTATCAATCTATTTGGTATGTATATGTTTATATTCGGATTTAAGATACACACAATTATAATAAAACAAAAGTTTATATAAACAAAACTTTACAAAGACTCCAATTTACTATTCGACTAGTTAACACAGTATGAGTTAGTCATTTGATTGTTGTAGAAAACTAATGTAAACATGAACATGCATGTTTTTATGCTTGCAAACGGGAGAGTATGCAAGTAAATAGTCACAGTAACAGACTTTTAAATTCATATATATAAAAAGACACAAACAATATAATTTCAAGTAACATAGTATAACTTGTGATATTCATTAATAAGCAATTATTATACATGTTAGCATAGTTAATATTATCTCACGTCAGTCCAATAATTACTTATAGCACAGAATGCCATGAGAATTATTGTGCTTCATTCATTCTTTAGAACTTCCCCTCAATACTCAGTTTTTCTGATTGTTTGTGCTTATATACAATAGATGGCCATAATATCTAGAACGTCGAAGTCTTAACCTTAGGTGTATCTTGATAAAGTATAGGATGAAGGTTCTGTTCTAATTATAATTATATGCACAGGACTAACTCATTTCAAAGGAGAATTCATTGAGCCTTAGTGAAAAACAGTGTAGATGGTTGAATTGGAACATGTAGTGAATTAGCGAGATTCTGACTAAGTAGACACATTTAACCCATTGGCTACGAAATCTAGAGTTTATGGATCCCAACTTAATCTTTTGTTATATACTTACCCCTGGAGTGTCTTAGATTAGGGCAAAGTGACTGTCGGAATTTCTCTACTTTCCAATGATTGCTTACGGCAGTAATTCACATGTCATTTAAACTAGTTACACAGAGTATATTTTACTAATCATATGAATATTTATATATAAACATACATCTTCAAATGTTTATTCAATTGTGTGATGTCTTACAAAAGGAGAAAAATTCAGTTCAGTAGCCATATAGTGACATGATCAATAGAATTCACCTGGGACTAAAGTGACCAGACATATCATTGGTCGTTACTCAGTGTTCAGTTAAAGTGAACATGCCAATCTACAGGAGGTTAAACGCTATCCAAATATCTCATTTGTAACCTTGCAAAAGGTAACATTTTGTGAAGGTGGTTTGAACCTTACACAGTGTTCGTTTCCTTTCAAACACAGATAATTCTAGTCACTGAGTACTAAATGTACTTTTTTGCCTACTATCTCCAGCCACCTAAGTCAAAAAATAATTTACCGGTCAGAAAATGGAAAGATAACTGTTCACCTGACGAAAACAGACACGTAATGGAGGTATTAATAATTTGTAGTAAGTTGTAAGACATTTGTAATGAGATCACTAAGTAAGAGAAACTAAAATATTAGATATCGATACAAAGTTACTTTCTATGATACAAGTTACTGAAACTGATAAACAATGATGTGTAATGATTGTATGCTCAGCATTAAATTTGATTCGAACATAACGAGAACTACTATATTAGCATTTTCTGGAATGATAATTATCAGTATGATATTAATTAAATTCACCTATTCCATGATTATTGACTTACTCAAAGATAGATTTCTATCAATTGTTTGATTTAGTTTAAGATATTTAGGGATTTCGCCTTTCCACAAATAATACAACCCAAGATTTATAATTCACTAAAGTGGCTACTATATCTCATCATTACTAAACCAAACTGAATGATCAATAATTTTGAAGTTTACTCAGCCACTTCACTGAATAACTACCATATGCGTATTCATTCCTGGTTTCGCGATAAATTCCCTGAGTTTTGGCGTGAAGTAGTGTGCAACACAGTCAACTAGGTTGAGGCTGTGATAGTTATTAATAGAATAAAGCTATGAATTATGCTACATTGTAAATTAAATAAAACCTTCAGCTGATGTATGCTGGTAAAGTAGAATGTCCTGAGAATATTTTATCGCCTACTGAAGTAATCTAGTGGTTAGTAAGTAAACTTTGCAACTTATTTACACAACTTAAAAATATCAGTCAAGTAACAAGCGGCAGAATAATATAGTACACTAAAATAAGAGATCAAAATATCCTAGTAGTCTCACAATAATTGCTGTTATTTTAAAAATCTTATTCCACTTGATAAATGAGTGTAGGTTTGTGCTTTTGATTTTGAGTTACACATTTTTTAATCCATAGATTAGTTATACTAGGCTATCATTTGAATTGAACTATATAAAATAGAGTTTCATTAGTCGACCAAATATATTAGGTTTACTGATTTAGCTATTGAGCCAAAGCTTTAATTAATACTAGCAGTATTTTATCCATATTTGATAAAAATAATGTTAGTACTTCAAAGTAACTAAAAACTTACTAGAATTAATTCTTTCTGCATATATATCCAGCTGATTACAATGACAAGTATTTGAATCGATTGTTTTCAGATCTACGTTTTGTTGATTTAATCGTCCATAAAAGTGGTTATTTCCTTCGTTTGTTTTCGGATGCATCCTATTTATAATGACAGATTCCGCTAGTTCCGATGAATTACCAGTTCGTCAATCGATCCCATTGTTCGGAATGATGCTCTGCAAGGTCATGACATGGTAAAAGAATGTGTTCCATTTTATTCATCTTGCTCTCTTGAAGGTGAAGATTAGCATTATCGTTATTAACTTTAATATTATTCATATCCATATTATTAGTATATGCTGATGCAGAATTCTTTGAAACATAGTTTGTTGATGTGTTAGCCAATGTCACATTGACATCTTTATTAATACCATAATAGGAAGTATTCGTTGACGATGAAAAGCGTGGTATATCTATCATGGAATTTACACTACCATATGAAGGTGGAATTCGTAGTAATGGTATAGGCAATCTAGTGCCAGTGAAGCCATTATTATTGTCGAGTGAAGTGATTGTATTAGGACTATGTTCCTCTATGTTATTTTCATGTGTAAAATGGTGATATGGATTATAGGGTATATGATGAAAGTAGTCACTGGATGATTGTAAATTATCCCGATTACTATGGTGATGATAAGTATTTCCATAAAAAGTTTGTATCCACATTTGTTAAAGCTCCCTTTAAACGAATACACTGATGAATAAAAAAAAACTTTATTAAGAAACTGAAAAGCTTAGAAAATGAAATTTATCTATGCCATCAATAGGATGTTTTTTATCAAGAGGATTATTATAAAATTAATTGGATTATCTACTGGTAAGTAAGGATAATCTTTGTTATTTATAACAAATCGTTGCTAATTTTACTTATATTATTTCAATGGTTAAAACTGTTCCTAATAAGAATATGAATCATTCTCAGATTAAATTATCTACACTTCTCTACCAGTTAAGCCGATGTACATAATAACAATGAGGAATTTATTTTCATACTGCAGTAAGTTGGTGAATTAACAAAGATTATCATGATGTTTTTTGAAGAATAGTGCATTTTATGTCGTAACATGTAAATAATTTCAATATTATTCACTTTTATCTTACATTTTTAGATTGGAATAAAACAATATTGGCAATATTCTAAAAGTATAAAGTAAATTGTACTTACATGCTTTTAAATCACAAAATGCTAAACTTGAAAAATTACTTCTAGCATTGAATTTGTTAAAAATTCAACCGAAAACGCTACTGTATTCTATTGGTTGTCACATAGAATTTTTAAACCAATCAGGATAGTCAGATAACTAACAGTAACACTACCCCCCTATCAATTCTTTATTATAGGAAATCTGATTAGTTAATTAGATGTAGAAGAAAATGACAGAATATATTTTAATAGTTGAGAAATTCGTATGAATTAATCAGAAATAAAAATTGTTTTCAGTAACCTCATCGTCTCTCTGTTATAGTTGCAAATCTATAAAAAATTGCATTTCAGTGGTCAAAATAAACTGTATGTGACTAAATATTCTGAGTGAATTAGATGATTGTACAATATTCTAAGTTTAAAATAATGAAATTTGGTATCGCTTACTACTTAAATGCATTCAAAATTTATCTTTTATGGAGTTGAAAGGTTGTAGTTTTGAGTTACATTCAATAATAAAATAACTACTATTAGTAATAGGCGAGATGTTATGTTGGGTTAGCTGAGATAATAGGGTAATGAAGTAATTAAATCATATTTTGCTATGATACATAATACAAGAATTTTGTGTGTGGAAGTCTTGGTAATAATGACGATGAATTCGAATGAACTAAATAGATACTGTTAGGATAGCGATAATGATAAGGGACTAGTGCGTATTAAAGATAAAATTATATTAAGGATGAGATGTGATAGAAATGAACAGGAGTATGTTTATGGAGTAAAAATCAACTGTTAAGATGAACCATAAGTGTGAACTGCATATTTGACAGTGAAGTCAATAGACAGGTGGATACACTAGTGATGAATCCACTACAAGGTCCTATAGTAGCTGATATTTTCCTAGACCAAACCTGAAAGCTGTCTACTGAAACAATTTATTCAAAAGCCTTATTTCTAGATAAATTCGTCCTCAGTAAAAATAATACAATCAATCGATCGAATACCTGTTACCACACGTGAAGAGTAGGTCACTGATCCAGCATTTTCTAACCAACGCTGTCCTTAAATCTCCTTCCAGTTCCTCCCAGGTGCTGTTCATTCTTTTCATATCTGCCTACTACTTCCCGACCAAATGTGTTCTTTGGTCTTTCTCTTCATTCGGCCTTGAGGATTTCAGGTTAGTGCTTGTCTTATGACGCTGTCTGACGATTTTCTCAATGTGTATTCAATCCACCTCCAGTGTTTTATTCTAATTTCTTCATTGGCTGGAATTCGGTTTGTTCTTTTCCACAAAAAGTTGTTGTTAATGGTATGTAGTCAACATTTTCAAGGTATCTTACGCAGACAGTTGTTTATAAATACTTTCATCCTTTGAAGCACGCTTTTCGTAATGCTCTAAGCTTCAGCTCCATACAATATAAGCTTTCTTGATGTTTGTATTTAAAGTTCTGACTTCGCTGTTAGCTGACAGCTGGTTTGAGTTCCAGATATCTTTCAACCGTACAAATACTACCCTTGCCTTGCTAATCCGTGCCTTCACATTCGTATTAGATCTTTTTTGTCTATCGATGATGATGCCCAGACATGTAAAAGTTACCACATCATTTAAAGCTACTCTGCTGAATGTAATTGGGTTGGTGCTTATCGTTTTGTATCTAAGGATCCGAAAATAATACAGCACAATCAGAAATTCTTAGGCAATTTAGTAATGTTCCCCCCAGCCATCAAGTTCACAAATAAAGGAAAAAATTAAGGTAGAGTAGCCTTTTTAGATGTTCTACTTACGGATCAGTATCAAGGAATTTGAACAGAAAAGTTACGTGGACAGATCGATGTACACATTTTCATTGTTTTATACCTGTACAATGCAAAATAGATATAATAAAATCACTTGGTTATAAATTACCAATCATATGCTTCATTAATACTGTAGAGAATAAATTGGATATCTTGTGTGATACACTTAATAAAAGTTGATATCCCGAAATGTTTAGAAACAAATATATTACCAGGAAAGTTAGAGTAGAATTGGTCTAAACCTCCTCTAGGAAATTGCTCATCATACATCTATGATTCGGAGGTGATGCTGCCGATGAGATACTAATCCACTGGTCAAACAATCAGTTTAGATAACTTTTAAGACAGGAAGGCTGAGATCAAAGTTTCCCATGTGTTAGATAGTAACACTAAGACTAAAAGACGACTTACCGAGAATGATCACTTAGTTGGCGGCCTGCTTAAAATCTTGGGTTACCACTTTTATCCGAAATCTCAACAAGTTACTTTTGCCTTCTGTTTAGTTGTAAATGCCTAGTCATGTCCCTAAATCGCATTGTGTACTCTCCTGCGTTAATAAAAAGTTTACGACCTATCATGAGTCATTCAGTTTGATTTAAACGAAAACATCATGGGGCTGGCAACATATACGGATAATGAAACCTGTTGCTAAATTACAGGGTGAAGGAATATTTCTATTCGGTAAATTAAAGGATATCGCAGCATGAAAGCGTACCGGAATGAAATGTGATCAACAAATTATTGGCGATTCAGTAAATCAAGAACTACCTGAAACCTATGTTGTCTCACGGTGTATAACTAATCTATATTTATTATGTGGATGTACATTTGATTTACGTGTTATGTTCTATTTAATCCAATGAAATTGTGGGTTTGCAGAGATAGATTTGCTCACTTCTCCAATACATGATTTTTATTTGATTCTACTGATGATCATTACATACATTAGACAAATGTTGCTGTACAAAAGACTGTACCTAATTCTGATTTTGAAAAAGGGTGTAAATGGTCAACTGGTCGTTTACGTCGACATCTTCTAGCTAAATATGGTTATGAAAAGACGTGTACAGGGTAAAATAGTAACTTTTGAGACACTGTATGCTGAAAATTCATATTGTACTAACATACTATTGAATAAAGCCATTATTATTATTATTATTATTATTATTATTATTATTATTATTATTATTATTTTGTATCCATAAATTCAAATACTCCTGCACAGCAAGTTACATCTGCCAATGCCCTAGCGATTTATGTTTTTATGCTCGTGAAGATCTTCCAACAAGGCCGAGTAATAATGTTGTTAAGACGGTTGATAGCTCAATACTTGTTCCATTTAGTTGAAACGGGTCACACTGCGAAGATAAGTCAGTCGTTTTCAATAATAAACCGGGCTAATAACTGTTGGCCGAAGTCGGTAATGACTTGGATCTCTTCAAATATCAAAAGCATTAGCTATTCGGATTAAAGTAACCAGGGCTACACATTTTTTAAAGTAATATGTACATCCGCTTTTTTTTACCACGACCAACATCAGATCAAAGGATTTATTAACCATTCATCACTAATAGTAAAACTCACTTAATGTGTACATAGATTTCCACCATTTGTATCTGTATAACTTTGTTTTCCTTTTCAATTATTTGTGTTATTACTATTCATGTCGTTGTATTATTATTATTCATCTCGTAGTCATATGAACAGTTTTAACAAACACTCATTCCATTTTAATATTTCATATTATTTCATACATTACATTTAGTACAAACATTTATATTTATGTTGCTCGTGGATATTTCTCCCAAGATGCATTTATTCTCATGATCGTGATCACCCTGACGATTCCAACTGACGCATAAACTAATTGAAGTTAACATTATAAACTAGTCAACTTGACACTAACAATCCCGAATTCATAGACTGCAATTTTAAAGGATATTTCTGTCTTACACTTGGCTAATCGCTCTGAATTATTAATTAATTAAGGTTTATAATTACAGAACCTGACAAGAATTCGTCGAAAAGAATATTTTTTGTTTAGAATTGCTTTGTTTTAATGTAAATGGGAACTTGTAGGAATTTATAACAAATCTGTATAACCGGTGACCCATTCGTGGCCTATGGAAGACAGAAAGACTAAATATACTGGAATCCATTTATCACGCTGCGTTTTCTTAAATATCTGTCATATAATGTTATTCCTTACTGCAACTATATAGCACTGAACAAAGCCATTATTATTATTATTATTATTATTATTATTATGTATTACTTCGTGTTGATAAATCTCTTAGAAATCAAAGTTCTCTTTTTACGAATTACACACCGGATTTGTTCAAAATTGTAATTCAGTGACTAAGTTACATTTTGTGTATGATATGAGAACTGAAGGTTTTTATGTATTCAATTCGGTATGGGGTTTTTAGCATAGGAGATCAGGAAGATCGTTGAATTTACAAATTTACATTATAGCCTGACCTTAGTTACACAACCGTTGAGAATCCGGAAGCCTGAAAAACTCTTTTGTAACAGTATTAGGCATCGTAACCGATTCAGTTCAACCATGTTGTTGTGAGATAAAGATTACGTGTTATAATATATGACTGTTGTTTGTGATGACCTTATCTTGATGTAAAAATAAGGATTATCAGCACTATAATTTCATGGAATGTAGGAATAATACCATTCAGTTAAATAAAACTGATGGTATGGGGTTTGTTTATACGTGGTGTAGAAAATGGTTTTGGTGCTAGGTAGTCTTTAGTAACTTTTAGTCAGTACCAATTTATATATATATATATATATATATATATATATATATATATATCACTGTTTTCATTTTGCTATATATTTAATTTGCGATGTTTTCGTAAAAATATTTTCCAGGTGATATTAATAACATAAGATCACATTTGGGATATCACTGGTAACTAGGCTACACAGCATAGATTTTTCGCCGAAATTCTTAGAATTCCACACTTTGTAGTGATTCGACCCAGGAAATTCAATTCTTAAGATATATTAGTTGAAGTTGGAGATGTCCAACACTTGATAAGAACCCAGTAGTTATATCGGTTAAATGTGCTTCGTTGAACCTGAAGATTTCGGGTTAGATTCCATGGTGAAATCGATTATGTGCCCTGGTAATAAGTCCCAAGCTAGGATGAAATAGAGTGAATGATACTGAAGGGTCTCATACGAGTATGAGAAGATGTTCAGTGCTCTATGCTTTTTTGTATTACCCCAGTTAGGATCGTTCCATAATGAAAATCCCTTAAGTGATCATGACAGAACTCTTTACGTAAAAAGAATATTCATCGAAAATCTTTCATACCATCTCCCTTGGAAAAGGCAATTAAGAATATAGCTACATTCACTTTTTATAGCTTTCTAAAATGTAATAGGATCACAAACGATGAAATATCTTAACTACCAGGAATAAATAAACTCATACAATTAACAAATATTTGAAGATTTTATTGTTCAGTACAAAGGATTCGTTGACTACAACAGTAATATCTTGTTATTAGCAATTGTTTTTATACCATAGATACAATATGAATAAAAATAATTCTTATTGGATGATATGTTTCATGTGTTTATGACTTTTCCCCATTGTTCACATTCCTTTATTTTCAAGATGAGAGAACAAAACAATTTCGTTCTTGTAAAATAATAAGGATGACATCAATAATAATAAAAACAATAACTTATATTTATTGCGAATGAAATGACAATAACGAAGTTATTAGGATAGTTCTATATATTTATTTAAAATGATAAAGAAATGAAACTTAGGTGAATACTTCTGAATCTATTCTTTTTTCAATTAGACAGTTTAAAGAAAACGTTTTAGTTGTCCTTTCGGATTTTACAAACGCCTGCTTCATGTAGAAGTATGATCTCAAGTGGTTCTATAAGTGTTTAATCAGATATATTTCTGATGACCATTTTTTGTTATTAATTACTTTAATAGGTTTCATTTCTTCGTATACTACTGTTGACTGACTATTCAGTTAATCTCTGACCATGTCGTCAATGAACTTTACCGTGTAGGTTGACAAAACAGAGTTATGTCGGTGGAATTAGTGACTATAAATTGATCTGAGTATCATGCTTCTAGAAATTCTGTTAAACTCATAGAATTTATTCACTCCGAAATTTTAACGTTTTTTTCAATTTACCTTGAATCTATAATTGCTGATATCAGTGACTATATATCATGTTGCATCTCTGCTAATCTATGTTCATGTATATGTTTAAAAGGTGAGGCTCCCATTTTGTCTAAAGTACTGTTTCTAGTAGTTGGCTTCATCTATTATGTAGATAATTTTGAGTTTCTTTTTTTTAGGCCTCGAAGAATAGATTGGAGTGACGGTGCCGGTTTACCAGCAACATTACTTTGATAGTTTGAGGGAATTTTCGATCGTTTCGGAGATTTTAACAATTTTATTATTAGTAATGGATATCCTAAACTCAATAAACTATTCAGAGAACCTTTGGAGTTGAAGCTTCGATCAACATTGAGTCTATAAACCCTGACACACGTATACGTACATGTGTAGACGCTGCATATATCTTAATAGAAACTGTTGGGTTATTATAATTTAATCTGTAACTATTTCATCAAGCTGGATATTACACAATTTTTGAAAATAAATTGTTTGCCAAACAAATCTCTGACCTTCACTGATTATAGATACATAACTAAAATCATTGACTCCCATCGTCTGTTTAAATAAAATTTAACCAATCGGATCTAATCAGCATTAACGACTTGAAAATTCAATAAATGTTACTCCTCCTCCTCCTCCTCCTCCTCCTCCTCCTCCTCCTCCTACTACTACTACTACTACTACTACTACTACTACTACTACTACTACTACTACTACTACTCAGTAATAGTTTACCGTAGATTCATTTTATCTTCACTCTTACTCATATCGAACCTCTTTTAATTGACTACAATTTAATATTGAGTCATTTATTCGATCAGAGGAGAATGATTGGAAACTTTCTCAAAACTATGATATGATTGATTGGCATTTTCTTACAATATAACTCTCTACATTTAAAATACTCATTTAACACAAATACTTGAAGATTACACACTTCAAAGTAGAACACTTTGAATCAACCCTCTATTGAAGCTCCAAAAACAAAATTCTATAAAGTTTCAAACTCTTAGATTTGATTACATTTACATTAAAAAAGCATAGTTTCAATTCTTATGATTATAATTTATAATATCTGATTAAAACACGCGCCAGTTAGCTCGTACGCATATACACACATCAAAAAAATGTGTAACTTTTTGTAGTTAACTTTTTTTTCAGTTAACATTTATCCATGGTTCATTATCAACATGATGATGAATAGAACGTTTTTTATAGTCAGCTAATATAGCCTGACGTTTATAATCGGCTAAAACACGTTTAACTAAATGTAATGGTTTGGGTCGTAAACTTATTGGAAAATGAATATTGGCTAGAAATTGTTTTTGCTGTGGCTTTAATTGACTATTCAATGAAGAATAATGGTTTTTTATGAGTTTCTCATTTAAATTTAACATATCCAAATATTCCAAAAGGGATAGATCTGATGGTAAATCCGAATAGGGTGCTTTATTAAGTGCTGTAAATAATGGATTAGCCAATTTATTGGAATCCTCATAGAACTCATCATTCGGATTGATACTTGTTATTAATTGCGAATTCGTCACGGTAACCTATATAAATATGTAAGAAAAGAATAGAAGTAGAAAAAAATTAAACAGATAAGTGAACTGAGGCGGTTTGTAGAAATGGTAGTGTGAATTCTACCTTATAGACGCCTACTCAGTGGTGTTGATGGTCAAATGTTCACTACATGACCCAAAGGTCCTGGATTCGATTTCTTGGATGGATTGAGAGTGTGCACTGCTAACGAGTTTCATGCTAGAATAAAACACCAGTCCAGAGCTCCCTGGTTTTCACTGGTACACATAGAAGGCTAATTAGCTACAAATACAAACATCTAAATAGGTAAAATATTGATAAATTAAGTAGTTAACTCAGATACATACGAACACGCTTAATGATGGCAAAGAGGAAATTATTGAAATTCAACAGAAATAAGTAGCTAGTGATATGCATCTGTAACAATCGTCCATAGGTTGCTAATTGACAGTGAGATCCCATTGCTACCTGAGTCTCAATTTTGTCCTAATCGGTTAGTGTTTTGTTGGGCTGTCATATAAACACGAAATACAAAACTGTATCAAATAAATTGTGCCAGTTGGCCTATTAGGTCTTCGTGATTGGTAACTCACGTTGCTGTTACGTCTATCTCTAAAGGGAGGTAATAATTTATGTGAGCAGTCATCTAGCAATTCAAACAGTGATCATTAATAACATCAGGTGAAGATCAAACTAAGTCATAATCATTATCTGATGAAGTTGAAAATGTGGCCTACTGAATTGAAACTTAGTTATCTATGATTATGGTAAAAAAACCTGAATACGGTGGATTCCATTGGACATCAAGTTGTGAATGCTCATGTGTATATAACCACCAATTTTTAATATTATATAATAAAGCCATCTACTTTTGTGAAGTAAATCAGATTGATTCATATGGCGTTTCTTAACAATCCGTTCTTCTTATAATTTTTGGTGTTCAGGTGATTATACTGGATCATTACAGAATTTTCACAAGCTGCTAGTTTAAGATGAGAACTACCTTCAGATACTTTCTTTTAATCAGATTTTTGTCCAGTCTCCTCTTCATCCTCTATTTCTAGAAATTTGCTTTAACTACATTAATACATTTGACAGATGTGTTCGTAAATAAAAGATTGATAAATAAATCTATGCATACATATGTATTCTAAACAAGTTAGCTATATGTAAAGATATTTGTACTAAATGTCTCATTCTGATTCTTTTTAAACAGAGAATAGATTATGGCTACATCTACATGTTCATATAAAGGAATCTAAAGTAAGAGCCTTTGTTATAAGCGTTGATATTTATCTAGAAAGAATAATTTATTATGTATAAAATAATTCATTCAAAACAGAAATGTTCAAAGAAAAACCTCAGAAAACTACCAGTAATTTCTGAGAACTATTACCTAATGCATAGGTGAGATAAAGAAACTGCTACTTTTATACGGACACTTTCAAATGAGTGAATTCTAAACAACTGCGATTATCAAAACAGTTGATTTAATTTTAATTATTAGCATATGTATAAGATTATAATTCGTGACAAACCATTCTTTTTATTTATAGTTAACCGATTCGTTTGATCATTTCGGAATTAGAGCCATGTCACAAATGAGGCTTAAATTAACACTTATTGTTTAAGTAATTATCTTTTAATTTTTGACTGAGTAGTTTGAGAAGTTAACACAATAACATTAATGAAATTATACAGATGAATAAGACAAAATACTTGTTAACTCAGTGGTTATGCAACATCACTTAGTGTATTACTGGATTATTATGATTTCGAGTGAGATAGGAAGAAGTGAGTGAATGTTTTAACGCTTTTGCCGAAATCAATCATTACAGTCAGATAATAATCATGTGATGAAACACAATTCACATATTTTTCCTTTTTCTACAAATATTAGACAAATTTTATTCATCAGAGCAAAAGAGCAATATGTATAAGTAGACTTCTATATAAACAGGAGTAGGAGACACAAGGATACATTCAGTTTTCAGTTATACAGTTACATACAAAATTGAACGGAATAATACGCTATTTTATTTTTACATCTATAAAAAATCAGAACTAATTAAAGTATGACAACAGTACTACTTGCTATTATAAGTAATATGATGTAAATCATAAAATTGTAGATAGGTTGAATTATAGATATAATGAAGGAAGAAACAAGGGAGTTCAACAACATAAATATTAGATTAGGCGTCCATTAATAAGAAAGGGAAAAAAATAAATAACGTAAGCAGTAGTATCGACGAAAATGAATTCTTTAGATTATTAACTTGAAAAAATTGATAATCATGCATTGAAATGCTGGTTTGAGAAAAATAGAACTACTGAATAGTAGTTACATCTGAATATTGGTGTGGTAGAGAGGTAAATGCAGATAAAAAGCGTTACGACTCATTTATTTAAATTAAATCAATTGATATACTTGTTAAGGAGAAAAAAATATTTCAACAGTCTATTAGTGAATAGGGGTATTGTAGATATTGATGAAGTTTGCAATTTTACATAAATGTTTGACCTTAGTTTAATAAGTATTAAGAACCAGAAATAAGCATACAGCAGTCTCCTTTTAATATGTGACTTATCAGTATTCTTCTGCTACCCCATCTGGGATCGAGCCAATAGCCTTTAAGCTTCCTTTCGGAACTCTGAGTTTCCACTCCCGTCACCTGATGAGGTGTCCCATATTTGGACAAAATGTTTATGTAATGCTTTCCATTTTTAATAGTTATTTAACTCCAGCTTGTCCATCGGGATAATCGTTTCCCAACAGACTAATGCAAATGTATTTTGCTTTCTTCTAAACATGATGGAACATCATTCGATCTTATTTGTGTATTTTGTTATTGATGGATGACATTTCTTTATCTATCGCTGAATACGTAAATAGTTCATGTAAGATAATATTGTTAGTTCATGACAGACTAAAGCATGCATGGAAACTTGTGAAAGTCAAATGATATGCTGAGAAATGTAACTGGATATACTATTTGGTAGTAAGTTAGTTTAATATTAGTGATAACCAAAGGCAACAACTACTCGAAATTTGTAAGTTGGATTGTGACTGGGAAGTGGAATCCAGGACGAGTAGTTCGTCTTATTTGGGACAGCTGCATGCATCTGGATCATAATGTTAATCTCCACAGTGGGATTCGAACACATTCTGTTACGTATAAAACGCCACCTTGTTTACCACCAGACCACGGAACCAGAGGCCCCATCTTTATGCAATGGGTAGATAGGTATTAGGATGAATTTGTGTATTCCACTCGCTAGTTACTATCCAGCTTAAATAATACTTGTGAATAATGGCTATATAGAGGCAATCCGCTCAGGATGCACATACAGCAACGGAGAGTGACCAGCTTCAGTCTATAACAAATCAATGGGAATAAACAAATCCATCTTAGCATATGATTTTCTGTTAGTAAACATTTAGACAACGAAGTATCATTATATTAACACGGATTATTATTAACCTTAGATTTAAGTATTTCAACTTTGAGCAACTTTGAAGAATGGGAGATTTGATAAATTCCGTGTATTTTATGATTAGGGTTCATTAAGAGCTGTAAAATATGCGTACCCAGTAATATACTTCATTCAATGTCTATAGACCATCAGAAAGTCTAAGCTGATTGATGAATTTTAATAATGTATGTTAATTTAAGATGCTATTTTTATATGTATACATACATAATGCTATCAATACAGAAGTATCATGCTTCTACAATATCCCCTTTTCTTTTGTTCGAATGATTCATAACAGTAAAACAAGAAAGTAAATTTCTCATATTGAATTGCACTATACAATAGTTGATTAGATTTAATAATAGGCATCAACAAGATTATCATGAATGACATAAATTTTTATATATCAATTAATAATATAACTGGAACTATTATATAATATGTGAATTTAAAAAAAACTACACATAAATAAACTGCAAACAACTTAACAAGAGAAAAACAACATACAAAAGAAAAGAAAGATTGATTGATATGCTGTAAAGTGATAAATAATCTGTGATAAAGAAAAAAGCCTTAACAATAGTAAAATGAATTGTTTGTTTGAAAACAAAAATTTGTTTTCACCTTTCTGTAGGTCTGTTTTGATATAGTTCTGAATAGTAAACATGCATTTATTTGAAAGTATAATAATCGGACAAAATACAATTCTTCAGAAAGTGTATTGTACTACATAAACGACTATCTTGTTTTCTCAATGAAGTTTTATCTATCTATCTATCTATCGATCTATCTATCTATCTATCTATCTATCTATCTATCTATCTATCTATCTATCTCTATCTATCTATCTATCTATCTATCTATCTATCTATCTATCTATCTATCTATCTATCTATCTATCTATCTATCTATCTATCTATCTATCTATCTATCTATCTATCTATCTACTCTATCTATCTATCTATCTATCTATCTATCTATCTATCTATCTATCTATCTATCTATCTATCTATCTATCTATCTATCTATCTATCTATCTATCTATCTATCTATCTATCTATCTATCTATCTATCTATCTATCTATCTATATCTATCTATCTATCTATCTATCTATCTATCTATCTATCTATCTATCTATCTATCTATCTATCTATCTATCTATCTATCTATCTATCTCTATCTATCTATCTATCTATCTATCTATCTATCCTATCTATCTATCTATCTATCTATCTATCTATCTATCTATCTATCTATCTATCTATCTATCTATCTATCTATCTATCTATCTATCCTATCTATCTATCTATCTATCTATCTATCTATCTATCTATCTATCTATCTATCTATCTATCTAGCTATCTATCTATCTATCTATCTATCTAATCTATCTATCTATCTATCTATCTATCTATCTATCTATCTATCTATCTATCTATCTATCTATCTATCTAGCTATCTATCTAATCTATCTATCTATCTATCTATCTATCTATCTATCTATCTATCTATCTATCTATCTATCTATCTATCTATCTATCTATCTATCTATCTATCTATCTATCTATCTATCGATATCTATCTATCTATCTATCTATCTATCTATCTATCTATCATCTATCTATCTATCTATCTATCTATCTATCTA
Source organism: Schistosoma japonicum (assembly GCA_025215515.1). Classification (NCBI taxonomy): domain Eukaryota; kingdom Metazoa; phylum Platyhelminthes; class Trematoda; order Strigeidida; family Schistosomatidae; genus Schistosoma; species Schistosoma japonicum. Next base: position 57,859,346 of record CM046061.1, on the reverse strand, counting down.
TCTATCCTATCTATCTATCTATCTATCTATCTATCTATCTATCTATCTATCTATCTATCTATCTATCTATCTATCTATCTATCTATCTATCTATCTATCTATCTATCTATTTATTACGTCTTTGAACTTTTTAAACGCATCATCTAACAAAAATTATCTCGTTTGCATAAGTTTGAAAATAAACTCCATAATGATATACATCAACTGATTTCACAAAATTCAACATTCATCCGAATCTATAGAATGTTATCATAGTGATAGGTAATTTCCCAATTTGATAAGTCAGTTATTACAAATAAATATTACCAGGTTTAACTTAGTTATTTTTAATTAGTTGAATATGTAAGTTAGAAAGTAATCAACTTGTAATGAAAAATGTTTAATGAAGAATTATTGTATTATATTGATTGTAATATTTCAGATTGTTTACTGCCTTGAAATTATGTAATGCTGAACGAAAAAAATATACACAACTGATGTATTGTAAATAAACTGACATAAAATGACAATTGTTGTTTGCGCGGAAGAAAGCTGATTCATATATATACCATAATTAGATAAGATACTGTCATTATGATGCACAATAAGATCAATTAAATTAATAAAATAATAGTATATTTCAATTATGTTTTGACTGTTTGTAGAGGCTTTCATGATGTTTCATTTCACATGTTTATAAGTTAGTTATGTTTTAATTGAAATGTGTAATAAATTAATAAATAATTATGAAATAACATATTAAATAATCTTAGCTGGAAGCATGACAAGCTAAAGTTTTACTTCATCACAGAAGTGGTTTACTTGGCACTTTTCTTAGATGAATAATAATACGTGACTGTATTTTGAAAACTTTTATCACTTTAAGCATCGAATGGTTACAAGGTTGAATTTATCATAAGTTTTTTTGAAAGTAAAGGAAATTTTACACAAAATACAAAATATTTCATGCATTTTAATAACATTTATAGGCTAATTTTTGTTTACATTTGTGATGTAAAATTCATCTATGAAGGATTTCATTTCTGAATGTTTAACAGGAAAAATACATTGAACTTTTTAATTCATTGTTTTCAAGAACCATGTAAAAACAATAACAGATTACAAAGTATCTGCTATCGTTATTGTTAAGTGTTGCAAATCACAACAGTTAGTGTAAACATTTATTCAGTTTTCGTATACATTCATTTATGCTATCCGTTTAATCTAGGAGTAAAATCATTTCAAATAAATTTATTTGTCAATTCATTTCGTAGAATAGTTTCTCTTTGAAAACCAGAGGTTCTGTCACATGGGAATGTTATTATTACTATTCGTAAAAGTCGTTAACGACAAACTAATTGTTTATTTTGAAAAAAAACTGTTAACTATTTTTGTGTGAACTCATGTGTAAATGTAATTAGGATGAGTTTGTATCTTCCCGTTGATTTGTTATGGATTGAAATTGGTCAGCTTCTATTACTATGTGTGCATCCTGAGCAGATTGCCTCTATATAGCGGTGGTTCATAAATAATGTTGAGATACAGGTGCATCCAGCCGATGAATCCCAAATAGGACAAAACCCGCATCCTGGATTCCTCTTGCTTGTTACAATCCAACTTAAACAATACTTGTGAACTACGGCTACATCGAAGTAATTCGCCCAGGATGCACATATAGTAACAGAGGCTGACCAGTTTTAGTCCATAACAAATCAACAGGAAGATACATGCTCAACCTAATTCAGTTATCGATTAGTTATTTTTATAATTCAAATTCAGCTTTCATCGTTAACTGAATGACCGTCTTGAACTAAGAAACGATTAGTGACTTATTCATTTCAATTTTAGCTTATCAACCTTTATTATTCAATCGTCTACAAACGACTTAACCGTCAGTTATGCCGTATAACGAACAAGGTAATATCAATCTATTAGAATGACATCTAATAAGACGTTTGGTTTAACTTCACTGAATAATTACAACACTTCTAATTATGCTTTTCCAAAATATTTCACAGTTTTTCACTGAAATTCCTAGTGATCTGTCCTAATAATATCCACTGATGAGTACAAATCTTATTATTTAATCGAAAGATCATGTGACAGAAAAATTTCCTTCTAATAGATTTTCATTAGATACTACGATTAAAAATTTACATTGATGATTAGGATGATCAAATAAATACATCTATTAAAATTATAGCATATAAATGTGAGGTTGTTAGTAAAGTTGTTAATGCGAAAATAATTAGTATGTAGTGTTAAGTTGAGTGATTTTAAACATCGAATAGCCAACATACCCTGCTTTAAAATGTCTTATCATTAAATATTTCCTTCTGAACGACAATATGTTACTTTCGTTATTTTACATCAGTTTTTATATTACGCAACAATCGACTGTTGGGATGTGATTACTCTTAACATATATCACCTATATATATTAAACTCGCAATTACAACTAATACATTAATTTTTTTTAAGTCAACATTACAAACCACTTATTTCGATATGAACATTTGTATTTCACCAACCATTCTGGATTAGCTCTAATCCAACTTCAGTAGATATATTCAACTTGAATTCGGTTAGTTAATTAGATCATAATATACGTTTTAGGTTATAAAAAACCTCATCAGAATTTACTGAAAGTAATATTTTTTGCTGACAATTCTTTGTTCTAAGTGTATATGATTTATTTGTAAAAAAATGTACTTAATAAGTCATTACGAATATTTTCATTATTAGATTTCTGAAGCAGTTCAAGAAGTTTTAATCATTAAACATAAAACCCCATTAAGTAATATTCGAAATTATTAATAAATAAACGAAAAGTAATGATTTAATCGTTTATTTTGGAAAGAAGTCAGAAGTTAAATTGATATCATGAATCAGTCTGAATTAGACAACTATTGACCACCGGAAAACACTGGGCACCTATTTGGTCTCAGCATGCCCGTAAGATAACGATAAATCACTAGTTTGTAACACAAAATATAGAAAAATGACAAATTTTCTTAAATGAAAGGATTGACTGATCTTCACAGAGATATCTATTCATTAAGGTTATTTTTGAAGTTATATTACATTAATAAACAGTCACTTCTCATATTTTTACAATTAAGATCATTTTATTAGTAAGATTGGGAAGGATAATTTACCGCCTTAATTAAAATCATTGATTTTTTTTTACTAAAGTAATGAAAATATTTGGAGTCAGTGGAAAACTGGATACTTTTCAAGTGCTTATTAATATGGGTTAGGATATTTAGTAAATAAAAACATTTCACATTGAGATTAAAAATCCCATGTCAACTAAGATTGTCACATTAATCAACAAAATCGTAATATTTACGTTTACATTTACATTTCATTGTCCAGTATTCACTGATACTTTACTGTTTACCATTTGATTACTGACATTAAACCAGTTGAATTTTATTAATAAACCTATTGGAGTGAAATTGAAAATAGTATATGCAAACAATCTATAATATTTTGGAAGTTAGTATCAATCAATATATACTAGTAAGTGATTGTCCGGTAACACATCGAGTCTCAATATTTACAATAACATCAAACTGTATACTATGAAAGTGATCAGATTTAAATGTAATGCTTTTAAGACTACTGATTTGAAGTTATATTAATTGGATTTTAATATTTATTCAAAGAACATAATGAATAAATGTCAGTATCGAGTTAGGTAGTTCTATCTCTGTTATTCCGGAAACGAACTGTACTTTCGTTTGATTTTAGTAGTTGACTGTATTTTCATTATTCTAATCAAAATATTCAGCACTTTGGTAATTTATAAACTTTTAGTTCAATTTTTCAAGAAGTTTGTATATAGTAGCATTCATTTGAAGAGATAAATAATATGTCAGACAGACAAATGATTACACTCACTTCAGTACAATACGGTACTACATGGAAGTGATTGTATCCTTTTTAAGAGAGAATATTTCGTATATTGCTACGTACACACAACAAGTTCTTACAAATCAAAAAATTGAATATGTGATTTTTGATTAAATACATTATTTGTTTGTGAAACATCTGTTTTTAAATAAGTTTGAATTTTTATTTATTATTCAAGTTTTTATTAAATTCCCGTTGATAATGATGAACAATGTAAATTATTTGCTTAAATACTTCTAGGTGGTTTAGTGTAGTATATTATTTAGAAAACATCCCATATATACTGATGAACAATAAATTGGTGATTTCAATTTGAGGAAGTTATTCATTTACATCACAAATGTACTTTAACTTCCTATTCACCATTTACACATCACTGTTTAAGTTGGATTGTGACTGGTAAGAGAAGTCCAGGACGCAAGTTTTGTCTTATTTGAGATTTATCGGCTGGATGCACCTGTATCTCAACATTATTTGTGAACCACCGCTATATCGAGGCAATCCGCTCAGGATGCACATATAGTAACAGAGGCTGACCAGTTTCAGTCCATGACGAATGATCGAGAAAATACAAGCTCAACCTAATTACATATTTACCCATTGCATAAGTGTGACTAGTTGGAGACAATAGCCTAGTGGTGAATGTGGTGGCAGAATGAGTTTGGATCTCAGTGTGAACATGAACATTGGGATGAAGGTACATCCAGCCGATGAGTCCCAAACGGGATGAAACACATATACTGGATTCCTCTTGCCAGTCACAATCCAACTTAAACATAATCAATAACTATTCAGATTTATTTAGTTACTATTTCTATTCACTTCTCGTTATAGTCAATTCATATATCAAATAGATGTTCCTTTTTTTTTAAGAAAAGTGTTAAACAAATTAAAGACTACTTAAAATTACTCTGAGGAGTAAATAGCACTAATATCTAAAAAACCAAGAACAAATTGTCACTGTTATATTTATTGTATGATGAATTGCTTAGCTGTTCACAAAGTGACAATAATCACATTAATACATGTATTATTTGATAATATACTCTCATAGAAGATATAAGGCTTCTGGGACTATCACTAATAACTATGAATCTAAATTAAACAATGCATGAATAAACCAAATGAAAGAAAAAAACCCAGATAGTTTATAAACTCAAAGTATTTATTGTAAAGATGTTTTGGAATCCGTATGCAGTTTCAAATCATAATACGGTATTACCTAATTAAGTTAAGAATATAGCCTACTATTAAATTATAGCTCTGCTACTAGATGGTCTAAACATTTTAGAATTTTAATCTTAGAATATGTAGTGATAAATGCATTTTCGATAGAAATTAATTCAGCTCACTTAGTTATTTTGAAGTAAAACGCTTATTTAACAGCAAATGAAAATTTCATACTAATTAACATGAATAGGACCAAATCAGTTCAGAGAATAAAAGCAACTCGTGCTTATATATATTTATATAATGAATAGTTGTGGCGCAGTTTAGGTAATACACTATTTTATGACAGAAATGCTTCTCTAAGAGTCATTTTTATGAGTGGCTTATGTAGATTTTCATCAACAGTTTACAAATGTTTCTTAAATGATAATGTTTCATCTAAATCTATATTGTATGTTACTGAAATGGCTATGAATTGGTTCTCTGCTAATTCTGGTTGTCATCAATTCATCTTTATTGTTAACTATATGATTTGTATTAAATAGTGTATTAAATGGAACTAATAATTGCCATATATACATAAAAACGATAGAGGTGAGAAGAAATGCAATGATATGCTTTACATTATTCTAATGTATTAATCAATATGTTGGAAAAAGTACTTCAGATTGAAGCTCTACATGATGACAAAGTGAAAGCTTAGTAAATAGCATCAAATTGAATCATAATAAATAGCATATATATCATGAGTTTCTTTTCATTATCTTCTTCCACTAATTCAAATATTTAAAGTGATTACTTATGCTGATTAGGAGATCGACCAAATTAATAGTGTACAACTGGAACATTGGTCTTTTATATTTCAAGTTTTTTCCCATACTGCAGTAATTCTAAGTATGATTGCATAACATATTAATTAGTATTATATTCAGTAAACTGAACCTGTTGAACATTTATTATTAATAATACTTATTTCTCTAGTTTTTTAAAGCTACAACTATATAATCTATGAGTTTGTATATCATCAAGTAAATATGCATGATCAAGACGAGTATCAAATTTTAAATACTAGTCTTCATTCATTATAATCCTTATGAATTATATGTCATTTTATTACATTACATTTCCTAAACATAGATAATCACATAAAATATGTCATTTAAGCATTCAAGTTGAGTAAATGAGAATGTGAAAAATCATGAATCAAATTGCTTTATTTGTCAACACTCGATAAGTGACTGACAGTGGGAGCTGTTTACCTGAAGATTAATTAATACATCACAAATATTAGTTAGTAACCTCTAAAAAATATGAATAGTCTTATAATGTCAGAAGCGTTGTGTCACTTAAAATTTCATACATTTATCATTGAAAGATGGTGGTGAATGTTTTCAGCTCGATAAGATGATGATGCCTAGATAGAGAACAAATAATTAATAATTATACTACATTATTTGATGAACGCAAATTTACCAACATTCATTATCATAATTTAACAAATGTTATTTTCATATACTTCCAGTCTTTCTGAGACACTTCAGTGTCAAACTGCAGATCATCGTCAGTGCATTTCAATAAATTTCATATTTTTTCATGAATATTTAAAAGAGATTATTTTATACTAAATTCACTGGCTAATCAATTATTTATTGTTTAGATGTCGTTCGCGTCAGGAATGTAGTACACAAATGTGTTTCATGCATTTCACTTTGATATGTATGAATTCACCTTTTTACCCATTATAGTACACATTTACATTTATTACCATTACCACAAAGTGTAATTTAACGCATACATGAATAAATCATTCTGATCATGAAGCTTAAAGTAAAAAGAATAAAAAATTGTTTTAGGAAAGTTTTTAATAACAAGCAAATTATTTTCAATTATCACTCATTTCTGCAACAATTTTCATCATGAAATGACATAATCTAAAAAGACTACTGATAGTGTAAGTATCACCCATTTAATTCTACTTTAGGATATTAAAAGTGTGGGCACCTATCTTTCATAAAGTCCCAAGTGATAACGACTGCAGTATCGTTACATTCAAGAGCTAGAGTCAAACCACTCACACATTGAAATAATTTGAGTTAATTCATGATTGTAAAATCTTCATCTGATCACCTCAGGGAACAATACTCATATAATTACTTAATACAAACAATGAATAAATAAAACTTACTAGTATAATAATAATAATAGTCAAATTAACAAATAGGTTTTTCATTCTGATTTCTCTTTGTTTATCGCCTTTTTGTGTTTATCTTTAGTACCGACGTTGAGTATGTTTACTAACACAAGAAAGTAACCAACAGAGAAAAGAACTAATATTCGAAGAAGTTTTCGACTTCTTTTTCACAACAAATCCAATAGATACTGATATGTGTTTTCTTTTCTTTTCTTTTTTTTGTAACACAGTGAAATTTCACTAACAAATTGTTTTATTTTTATAATCATTTTAAACAATCAATAAAACAACTAAACATTTTAAATACTCAATCTGATTGACTAATAATAAGTGAAATAGTTACTACAGTTATATGATTGGTTCATATTACAAGTGAACTAGTCATAAATATAAAATGAATGAATAAGTGAATTAGATAAATGAAATGAATATGTCATTATGAAGATACAAAATTACATGGAACAGAATTTAGATTCTTTTACTATAATGTAAACAAGGAGAAAAATTAACCAGTTGATCAACTATTGATATATTACTTTATGTGAATAAGATATATAATGTTAATATATATATATATATATATATATATATATATATATATATATATATATATATATATATGATATAGAAATTGCCAGATCTATTCAGACGTACTTTTGTTGATACGAATGGAACATTGCATGAGGACAGAAAAAAGATCATGAATATATTGTAATAGAATTGTGAATAAAGAGCGTAATTAAGTACCAAGGAATCATTATTTCCTACTAAAACCACAGTAAAATATGGTCCATTTTTGATTTATTTGCTTTTGAAGTGTTTTAGAATTCATTAAGTAAATTATTTTATTTTTATTGTATGTGGATTTTTATAATTTTTTTTTATCAGATTGATTTGATAACTAATGTTGCCGGTGACTTCTGTCAACTTTAAGTGCACAGTATGATCCCTGGTGAAGTAGTCAATGCAAGCTGTTAATAGGTGCCATACTAGAGTGAAACGGCTATCCAATTCTCTCTTGTTTTCAAGGGCTTTGAGGATGACACTGAAGTATAGCAGTCATTAATTTCAATATTAACCAGTCTTTATGAACCTACTTGCTAAAAATTATTCTCATCCTTCTAGAAGAGTAAGGTCTGTTGAAGTAGATGACGCAATTAAAGGGTTTATATATATATGTTGTAGAATTATCTGTAGTAGTGGTTTTAATGACACATTTTTCGTTCTATATTTAAATGTATCATAGGTGCAGGTGTCTAACCCAGTGTTCGAGCCAATTACCGACTGCTTTATGGTTCAGAAAGTTTTTATTATTCAGTCGAACTTTGATTTGTCACCTTTTGTTTTTTTGGATATTTATTGTAATTGAAACTAAATAGGATTTAATGCAAGTTCTCTTATAAATTACTAGTTAGTGCCTGACAATCAAATGAACGTTTTTAACATTAGTAGAATTTCTATTTCATATTTCACTAGCTTTTTGACTATTCATTATTCCCATACGTTTACATTTTACTAAATTTAATATGATAGTTTAAAGAAGTCAGTGATTACGCAACAAATAATGGTTCTTTTAAACAAAAATGAGAATTAAGCTAAAACAACATAGTTTAATCATAATGAAAAAAAAGGAATTTCTACATTAAATTGTCGATGTTTAATTCAAGCCATGAACACGTTGATAGTGAGTTTCATGTAAGATTAATTGGCAGGACATTACAGAATTCAGAATATTCATATAAAGCAGATTTGAAAAAAAAACATGCATTGAAGTGCGTACTTTGAGAACGAATTACTTAAAAATTAACAATTTGTACAAATAAATTAGTCCTGTAAACTAGATAGGTTAGCTTTATATGTTATTTAATAGAAACCACCTGATTTATAAAGTTGTATTGTTGACTTGTGTACAGTTGCACAAAATAAATAATAAAATAAAACTTGAGGGATATGTCTGTTTGCCTAGGGATTTTCTCTGAAAGATGACGACAGTGCAACAAAGCGTTTTACATAGTCAGTATACATTTAACAATAAATTAGGAAAGTCCCATGAGATTGAAAAGGTGGAAAAGTTATATTCCCATTAGAGTAAACTGTTTAAAAATATCCTTAATGTTTTTAGCGTAATCCACTGTAGTGTTATTATTGTACTCCTAGCATTGCAGTAAAACTGTCCTTGAATTTATCAGTCTTAAATCTTAGAATCTAAGAAGTTCTCACACCGAAAATTCATGTATGGAAGTACAAATCAATTACCAATGGAATTATTTATCAGATCGTAAATAATCTTAGAGACTATCCGAAGTATTAGCAGTATTTTACATATATACTTTCCAATAAGTTAACAAAGCGGAAATATCGATTAACAACTTCATCTTCATAATGAAATCTGTTTAAACATAAGTGTACAATATAAGTGCTTAGTGTTTAATACTTTACTGATAGCATAATATGCCCAAGAGAGTATCAGGATACATCAAAAATATGAAGCGAATCAGTTCTCATTCAATTAGCAGCTAACGCCAAAAGGAATTCGCATAAGTAGACAATTTAGAACAATATCTTATTCGAAACTACTCCTTACAGTCAGTAATACATTTTACACCAAAATATAAATATTACTTTCTAAATTTGATTAACTTAGGAACATACTGTAGTTTTGAAAAAAAAATATTTATCAACTTGATTATTACAAATGAAGAACCACCTTATGTATCGGAACTTAGAATAGTATACCGTTTGTTAATAATCTTTGCAAAATTCTAAAAATACTTTGTTTAAAAGCATTATCAATGAATTATTCCCGTTCGTACTTTCAAGTAATTCATGTATATTGTCTTGTTCTTAGCTGTAGAGAAAGTAACAAATTAACTTCATTTATTATAATTGGTTTGTTTATCCATAATTCTACTGATAGGAAACAATCTTCAGTTTGCCCGTCTATTTTTAACAAAAAGAAGCTTAGCTGTTATACATTTATTTTACTTTTTTTCCTTCAGTTAGTTTATTTCTGCATAATTGTAATCATTTTTATGTCTCAAAACTATTTTGGTGTACTTGTGTGTTTCAGTTGACTGAGTTATTTTTTGACAATACAATGTATAGGATGGGGTGGGGGGGGAGGGAGAGGTAAATGTGTATACATGAGTAAGAAGTATGTTTCAATTTACATTTCCTTTTTTTCTGGTTAGATTATTAGTGCAACTACTTTAAAATTCAGTAGATCTAATAATTAACTCTCGAACTATTAGTAAAAACATTCAAATGACAGTTGAAGATATCATCGACGATTTCTTCATCTTGAAGCTAACGAAACAATAACACGTAATGTTTGTATATGATAGAATGGTAATCCAATTCAGCAATAGGTGGATAAACAATGTTGGGTTATGTGTTGCTCAGTTAAACTGATTTGAATGAAATGGCCGAGCAACATTTTAGTTGGTATTACTGACAATTTCGCAAAATATGATACAAAAATGAGTCGTCCAAAATTGCTTTTGATTACTTATTGATCAACGCATTATCAATTCATCAGTCATTTATTAATAAGGTGTAACCGAAGATTTGAACACGAAGAGTAGTTGAATAATTTATTTCCAGCCCAAATGGGAAGCGAATCAGTCAGAAACAATCGAGTAACGTTAAATAAACATGAAGTGTACGAGACTTTCTATACCACTGCTTAGACAGGCAAAAATAAACTGAAAAATCTCAGAGTTCAATTTAGTATTCAAAAATACATAAAGCATGACTGCTACACGATTACCTTATAATTAACTAGACACATGGGGATCCAACTTTAGTTTTTTTCTATTTTGTCTAAATAATCTATACTGTTTAATTTAAAATATTTTAATTGAAAAAAATTAGTGCATTATACTATGAATCTTCCACACTCCATACTACGACAGTGAAGATGACACACAGATCTATGTAAAAGATATTTATTGATATGAAATATGAAAGCCGATGAGTAACACGATTATAATACACATTTCCTTTATTATCATATTACTGAACTTCTAATATTACAGTTCTCTACTTAGCGATTTAAAGGGTGAGAGAATAATGCTACTTAAAAAAAATGAAATGTAGATTAGTTTCTAACTAGTTGTTTGTATTTGTGGAGTTCAGATAAATTGGAAATAAGAAAGTTATTGTTAATGTCGTTGAATGATTTTCATGTTAGTTCACATGTTGATCGAAGTGAGAATCATACCACTGGATGTAGGCTCAGTGGCCCTGATAATTAGGCGTTCACCTGTAGGTTCTAGATTTGACTTCCTCGTAGGGACAAAAATGTGCACTGACGAGAAGTTTCAAACAAAAATGAAACAGCTATTTGATGTTCACTGGTTTGCAGCGGTACCCAACAGAAATCTATGTGACAAATGCAATCAACAAATGAAATAATCTCTTACAACGAAACAATAAGTATTTACTTTTCGCCATATGCCCTTCAGAATGTGAGTGGTTAATAAGAGTACTGAGTAATGACTAACGTCTATTTGTTCTGCGTCATACACTTCGTCGTTCAATTGACTAACACTGACAATGGCCTGACAATAATCAGTGTATACTAAAAGTGTTTATGTAGCGATCAACGAATGTGAATTAGAAAGGTAAACGCTTACAACTGTTCAATATATATATATACAACAACTGGTTGGAAATATACGCCAGGATTCCCTTGTGATTTTCCGCGACTATAAAAGCTAATCTGTCTGATATTACTAGTGTTATCGTTGTTAACGTGAAAGCTTCAGTACTATTTAATAGCGTAAGTAATTGTCTCACTCGTTCCAGTAGTGGTGAATAACCATGTTTAACAAACTTAAGCACTGGTATCGCTTTTCATTAATTGACATGCGAGCTAAATAGTGTGGTTCTAGCCGATTTGTTGAGATACACAACTAGCCACTATTATTTGTCAGCATATGTGAATTTTCTTACTTTACTGTAACATGTCAGATATCTGTGAAAGTCCTAATTTTAAAGTCATTTCATATTGATTAACACCAATATTTTAATTAATCAAACTTTGAAATACGTTTAATCAAGATTCTGTTAACAGTGACAAATTGAAGTGAATAAATTATCATGTTTTGATAGTATGAGGTATTTGTTTGCGGTACTAGATACTGTAATTTCATCACCGATTTACTTAACAATCATACAAGAAATAATGTGGAAGAACAGTCGGCCTCACGATAATAACCTACTAAATATCATGTGACAAAAAATTGACAATGTCGGTTGCCTTCATCTATTTGGCTATAGGAATTTACATCGTTTGATTGTTATCAGTTAGTTAATACCTGTAGTCTTTCAAATCCGTTTAAATCCCAACCAACTTTACTTTGACGAGTACACTGAACATTAGAATTATAATCCCGAAGTATTACATGTTGTACGCAGTTGATGAGGATCACGCGAGATAAAACGAATCCATCTTATTCTGCTCAATTCACCCCCTATTTTTTCAGGTTAATTAGTGGGAAAATATGTGCGAAACCTTAGTAAGTGACTTCTATTTCCGAATCACTTATCTATACTAATAAACTTCCTTATGCACCAATTACAGAAGACTTTAATTTTACACTATATAACAAGGAGTGCATCAACAGTGAGTTTGTTAAATATTCTAGCAATTTGTTTGAATCATTGTAAGAGGAAACTTACTGTCTAACATGATTTACAATAAACGGAACCGATCCGTGTATGAAAATTATGAATTATACATTAAAATCCCACCTCTGAATATAAAGATTCTTACTCAACAGTGGTCCATGCTGTACATCTACATATGACTTACCAATATTTCATTAATAAATTAATCATACTATAGTGATGGATACTAAATTTAGAAATAATTTTTTTCTAGCATTTTTTCCAGACATGTTAAAAGATTTACATTTTCTCATTTATTTAAGTGAACAATGAAAATGACCAGTTGAGAAAAATAGAAATACAGCAGAAGACAGTAAAGAATGTATTTTGTGTATATTTATGTAATACGAAGTCCTAAATTAAATTATGACTAGATTGAGTACTATATATATACATATTTATCCGACAAGGACATCTACTATATTGGTATGATTATTAATTTGTCTTATGAAATAAATCTGATTAGGTTTCATTAAAATGTAAGCTGGTTAAATCTTCTTATTGTATTAGGATGAGTAGTTCTTACTAACGGATAAATTAATATCTGCTAGGGAATAAAAGTTCCCATAATACAATTACTTAGTAAATCAAGTGAAAAAACTTGCACAGTTTTTTGGCAAGCATGATTCTATAACATTTAAATATTGCATTCAATTTTGTAGAATGATCATTCATGTTAATTTTTGTAAAAGTTATGTTAGTTGGTGATTTCCTGTAACTAACAATCACTGTAAATTATTTGATACAAAAATGAATGTACTCAAGTAAGTGTAGTTCGCTCGTCTTGTTACAGTTTTGGCCTTTTGAAATTTCTGAGTTTGGTAAGGAACAAGTTTTAGTATCCGGTGTGAAGTACAATTATCACGAATGACGTTCACAGTAACTGTATTGAGGGAATCAAATATATAGCTGAATCACTTTAGATCTATTAGCTGCACTAAATCGTGTATTGTACAAAACCATAAGAACCCAAGCGTTCCCCACAAGAACATATCAGTATCTTCATTAAGGAATGTTTTTACCTGTGAATTGACACAGGTTGACTAACTGATGGGAGTAAAAAATATCCGATAGTTGGGGGCGAATTCTCAACAACAGTATCATTCACAAAACACACTGTGATGTCTATCAACCTTATGAATGCATTTTATCTGATATGATAAAATATCTCTAACATGATACTCTAATCAGAAGAGAAACGGAAAAATGTCAAAGAACGATGTTTGTGACGTAAATAACTCGTTTGTTGTCAACAACTTGGCGAAATTTTATTTAACAGACAGTCTAGACATGTCTTTTATCGACAAGTTTCAGTAAACAGGGTAATCTAAGCTTGCTACCGAAATGGCAACAAGCAGAATTCATTGATTTTTCAGATTCAGAACTCAATTAAAAAATTAATGAGATATGCTAACTATAAAAATCTATGTTTATAAAAAACTAACGAACAGTTAATTCACTTTACGTAAGATAAGCAGTGTGAGTAAAATAAAACATATTTACAGATTATAAAGTCAAGTGAATTCGGAACCTGATAATCTTTGTGAATATGCGATTGTTTGTATATATAGATAAAAAATCGAGTATCTATATAATTGTTTCATCTAACAAAGAATTCCGTATTCTCCTTTCTTACTGGTAAGAATGCAGATAAGGAAATTGGATATAAACAAGTAATAATAACAATAATAACAATAATAACTAAAAATGAGTATGAGGCATGAACTAAAAATTGTCTTCTTTATATTTCACGCAACTGGTGTCGATTCGCATATTAATTTTCATATTGAATAAATCAGATGGAATAGAGATTCTGTTGACTTGTTTTTGGGAAATATGAAACTACAACATAATTTAAAGGTAAATAATTACACGATATTGAGATAATACGAAGAAAAGAAATGTGACCGAAGGTGAAGACTACCTAATCTTGAAAATAGTTAACAATATCTGGATATTAAAGGTCAGTACATGTTGATAAGAAATTTTACGTAGAATATATGTATACGTAATTATGTAAACAAAACCTACATATAGATGAGGTTGGATTGAAATTAAAGGCATTCAATTAATCAAAACAAAATAGAATCTGGAAGAAATGTGCATCATTCTAAATAGACATCATTATACCAACAGAACAATAATAAATTAATAAGATAATAATCAAAAGAATAAAAACATCAGCTTCTGGTTTTCTTTTACTTACTACTACAACAGATACCGCAGAAGAATTGCTACCTATTACTAATTCACGTGTATTCAAAGTGTACAAATAAATCGGGAGTAGTGATCATTTACAAAATCCAACATGAAATAATTTTCAGTACGTGAGTCAGAAATTATGCATAAATATTGACGATCATTACAACATAATCAAACTATCCATCATTCAAGTAGTCATTTACACAAAAAACATGTAGAGTAATAAAGAACTGCAGTAGGTCGTAGTGACTACAAAGTGATTACTTAACATTCCCGACTGTATGTATGATTAACACAGAACTTGGCATATGTGTGCATCGGTTTAAGTTGACATACCTCTTTGGTACCGCGAGATTAGCACCACACTAGTAGAGGTTACTTTAATGATAATAATAATAATAAGTGCGAACATATAGAATAAGGTTCCGGAGGCGTGGAAGAAAAGTTATTAAATAATTTAAAGCTCACGATTTAAGAGAGGACAGTAAGTGGATACATCTGCGCCATTGTGACCGATTCTGGGTCATGTCACGTTCCTGACTACTCAGAAACATGTTATTCGTACAAGCTTTGTAACATTATGAATAGAATTCACTGTTAAAATCCTATTAGTTCATATCTAATCACATGTTTGACAGACCCAATCATAATTTATGAAGGATATTCAAAATTATTAAGACAGGTACACTACATAAAAGTTTATAATGAGCATCAATATATCTTGCATTGTTATACAAACTCAGAATGCGGCAAAGGGCAGCTAAGTCTGCTGATATACAGTATACAACAGCCTATTATCCTTTTCCCAAAATGATTAATCCGGACAGACTTTCCTTCAGATTTATCGGATACAGAAGACTGATATAGGCAATCGCGTATATATTTACGATGTTCCTGAATACAAATATCGACAAATTAACAGAACAAAGAACTTTAGAAAAAATGTTCCTTGCAATGGTGAAAATGAAGCCCTCATAAAGAAATGAACTGTTGGACGAAAACAGGAATTTCAACATTTTGTAATATCAACATAGATAAGAGGCAAACAGTTTCGCGTAGACTTAAATGCTCTAGGTTCAATGCTAACCTCCAAGCGTGCTATTTCATGAAAGCAGTTACTAATCATTATATAGACACACATGGAGGTGTATCTGAGTAATTAAAGTACCCAGGAGTATGTTATTCTTTTCAGTATGAGATTATTACAAATTAGGTCAAATTAACAATGATATTGTGTTTTGAATCATTATTACTATCATAAGTACGGTTTAAATGCTGACCAATCACTAATGAGAAAATGACAGGACGCATTGTTGGTAACTACTGATACTATATATATATATATATATATATATATATATATATATATATGCTTACACAATTTTCTATGTATCAAAAGTATTTTTATATCTGTACACCAATTTGGTGGATAAATATTGTCTGATTTAAATGCATCCAAGGTAAGCATTGTGGTTCTGTTAATTGCCTATTTTCAATATACTAATTAATAATGTAGGGCTTCAGTCAGTCAGTTACAACGTTGAACCTGGTACATGCGTACATTAGTTCAAGTTGCCATGCCTCAATTAGCAGATAAAGATTAAATTGTCGGACCGAATCCCAGAGTAGGGGAGGTAGTAACAAAGTAAGTACTAATGGAAAGGCTTAGAAATCAGATATAAGATTTGAAACAAAAAAAGTGCTTCAGTAAAGAGAAAATTACGAAAAGCTCAAAAATCTTAGAATTTGGAGGAAGACAAGGAGTGGATGCACCAACGGCACTGTGAACAATTTTGCGCCATATCACTTAAAGTCTATAACCATTTGTTACTATCATCGCGTGGGCCCCAACCAGCTAGTCTGCATCTATTAACATGGCTCAGCCCAACTGTCGATGATTTCATGGATTCGTGCCGTTTTTCCGTTTGGCTATCCTTAGCTTTCTTCCAGTCTACTCTCACAACAGACAACAATGCTCATCGAGGTAGACGGTAGTCAGGCATATGTAACACATGTCCTAACCACCTCAGCTGGTGAAGATTCACTATTTCATCAATAGACTTACCGTATTTACCTAGTACTCTATTCCTAACCCACGTAGTGCTTACTCGGTGGTCCCAGAAAACACGAGCAATGTTTCGGAGACATCTATGATCAAATACTAGGAGCCTACGAATATCCTCTATCCTTAATGGCCATGTTTCACATCCATCAACTGATAAGGATCTAAGTGCTGCGCAGTAAACGCATCCTTTCTTCAGTAAACGAATGTCTCGTCTACGCCACAAGTGACGCAAGTTGGCAAAAGCCAATCGGGCCTTATGTATACGAGCAGAGATTTCATCAGACACCAGGCCGTAAGGACTAATGAGGCTCCCGAGATAAAACAGTTAACACATTCAATAGCTTCACTCCCTATCACTAACATTAGTGCCGAATTAAGCCAGTCCTGAAGCAGCATTTTGCACTTGGATGGGGAGAATCGCATTCCAAACATGTTTACGTTCATGTTTAAGGTAGTCAAAAAATTCTGCATTTTGTCATCATCTTCACCCAATAGAACTATATCATCAGTAAGTTTATCTCCTGGAAGGAGGTCAACCTCAGAGAAATCAGACGATGACAATGTTAACTCTAAAAGTATGTCCATGATGAAATTAAGTAAAAATGGGGAAAACGGGCAACTTTGACGGACACCACTAGAAGTGATCAATCCCAACGACAATCTGCCATAAGCTCTAACACGACATGTGGTGTTCGAGTAGAGAGCTTGTACAAGGTTAATTGTACTTCTCCGGTACGCCTTTCAGTGATAGACATTGCCACATAACCTTACGATCGATAGTAATCTAGGGCTTATG
Source organism: Schistosoma japonicum (assembly GCA_025215515.1). Taxonomy (NCBI): domain Eukaryota; kingdom Metazoa; phylum Platyhelminthes; class Trematoda; order Strigeidida; family Schistosomatidae; genus Schistosoma; species Schistosoma japonicum. Next base: position 57,841,352 of record CM046061.1, on the reverse strand, counting down.
GAGTTGGAGATCATAAGGACTATTCATCAAACTGCCAGTAAATATAGGTGCAATATACTGTCTTGCAATGATTACACGATCGTAATTAAAACATTATAGTCTTTGGTGAAACAAGTGGATCGAATATTTGAAGCGGTGAAAGACATTTTTAACCCTAACTAATTAACTGGAAAATAGCTCCATTATGCCGTTCATCATTACTGCAAACATCTCTTCCTAATAAGTGACAACTAGCACGAAGCCTAGACACAGAGATTTACTAGAGACCGTTTCCAAACGCTTAACATTAATTTTCATTCAATATGTGAAACATCATCAGGGATCACAACTAATTTTCTAAAATAAGCAAAAAAAATTCAATACATAAAAGATAAATATTGCAAAATAAGTGAATGAGGGAACAATAGGGAAAATGTCGTTAATTTACCTAACTTGGGACTATTTCACTTGACACCGTAAAGATATTAACAACTAAGTCATACAAGTTTAAAAAAATAAAACAAAACTATGAAAACATTGGCAAAATGCGATTTTTAAAAAACATAAAGTAGTCAAACAAGCAGAATATCTTTTTTTTCTTCATTTGCCATGTGATTTCAATTGGTGACCTGTACCACCGAAAGGCTTGAAAACGGATTCTTCAGTTTTCTGTACAGGAGACAAATAAATATATTTACAAAAAATTGTTCAGTGTTAGAAACACAAAAAAAAAACAGATTATTTAAATTATATAAGGGTAAATGTTAATAGAAAATTAAATACTACGTTTCAGTCAACCCTGAGTTTAGTTTAAGTATTCACATTCTATCACACGCAAATACAGCTTCGGATGAATAAGTAACAAAAATGATAAATGACTTAGAAGAAGAGTTAAATATTGCTCAAATCAAAATAGTATAGTAACCAAGTACATAGTTATTCACTCAGTTATGAGAACCGATGACAAATTCTATTTGGTAGGGTTCGAACTCCTACCCTAGACTATTAACGTCGCAACTCACTAAGTACAGATTTGCGTACTCAACTTTGAGACACTGTGTAAGAGCTAATGATGCCACCCGGCTGCTTCCACCGAAACGAGGAGGATGAAACTCTAAATCGACTAGTGTTTAAAAGACTAACACCCTACCAAGCTACTATTCAATTTAAACCGATGAGTTACCACTGTGTGACATAACTGAGTAAAATTAATTATATCAGTACGGTCTATAAAGAAGTAAAGAAACGCTTGTAATAAGTTAAAAAAAATCCATATGAGGTATTCACAAGTAAGAAACATTTGATGGAAGTATTTATGAAAGCAAAAATTTACTACTTTAAACAGTACGTTAAAATTACGAAGTTTATTTGAAACTAGATTTGCAACTGTTCCTACTTAACTAATCGTAAACCAGTGATGGATATAAACAATCTGTCAGAATATTTGTAACAATAAACGGTTGGAAATGAGAAAAAAATAGGCCAGTTTTTATTCCCATATTTTTGGAAACAAGCGCTGAGAAGGTTAACGTGCGTAGCACTTCTGATTAAAACAAAATACAGTTTCACTTGAGGAATAATCGAACGTATGTAAAATACTTGAATAATTTGCGAATCATGAACTAGTGTAAGTTGGGCACTTTACATACATCTAGTACTCAATTTTGTTGGTAAAACAAGAACGACAACTACAGAGGCATCAGACTAAACAACTTCAATAGTTGATAATTATGTGTATTGCTGATTAGTACAGACTAAGTAACAGTCTTCTACTTTCATAAGCGTACATATCAAAGGGGGAAACTCTTTTTAGAATTCCAATGTTATTCAACAAGTGAGTACAGGCTCAAGTATTCAGTTATGAGCTAATAATATCTCTAGTAATATCTCTATTTAGCTGCTTAAATTGCTTCAAAATAAAGTAATGCACTAATTACACTGGCTTTTAACGAAGGCTGTTTATTTTCTTAAATGAAGAAAACATGAATGAAATAAAGCTTTTAAAGTCAAAATGTGTTTTACTACATGTTAATAAAATTTTTAAAGACATTGTAATTATCTTAAAAATTAGATAGATATATGCTTGTTGATAACTGGTAAATTTTAATAGTTTTACAAATAAACAGAAAAGAGACTATCAAACTCGATTTAACTGAAGAACCAACACAAAACCTTCCATAATATTATAAAAATACTAGGTGAAATGTACCTACCTCTGTAGAAATTAGCTTTGAATTTCGGAAAAATGTTAAACTTCCAGGTTGATAGTCATAGTTTGGTACACCTCTATGGAGAAAATCCGTAGTATATAAAACATTTTAAAGTTATAACATTTATTAGAATAAATAAGAGATAAGAAGAATCGTTTTAATTATATTTAAATGGAAATTAAGAAAATAATGCACATTTTAATCGCGTTTAATATAAACTCGGAGAGTATAATAAATTTTTTAAACTGCACCTTTTTGAGAATAGAGCTAAGTGAATATGCATCCCCAGACAATATCGAGTAGCAATAAATATATTAGAATAAGTAGGAGCAATAAAACGCTTAGTTTACTGCAATCAAAATAATGTACAACCATTTGACTAGAAATAAACATTTTGTATGTATGATTTTACTTTCCGATCTTTTTCATATTCTCTCTGGTGTGGAATAATATCTGATGAATTAACCATAACACCAAGTAAGTGACAATTTCGAAAAGGCATTAGGTGCTTAGCCAATGAGTCGCTGATTCATGCATCACCTCAATCATCTCGATAGCAAAACAAGGTAGTGTTCCGGGCTTCTATAACAGGATAAGGGTCAAGTATAAGAACTTTTGCCTGATAGTTGCGTTTACCTAGAATTTTTAACTTTTAATAGTAAATATATTTGCTTTTGGAAAACATGGATTAATAAGTACAAAATTTTTCAAAACAAACACTCATGTAATAAAGCATGTCTCAGTAATATGCTTAACCAATTAACTGTTCTAGGACCCTTAGGTTCCACTTTTAATAGCAAGTCTTTTTACACTACTTTAATATCTTTATTGCTGTTAAGGTAGAAACCTTTATACTGATTCGGTTATGTTTACCCGTGTGAGATTTATAGTACTTTCAAGGACGTTGGATAACTATATGAATGGTCTCTATAGGTCCATCATAACTCCTTAGCTACGATTCTAAAGATAGTGAAACTCAGGGGTTTGATACTCTATTAGACATAACTTGGATTAGAAACCAGTGGTGATCCTGCTATAAATTTTTATTAAACGCTTCACGGAATTGAGATGGTCGTCCTCAACCGAATAATTTTTTTGTATTTCTATTAGAACTGTTTCTCCTATAATGTAAGTTTCCCTTAATTAAATTCCACCTTTTCCTTGATTTCTTCACAATGTTATGCTACTAATTATGCGGAGCATATGGTTTTAGTGACTGTTTGTACCAAACTCTATGTATTCAAAAAAAAAACAAGTAATACCGTTCACAATAGCCGACGTTTAGAAAATGACGTGGGAAGTTTCGGAGAAGTCCTCAACAAAATCCTCTACATGCATAACATTTCTCAAGTAAGGATTGTTAATGAATATCAAACTGCTATTGATGATTTAATTCGTGTAATTTGACTTTATACTTCATAAAACGGTCAATACAAAACTGTTTTGTGAAACAGTATTTAACCTAAAAGGAGAGTTTATTCTTACCTTTCTCTATTTTTTGAAGGTCCTAAGGGCCGATCACTATTTGTCTCATTAGTTTTATCTTGTTTGGTTTTACCATCTAATCGATAACCAGTACCGCTAAATGCCTAAAATAAATAAAAATGCACCAGTAAATTGATTAAACCAATAAAACTGGTAACCTTCTGACAAATAATTGCATGCATTAGTCAAAATATGTAACTATTGATGTTATTCATGTGAAGTGCAAAGCCTGAGTACCGACGTTATTCACTCATTTAGAAAAATGTGTGGTTTACAGATACTGACTGGACTTGTATCTAATTTTTGGACTGAAAAAATCATACAGAAAGCTAAAACAATCGAAAAACGTTTATAGGTAGTTAGACCAAGAGTTAATGACAAACCATGCATCTAACGATTAACGGGTGACGAAAACACTTAAGATACCTAGTTGAAATTCGAAACATGTTAGATGTTACTGGATGCAGATATGAGCTGGAACAGTTTTGAATAAACTGTCGAAAACGTAAGCTCAAATACTTTTTCTCATTTTCTCAAACTTAAATTGATGAACCAATGTGAAATTTCGTGTTGCTTAATTTAATAGTCTGAGTTTTGAGCAAGTAGTGATGAGAAAACAACTGAACAATTTCAAGAAAAGTGAGAAGCTACCAGGACACACGAATTTCTAAGTCTTGTAACAATCAGTTAGTTTTAGAAACATCACCATAATATTTAAATAAGAGATACATATCTTTATGAAATTACCTGAAAACCCTGAACCAGTGAAGGAATTTCTATGTGATCTTCTTCGATCTAAAAGTAGTAAATGGTGAAATGAAGTACACAGTAATAGCAAATGTTTCTGGAATTAACTAAACAGCTGCAGAAAATTAAAGTGATGCAGCTACTAGGACATCTAATCTTAATATAACTGGTGTCAGTAAACTTTTATGTTTAAATTTTAACAACATTGAAATTATTTTCCAGAAATAGGGATAACATTAGGAAATGCCAAAAGTATTTAGGTGTGTAAGATTTTAAGTTCTCAGTCACAAAATAATACTATAATTAATAAGAAAAGTCAATTAATTGACAGAAAGTATCACAGTGGTTATTAACAAGAACTACGATGGAAGTTAACCTGATAGCAAATCTTAATAATCAAATCTCTTTATGAGGAAACTAATCAAAAAGGGGCAAACAACGGATGAAGTCCAAAATACCCATTCTTCCGTAGTTTTACGACAGGTCCAAAATACACAAACCATTTACTCACAACAAGCTATCTCACTTTACGGAACTCCCACTTAGAATCTAGCAATGGAAGCGTCGAGAACGTCGGAACAATTAGTGGATTTAGACTAGCACTTATCTATTGTGATCGTTTTTCAGTATATTCACGCTGAGACGAACTAAAGGTCCACTTAGATGTTACTACAACTGGACCAAAGACAAATGACACCACATCGCTAATGCACATCAAAGGGTCTTTAAAAAACGCGAGATCAGAAATCAACAACGAATTCCATACAGTACTAACAGAACAATTAGTTAATCATTTATGGAGAAATTATAACATTTTTGAAGTTTTTCGCTGATGACATTGACTAGAAAGGCAATAAAGGCTTTATAGGTAACTCAACTTAAAAGCTGCACAGAAGCCAAAAACGATCGCTTGATTCTATACATCTCTTAAATCATATGTATGGACTTTGCAAAACAAATAGTATGCTATAGACATATAGTACCACATAAGAGTCCAGCCTGAAAAAAGTGGTTACTAGTTGCGATCCATAATGGATTACCTTGTTCATCATTATGCTAAACGGAAAAACGTTCCAAAATAATGCCCGAAATGCGTAAACAATTAAGAGATATACCTGATGTGCATCTACATTATCCAGCTTGCTCAAAGAACCAGAATCAGTAGACTGATATCCAACAGGGGGCGCAAAGTCAACCTAAAAGAATAAATATACAAATGACACAAGTACACTCATATCACATTCGATAATGGTGACTGCATCTTTCGGCTTTGTTTCCAGCACCTTCAACTCGTATATGCGTTCATTGTAACTGATAGCAATGATGTCTCCAACAGTAAGACAAGCAAAATCACGAAGGGCATTCTCCAGACTAAATATGATCATAAATTTAGAACAAAATTACACAGCTTTTGGGTTAGATATGTCCAAAAAGTCAGTACTCTGAGGTTGAAAACGTGCAAAAGAGGCTACCGGTAAAGCCGCGTTAACAACGGAGACTAAGCCGCCCTCCTCCAGATGAAGGTTTTTGAGCATCTGAGATAGCAATAGTGTATTTTATGCTTACCCAGTAAGGTACGTAAATCCTCCCTTCGTCAGCAACGAATTCCAGTACACCACAATGAGTAGTTCGATTTGCTTGTTGGTTAGTTAATTTGAACAGCATCGGGTATTGAACGTTCAAGCGCGCTTATAAGTTTATGGGTATGTACTTGAAACTTACTTAGAACATCCAAAGCAGATGGAGGCATAATAACTAAAGTTTAGAAATGGACTATGAAGTCTTACTTTTTCCGCCCTTTTCTACACTAGAACGAAAATTATCAGCTAAGAAGGAAACTGGGTAGCATCTGTAGGACGTGGTAAATGGAGAGGAGTTATCAATCCGATGAAACTAAGAAAGTAGTTACATTATGGAAGACTGCTTACGAAAACCATCTTGCAGTGACGTAAAAACCATATACTGCGCCTAAACTTTAAACGGTGAAGAAAGGACTTTGTATAGTGATGAACTGTAAACTGAAGACCTGTATTAATAATCTTACTAAGCTCATGTAATTGACTAATCTTCTCTTAAGTAAGTCAACTAAGGACATATACGCTGTGAGTTATGGTCACTTTGTAGATTACTTAGTTGTTTTGACCTCAACTAGAATATTGAGTTCAAAAAACTAGTTTGCCTTACCGAAGATGTGGATGCTCTTGAACTGGCCCGATCAGCATGCGAAACTCTCCAGTCTCTCATAGTAAGGTTAGTATACCATTCAGGCTTATTTCCCTTGAAGCACACATGGTATATAATCAGGTTACGTTTGTTTTATAACCAGAGCAACGTCTAGCGATTGTGCCCACAATTGTGAATAAGAATAAATCAGAATGCAGTAACTGATGTAGGAGAAGTTTCACTTGATCGTTAACGTGGCGTTAATGGAATAGCAGCGTCTCGGCTGGCTAACTAGACATCCAATAGAGTCACATGTTGTGTCACGTTGAGATCTATTGGTGATGCTCGACTGGAAGCTTTTAACTACTCATGTACGCTAAAACACACTTGACCATCATCAATAACGAGAGCCTATGGAACTATTTATTTCAGGATTACCTACAGCTACACACTTGCTCTCAGTAAAAAAGGTAACTTCATACGAGTATTCTGTTTTCTGAGTGATGATTTAGGTACAAATTTATCCCACGTTTTTACTATATATCGGAGCAATTACCATCGAAGCCATTATAAAGAAGTCCTAAAGCCACTGTAAGATGTATGAAAAATCCCTTTAGTGCACTTTCTATGTAAGTATGACCATTTTAAATTCACCTGATTATTTTTTTTATTATCCTTGATACTCTGACATTGTGTTCGAAAATTATTTCAGGCCAAGACTAAATAAATACTACTTATCTAGGTTTGCAATAACAGGAACTTTGATAGTTTAAAAACGCTTGTTTTAAGTAATCTCATGTTCCCGGCTAATCCTTTATCGAAGTTGATAAGCGATGAGACCTGCCGTCAAAATGTTTGATGTGATCGACTGATTTTGGTCAACAATAAGTTGATGGTCTGTCGAAGTACCTTTTGTATTGACAAGTAACCGAATGAGATTTGTAAAGCTCATGTATACTGTACAATGTAACTATATAGCACCTAAGTTATCGTCATTAACTTTTGCATAATCACATTTTGATATATCTGGTAGTAAGGTTATCGTAAGGTTATATGGCAATGTCTATGACTGAAAGGCGTACGATAAAAGTACATTAACCTTACACAAGCTCTCTACTCGAACACCACATGTCGTGTTAGAGCTTATGGTGGAATGTCGTCGAAACTGATCACCACAAGTGGTGACCATCAAGGTTGTTCGCTTTACCAATTTTTATTTATTTTATCATGGACATACCTTTAGAGTTAACATTATCATTGTTTGACTTCTCTGCGGTTGGCCCATTTCCGAAAGATAAACTTGTTGATTTAGAATATGCAGATGATATAGTTTCACTGGGTGAAGATGCTCATAAAATGCAGAATCTTTTGACTGCCTTAAACATGAATGTAATCATGTTTGGAATGCGAATCTCCCCATCCGAATGCAAAATGTCGTTTCAGGATTGGCTTGATTCGGCACCGAAGTTAGTGATAGGAGGCGAAGCAGTTGAATGTATTAACCGCCTTACTTATCTCGGGAAGTCTCATCAGTTCTGACGGTCTGGTATCTGATGAAATCATCTGCTCGTAAACATAAGGCCCGATTGGCTTTCGCTAGTTTGCATCACTTGTGGCGTAGGTAAGACATCAGTCTTCCGACCAAAAGAAGCGTTTACTGCGCAGCAGTTAGATCCGTATCAGTTGATGGATGTGAAACATGACCATTAAAGATAGAGGACATTCGCAGGCTCCTAGTATTTGATCATAGATGTCTCTGTAACATTGCTCGTGTTTTCTGGGACCGCCGAGTAAGCAATACGTGGGTTAGGAAAAGTTCTAGGTAAATACGGTAAGTCCATTGATGAAGTAGTGAATCTTCATTATCTTAGGTGGTCAGGAAATGTGTTACGTATGCCTGACTACCGTTTACCTCGACGAGCAGTGCTGTCTGTTGTGAGAGTAGACTGGACGAAATCTAGGCGCGACCAAACCAAAACATGGAACCAGTACATGAAGTCATTGGCAATCGGGTTGAGCCATGTTAATAGATGCAGACTAGCTGGTCGGGGCCCACATAATGATCGTAATCAGTGGTTACAAACTTTAGGTGACATGGTTCAAAATCGGTCGCAATGACGCAAGTGCATTAACTCGTTGTCTTTTTGCAAATTTTAAGTTTGTGAGCCTATCATAACTTTCTTTTTTCTAAATCATATTTTCATAAATCTTATCTTTGATCTCTATTACTTTTCAATAATATTAAATTTGTTATTACCTCCCTTACTTTGGGATTTCTGTCAGCTAATTTGAAAATGTTAACTTGATCTGATGTGTGCATGTACCCTCGCACATTCGAATTACATCAACCCGTTAACGTGTTAGTTGTTGTCTTGAGAGTTTATTAAGATTTTACCATGGATTATGCTTATTTCATGATTCTCGGAGATTTATTTGTTACATCTACTATTAAATAAATCTAAGTTGATGTTTTATTTTTTCCTTCCAGTAATTTACGACTGGAATGATTTTCATGAACTAATGATACTGACGAGACCGCTGATTACTTTATAAAGAAACTTAATATTCACTAGAAACTCTACTGTTATTACAATCGAAACTAGTTCTTCTTATAGTGCGTTTCGGTGGTTGATCGCTCAGTTTTAATGTTTAATGCCAAATATAAGCCTTTTACAAGATAATGGGAAAAGGGATGCTTCTCTGATTTTTTGGTGGTTCACACTAGTACCACGGAAGCTTGCACAGGTAATCGACTTTTACTGCTTGCCGACACTACTTCTAGAATTGACTATATGAAGCAACTATTGTTATGATAAGGTGTCAGTACTGTCCAAAATTATAATTCTACTTATTGTATGCATATATATATGTATTTATCTACTTTAAACGTTAGTATTTATGTATTTTTTGACACTAACAAAGTATATAATTGTTCCTCAAATGTTGCATGTTATTCCACTTAGGCACAAGTAATAACAGCCAGCGATACAGAAGAATGGTAGTAGTATTCTGTCATAATAACATAGACCGGTTAATTTGTCAAACGCCCCGATCCGTCATACGTCAGCCTATATCTGTCTTACGAAACAAGCCTTTTAGATAAAATCTGCTTATTTAAGACATTATTTTCTGTGTTTAATATCCTTATGACAAGCAAGTATAAATCGGCCAGTTTCCGCCCTTTCTACCACATTATATTTTGACGGCCTCCACTGCAGACTGTCTAGCTACTCGTCCAAAAAACCTGTTGCTACAAAAACATAACTTATGATGGAAACCGAAATATCTTATGGTCGAACTCACGGTTGTCTCATTTTGTATAAACATTGTATTCCTTGCATATTCACACTAACTAATGAACAAATGTTTCCTTAAGCAGTGGCCGCTCAAACGTAAGTATGAAGTAATAAAGGATTGATACACTAATTAGCAGTTAGTTCAATTTTGTTACAAACAGTGGTGAAATGAGAAGTCATGTAGACCAGTTTAACTAACAGGAATCGTCTCGATGTTGAATTACAAATAATATTTTTTAGCTCATACCGAAGACTTAAAGTAGAATCAAGCAATCATCTAATTCAGCAGAAAATCCAAAATAGTTCAAAACTATTTTGAGGTATTTTAGCGATGAGGAACGTGAGAAACGCAATGTACTGCATAAACTTTGCACTGCAAGTTAACTATAGTATTATGCAACACATGTACAAAATTGAAACGGACTGGAATGAATGGCTATATTGACTCGTGATCTTATGCGTGAACCAAGTTAATTAATCATACATAAATGAAATTAACAATTTGACATTCAGCATATATGCACTTCTGGAAATTTTATAGAACATTCCAGAACAAATTAGTTACACTACGTAATATGGTGTAAACCTAGTGTGACCTAAAATTTATGAACACTTAACAAATAAGGTGCTCTAAAACCTCTGCTGGTTTTTTAAGAATAAATGTTATCGTCGTAAAAACTTTAATATTGACGACTAAGCTACATAAACTGACATGTTAATAAATTCAAAGACAGTAACAACTTCCATTTTTTAGGATGGGGTGTGGAGTTCATCGAAATGATTGTAAGCATTTCATAAGCGATCACTGTGCTAAAAATATGCATACACCTTGAAGCAAATAAGTGAAATGCTGATTATGCCAGTGTCTTGGAATGCATAGCATCCTGTTTCGCTGGCTGCACTATGTCAAGTATAGGTATCAAACAAAAGACGTATGATCCTCAGATAAGCAATTCCCAAAATATCAAATTCAAAGTTTGTTCTATATAGAAAAATTATAGACTGCAGTTCTAGGTATGATGCTACAAATGCTTCTTATTAAACTCGAATCGGTATAGTCCCATTGTTTGTTTTATTGTGTCTATTTAATCACAATCTTTGCTGGTGTTGTTGTAGATTGATCGGCGCCTTGGTTGTTTAGCTCATTTACTGACACAGAGATGAATGGGACTACCATTGCTTCGTATGAGTGCATAACTCCCACATTCCTCGACATTGATAACTGTCGGAATTTTAAAAAGACATCTGAATGCAATGGATCACATTCTAATAAAAACTGTGATTCAGGGCGACTATTTATCACTGATGACTGCATTTCTAATAAAAATACTCCCGCATTATATCCAAAATCTGATCAAAGTTTTGATGAGGAAGTACAAATTACGGAAATGGAAGAAGTTAAGACACCAAGAATAACTTCTCCGACATTAGATGAGCTCAAGAAACGTCTAGCTTCTATCTCTCCTAACTCTAAATTAACTGAAAATCCTGTTACGTTTGAATCGAATAAAATTAACAGCCAACCTTACCAAAAGCTTTTATCAGAGGTGTCTTCAAAACCCTGCGCTTACCCTCTAAACAGGTTATGTGATGAATATATACCAGTAAGGTCTCGGATTCGTCCGATCAAAGGTAAACTTGGATTCGGCAATGAAGTTCATTTTGGAGATCAGAAGTCTAGAATAACTTTCCATACAATATCTTCCAAAAATTCGTTAAATCTTCTAAAAAATATGCCTGTATGCTCCCTTCCTAGCCCATTATTGCGCCAAACCTACTCATCATCAGGAAGCTTGATCCCAAATCTAACTAATTTATCATTCAACAATGATGCTATTTTGTCTATTCCCTTATCCTCAGGTTCGCATGTTCCTGAGGTATATTTTGACAGTATTTTCTCTTCCAAAGGGGACTCAGGTAAGGAAAGTTCCATTTTATACTTTAACTTTGTATTTAGCTCATAAACAGGATATTAATCAGTCTGCAATTCAGTCTGTAAGTTTATAGTTAAATTTCATTCAACTTTAACACAACTGTGTTGGTTTATCAAATTTTCTGATCTCATACTCAAATATTGTATCCTAGTTGACAATAATTTAAGTAGCAGTGACATGTGACCCGTCAAATAAACTTCTCGTTTATTTTTATATTTCTATATAGATGTTGCGATTTTATTTCATGAAGTTTTACAAATTGTCGCAGTTATATGCTGATACATCAAATAAGACAAGTTACACAATGTATGGTTTAGTTGCTGCGATTCACCACTATCTGAGCGATAAAATAACTAGGAAATGGTATTAATCAGAGATTGCTATCGGTTAGTGTGGTATTTAAAACTTAAGAACATCAGACAGCCGTTCACTTCTAGTGTGGAGCCGTACACACCCGCCACTCAACTCGGGATCAAACCCATAACCTTTAACCCTCGCCAAAAGTGCATAACCGTCACACCAATGAATTAGCATATAATATTCTACATTTTAAACTACAGCCCACTTGCAATGTAGCATGATGATCGTTTTTAACGACGTAACAGTCAGTCAGTTACAACGTAGAACTTAGTATGTGTGTACATCAGTTCAAGTTGCCATGCCTTACTTAGCAGATATAGTGACTTAACAACTATCTGATGATTTTTGGCTTTTAGTGCCACAGCAGTATAGACCATACTGTGGCTGAGTATTATCTTTAAATCCAGCTGATCTCCGCAAAACTATCCAATATTTTAATCGCTAAAATTTAAAACATTAACGGTAGATATTTATTACACTGTTTCAAATTAATCTTTCACCACTGGAAAAGGTCGAAAACTCTAGTGTCTACGTATCTAACGTTTCCAACTCACAGCATAAAGCTTGCATACTTCGCTTACAACTGTGAATTATTTCGGTACCATAAGGAGAACTAAGGAGTGATCAGATTGACACACCTTTCATAAAGGTTTTTCAACAGTCAACCTGCCTACTATCACTTTACATACCTTTTTTATTTAACTGTAAATACTTAGTATCATTTACTAAAGAGTTGTGTTCGATGTTGCTTAAATTATTACTCTTCTAGACTTGTTTCGTGTCTGATTTCTACTTTCAAAACAGGGTGCTAGGGGTCTACGTAGATCGTTCTATGGTAGGTATCTACTCTTTCCTTGAAGAAACCTACCTGCTGTACTCTCTAAGGTGGTCTGAAAAAGGGTATGTGGCAGATCAAAGATCACTTCTTGGTGTTACATGCATCGTGATTAGGAACCTGGTAAAGTGATCTAACTTGCAAACATATTCATTCCATACTGAACAAGATATATTGGAATCTTACGTGTAGTGGCCCTCCGGATTCTTTCAGATTGTGTAATTTGTTTTTACTGTAGGGTCTTGGAGCCTACATCTAGTTTTCTAGCTTGGAATTTAATAATTGCGAACCCATTTTTACATAACTTCATAAAATCCCTCTTAGTCTGCTGGTTATTTCTGAATTTTTATTTACAGTCGTGTGGCAGTTAACCATGCTTTTTAAGTTGCGATTTGTAGACCATTGGAAATGATGATTAATTGAGCAGATTTTGGTTAATTTTTGTAATTGCTTGATGTCTCACTATCCTGTATGCATGAAAAAATAGCTAGACTGATAGAAAACAACTATGTGTTAGACCGGTCGAATAAGGCGTTGAGATCGAATTGGAAGTCCCTATGTCATCATGTTTTACTGCTTTCTGAAATGCAGGAAATTTGTCACTACTTTGTAATTTATTTTCTAATGAATTGCATAGAACTTCATTATCTCTTACTTTACACACATAAAACATTACCCGTATTAGTTTAAAATATTCGTCACTTGTTAATACTTAATAACAATAATCTTTAAAGCCTGTATGTAGTGTTGTTTCTATTATTCAAAATCTTGAGCTTTTGATACCTAGGTAATGTTATATAGGCCTTCACAGTAGGAACTACTGTAGACAGTGGCTGTATAGTGTTCCTCTAAGTTAACAGGTTACTTGTGTATAATTCCCTCAATAGAAGCTTCATTGATTACTTGATGCATTTACCATTCAATTCCTTATGTTCATGTAATACATTTGACGTAAAAATATTTAGCTTAGATTTTTAAAACCATGTATTCATTTGTAAAAGTGTTTTTTTGTTCAAATTATCGTTAAATGTTATTATGATAACTGTCCTTTACATTTGTTTTACTTTCACGTTCTATTAACTTGTGTCGTAGGACGAGGATTTTCACTTCAATGACAAATTCACGTACGGATCTGTTTTAAACAATATATCTAGTAAAAATGGAGTTAAAAAGGCCATTTTTGATTCAAATCCTGGTTTAAGGGAGATCCATGACACCGATATGGATACTATAATGTCAGATAGTCATATTAATTCTGATGAACAATGCTACATGCTGTATACACAATCACAAAATCCAAGTTGTCTCAGAGAAAAAAATCGTACCGGAAGCAAACGACTAGAAAACAAAAAACCCATTCACAGAACTGTTACCCCTACGAAAAGTGATTCGTCATGTACTGAAGTCAGTACTCATATTAGCAACACGAATGTGGGAAACGAAAATATTATATCTTCTTGCAATGGTTTAGTTGAATCTGATTCATCCAATAAACTCAAGTCAGAAACGAGATGTAATTCGTCTTCAAATGTCCATGAAGACGAAGTGGAAAGAAAAGTATCATTTAATGATTGTAATAACGGTGAAATGTCCTCATCATTAGTAAGAAATCTACCCACTCAATCGATTCCGTCTAATATAGTACCAACTTCCGCTTCTTTCCCAGCCAGTTATATAAATGAAGAACCTACGATTGCTGATGAAGATTTCACTCCGGTGACTAATAAAAAATTGCGACGTAAGCAGCAACAACATTCAAAGATGGTTCAACGTAAAACTTGTAACTCCGAACCTTCTTTCAGTGGTCTTAATTCCAACACATACAGTCAGTCATCCAAACAATCTGTTAATAATGGTACGTTTCAGCAACGTCATATCACACATCGACTCAGTACGAGTCTATCTAAGCATTATATGCAGCGTAGCAGAATGTATTCAAGCATGTATGAAAATTCTCAGTCTTTCTCTGCTCGTCCAACAGGCTTTTCGCCAAACCCTCAAGATACCTTATCCAGAAAACCCATTAACACGGACATTGTTTCTTCTCTGTTAAGTAATTCAAATCATTTCAGACCAGTATCCAATTCGTATCCCCACACTTCAACACGTGACTCACCTTCTCGAAAATCTGTATATATCAGCCCATCATCAAAACCTCTTCGACACTCTAAAGAGGCTAAAAGACCGTCTCCCAACAGTACTTCTGTTATCTTATCCTGTGATGTTCAGGCAACCCTCCCCCTGACAACCAAAGAATCTGTTAGTTCCGTGCAGTATGAATTACTTAAACAGTTCATGATGTCTTCGTGGGCATCATTTGCAAAATTCTCAAAAAACACAACTATAATTTAGTTATTTAGCACTTGTTTTTTGCATGTGATAAGTTTCTTTTACTGTAGTAGTCGCTTCAGAGATTAGGCTCATTAGCTCTTCTCATTAAAGTGCCTAGACTCCTGAATTTAGTAGAATTTTTTGTAAGTAGAAAAAGCAGTCGTAGTTACTTATTTTTGTAAAAAGTATTGCTATTCGTCTCTCAGGTCTTACTCATAATGCTTATTTCTTCCACTCCACACACGAACCAAACAGTATGTTATACCATGCACATAACACCATGCTAGTGACTTTCGCTTCACATTTTTCTGTTGACTACGTCAAGATGTTACTGATGCTTACAACACATTTGTCTAATGATACAATCTCTATAGTATTAGAATAATGTTTCTAATTACTTACAATTCATTTTCATTTCAGCAATACTGTCTTTCCCTTTTTATCAACTTTTGCATTTGTCTTTCCGGTCCATTGTATTTCGCAGATGGATATTCGATAGCTAATATACTGTTCAACCGGGATGCATTTTTTTACTTATGTATGTATAATCCAATTTAAACTAGTTACTTTTTGTAGCATATCCCGGTATTCATTTATTTACTTCAATGTTTACCTCACTATTTTTTATAGTATTATGTTTCATTCATACTGTAGTTAGTAGTAGTATAGTACTCAGTTACTCGCCATGAGAGCATTTGAGTTAGTCTTTATCTTATTGTCAAAATCACTTTTGTTTTAGGTATTAGATTATTATTTGATATGTTATTGTGTTGTCTTATTTTGGGTGTGTGTAGTACACAGTATCATGGTGTTTAAACTATTTTAAAGCTTTGGTAGCAAAATCTGATGGTCCTTTAAATTTGCTAGTCCTGTGAAATTAAAAAGTAGGAAAAACATTATTCGTTGGTTGGATATAAAGTTAAACCAACTTTTTGTATTTACCTAGTTTCAGAGTGCAGCAGAAAACACTGACTTTCTACTTCTTATTCCATTAAGTTGAAGTCAAGCGCCTAATCACCATAGTACTTTGCGTAAGGATATAAATTTCAAGGTATTACGAATAAAGTCGACTGAAAGGTTATCTGTCTAATGTTTACTAGGGATCGCACACTATCAACAGACTGATAATCATGTCTTTTTTCTAGGTACTACAATCAGATAAATTAAAAAAAGCTGCTATTGACGTTTTCGAATTCATCTCTTGATGCTGACATCATTCATTAGACTGTTTCCTAAATATTTTAGGCACCTTTTTTGGTGGACGCACATAGTGGTTAGGATCTATCATTTCGAAGACAGATCGTGGTGTTACACCTAACTTCGTCATTATTTCGATATATTATGACTTATAACTACATGGGACCTCTAAACACTGCTTTCATGACCTAAGTTTAATTCTTTTCAGAAAGATCGAACTAATAGTATGGCTGCTTCAAAATAAGTTATTAATTAAAAATCATGCAAATTATGACATCACTCGCTTTAAAGAGAGTGGAAAGTAGAAATGCAGTTGAAAACTTTCTGATTCAAAGGCAAGCCTTTCTTTTGGTCTCTATTAACACAGCTTAGTGAATGATGTCTCCCGATTAGTATTATAATTTTTCTTTTAAACCAAGTAAGTATCTGCATACAGGATCATTAATTTGATAATTGGTTAAATGATATCTCACATCATCTGGGCTAATTATGTTAATTCTTACCGTAAAAATAGTAATCAGTACACAAAACTTCAGTGATAAAATCCCCGTCTTTCGTGTATTGCTTGTCTCTAGATGAATCTAGCTCAGCACAGGTTTTCTTTTAGTTTAGATCACATACCTTTGGATATATAACTGTTCTGAAATGTATTGTTATGCATGTTGGAATGTAGTTTGTGAAACATACTACATAATGCTTGTTACCTCAAATGGAGCATAAGCCGCTGACAAGCATTCTCCAACCACAGAAACAGACTGCTGATTTAGACTAATCTATGCTTTTCGTCACTCCAAAGGACAGGATTACTCAGAGTAAATTAATGGATGCAATGCAGAGAAAGGAAGAAGTAACTTAACTTATTCCTTAAAAGTGTTTTAGTTCATTTATGAGCACTCAAGACATGAAGTCTGTCGTAGTGACGTGTGTATCGAAGTAAAGTGAGCCTGTCCTAAAAACCCTGCAATATTTTAAAATACTTTGAAAAGTGATTCTATCAGTTCATATTAAAAGGTTGTAAACGTCCGTAGAATTGTATTCCAAAAATCTAGGCTAATTAAAATGTCAACAACTGTTCATATTATAATTAATGTTGTTGCGTTGTATAGAAATATATAGTCTCATAAACTTCAATATGTCTAGTAAAATGTGGGATTTTGTGAGTCATTAATGAAAGGTTTCTTGACTGTAACTACTTCTTAGGTCATCGATCATACGTATTTTTAAAGCATCATACATATATTGTGAAACGACTTACTAAGTAATTGTACGGTTAGGCACGGTCGATGAAGTTGTGAACATTCATCAAATGGAGTGGTCGGGACATGTGTGCGTATTCACTGCCTCTCTCATCACAAGACGGCTGATATAAAGGTAGGGTGGTGGTCAAACATGAACTTGGCCCCACACCATAAAGTCGTCAATCGTTGCTCTAATCTGTGTTGGTAGTGTAATAACCTTGTTATTGATTGTCTGGAGTAAGCCAGCCAAGGTAATTTCGTTGCGACTGTGACTTAATTGACTTGGGAAACGGCGATTGGTTTGCATTACGCCTAGGTGACCAAAGCCTCTCTCAGAGGTATCAATAGAGAGAACAAGCATCAACGAATGAGAGCTTAGTTCGAGTCGTTTGTTGAATGAAAATAATGATTTTTTATGTATCATATGCTGGACCAGATAGTAACAGGAAATACACCAAAGATTTGATTAGAGCTGTGTACAGAAATTAAGATGATGAGGTCATAATAGGGCTACATTAACTAGGGAAGAAAAACAGATATAACATTAGTTAACAAGACTAAAATAAGCTTGAAATTTAAGGAATACAAGTAACTAAATGTTCAACGAATATAGTGTAGCAATATGGGCACGGATATTACGAATGAATTACAAATTGTGATTCCCAATTCTTGCCTCGTTATAATAGGTAGGTACAGATTACCTTATTGAAGTTCGCGCAATAACCGCGTTTCGTAGTTGGAGATACTAGTTTACATGGTGCAGAATCAACCACAATCTATTCACTTGATCTTATTATCAATGCTAAGTGCCACTCTCTATACATACCTTTGTTTCATTCCTGCATGTTGAGTTATATTGTGGAACTTTTCTCAATTTGAACACATGTTAATGTGGTATGAAGATAAGCAAGTGTACGTATATGTATGGTTCCACACTGTACATGACTGACTGAATAAAATACTTATTCAGTTGAAATGGTATCCTATGGGATGCTCAATTTAACTCAATAACTAAGTACACCATTATACACTGAGAGTTTTACGGTGACTATTGATCCTATCTATGTACCCAATCCACAGTACGTGAAACAAAATTCAAACCCGCTAGTTAGTAATTAAAAGTCAGTGTTTCAATCACTAAGCTACCGACGGATTACATGATCCGAAACTAACTTTTTCTTGTTAAGTAATTCTAGTTCTTAATGAATAACTTGCTAAGATATAATCGTTTGGAGTAGTTGTTTGTGTTCTTCACAGATTGGTGTTGGTCGGACATCACGGGAAACCAGGGAGCACTGTATAGCTCTTCTGCCCTAGTATGGGACTCCCCAGCAGTGTTCACCTTACATTCAACCAGGAGATCAAACCTAAGGCCCTTAATGAGTCACAGCGCTCGCCTAAACATCCACACCACTGAATCGGTGTCCACTGGTAGATTGTCACTCATTAATTTGTGATAGAGTTTGAACCTAACACCTATCTCTACAAAAACGTGTAAATTCAATTACGATAATCAGCTCATTAGTTACTCGATTCAAGATGTTCCTAAAGTCCTTGTAAGAAGTTGCGGCTGACGAAGTTCAAACTTGTCACGATTGAAATAGTTATCACCAATGACAATACATTATCGTCTTACTCTACCACAAATTGATGGAAGTTGCAATTCTACCACTGGACACTCGCCCAGTGTTGCAAATGTCTAATCAAGCGCTGTGAGACTTAAATGCCTTAAGTTCAATCCCATGGTGAAATCTAAGGTGAACACTACTGAGGAAACCTAGATTAGAAAAGAAGAGCTGTACTGTGCTCCCTGGTTTCCCATGGTATCTAACCAACGTCAATCTGTGACGGGCACGAATGACTAAACGTTATACCTATCTCCATAAAACCACTTGAATTCAAATATAATCGTTGGAATGGAAGTCAATAACTAACAATAAGTTCAATCGTTTATCACAGTAAATAACCTTTTTATGAGAACGGATGAAAGATATTTGCTGACCTTATAAATGTCATGTGTTTCATTTAGTTACTTCAATTTATGAACTTAAATAAACCAAGAACAACAACAGAAGTTGAATAAAATGAATCCATTTCTATTCACGTTGATTTTGCATCAAGTGCATTGCAACCGTGATTTTTGTTGAATTTTAACGTCGTACTAAGTAATCATAAACGCTGTTAATACAAATCAAAACATTTTATTGATATGAGATATCTGTTCAATATACATGAAAATGTATCTGGCTATTTAAAGAGAAACATTGAAAACTGAAAGGTGGTAAGAGTGTAATTACTTAGAAGTTTAGAATCGATAAGATAGAGTTCATAATAATAATATAATGTTAGAAAACTTTACATAAATTTAAAAGGATTGTGTGAGTGAATATCACAGATGAATAAAAAGCAATTAGAAACAAAGGAGCCTCTTTGATAAATTTTCTTCACGTTCTACATACTACTTGATACCCGACATGGTTGAACCCCACTGGTCATGTCTTCTCACTAGAACTCCAGGAGTTACCTCTAAAAGTCAGTCACTAGTGAACTGATATTGAATGTAATTGGGTATAAGGCACCTACCCACCGATGGTATTGAGTGACATTCCATAATTATATTGCAAACTGACTAAAGTTGGAAATATCAACCGTTAGGAGCCGGTTCCGTGTCCTAATGGTAAAGCGTTCGCCGAGGATTCAGGTTTTAGGTTTATTCCCTGATAGGGGTTGTGGATGTGTACTGCCGAAAATCCTCATACTAGGAGGAAACAGCCGTCCAATACTTTCTGGTGATCAATAATTGTCTAATTCGGACCAATTAGTGATATCAAATTAGCATTTAACAATTTCCATGGCATCCAAAGTGAGTAACCAAGTTTAAGACAAGATTATTTTTGGAAATTACAGTCCGAACTCGGGATTGTTAGTGTTAAGATTACTAGTTTATACGTCAACTGAAATTATAAGGGTGGTCATAATCATCAGAATAAATGCATATCGAGGTGAAATATAGATGAACAATGTGAATACAAGCGTTTGGACAAAGACTAAATGTAATATATAAAATAATGTGAAATAGTAGGATGGAGTGAGTGTTTATTAAAACTGTCCATGTAATTAAGAGCTGAATGATAATAATAATAATAATAATAATAATAATAATAATAATAATAATAATAATATATAAAAGTTTGGGAGATACAGTGGGAAAAACCAGTATACACTTCTAGTAGATTAAGTCATAATTGAAGTGACAAATCACTTAGCATGATGTTGGACGTGGTAAAAGATATCGTTGTACACATTTCTTTTGCATACAATCCGAGTAGCTTTTGCTGACTAAAGAAATTTGAGTATGGCCTACTTTAGCAGACAGTTACTAAAAGTAAACTACTTAAAATGACTGATTAATGCCTGTGGTATGACGCGTCTCAACTAGATGGACGAGTACTGATCCGCTTATTGTTTTAATCATGACTTTACCTAGTCATACTGGAAAATATTCATTAGCACGGAAAACCAAACTCCTAGAACATAAGCAGACATGACTTGAATTGAATGATGTGAAAGGAGGTAGGAATTCCCAGTGTTATTAATTAGAGTTTATAAATACGGAACCTGACGAGAAATTATCAAGAGTATTCTTCGTTCATACTTGTTTTGTTTTAATGTAAATGATAATTTTTAGGCAATTAAAAGGATGATTATAACTTACTCACACTCGTTACGCCTCCCAGGGGAGCATAGGCCCCTCACTAGTATTCTCCATTCAACTCTGTCCAGAGCAATCCTTTCCAGCTGTTTCCAGTCGCTGTTTATTCTTTTAATGTCTGCTTCCGATTCTCGACACAGTGTGTTCTATGGCCTTCATCTTTCCTGTTTCCTAACAAAATTCCAAGTTAATTCTTGTCTCGTGATGCAGTCTGATGATTTCTGTATGTTTTATCCGCTTCCAACGTCGTTTCCTGATTTCCTCTTCGGTTGAGTGTTGATTTGTTTTCTCCCATTGTAGGTTGTTCCTAACTGTTTCCGGCCGATGGGCACTCAGTAACTTGCAAAGACAGTTGCTTATAAATACGTGTACCCTCCTGAGAATGTTTGAAGTAG
Source organism: Schistosoma japonicum (assembly GCA_025215515.1). Taxonomy (NCBI): domain Eukaryota; kingdom Metazoa; phylum Platyhelminthes; class Trematoda; order Strigeidida; family Schistosomatidae; genus Schistosoma; species Schistosoma japonicum. Next base: position 57,819,470 of record CM046061.1, on the reverse strand, counting down.
TTCTTCTCGTTTCAGCTCCATAGAGCAAAACTGTCTTGACGTTCGAATTGAAGAGTCTGACTTTGAGGTTGGTTGACAGTTGTTTAGAGTCCCATATGTTTTTCAACTGTAGGAATGCTACCCTTGCTTTGGCAATCCTTGCATTTACATCTTCATCGGATCCTCCTTGTTCATCGATGATGCTTTCCAGAAAGTATCTACTTCTTCCAGAGTTTCTCCATCAAGTTCAATTGGGTCGGTGCTCTCTGTGTTGAATTTGAGGATCTTGCTCATTCCCTTATGTATGTTCAGGCCTACTGATGCTGAGGTTGCTGCTACGTTGGTTGTATTCACTTGCATTTGCTGTTGTGTATGGGCTAGAAGAGCTAGATCATCCGCGAAGTCCAAATCATAGAGTTGCATCCTACTTGTCCATTGAATTCCATGCTTCCCGTCAAATGTGGAGGTATTTATGATCCGATCAACCACTAGAAAGAAGAAGTAAGGCGAGAGTAGGCAGCCTTGTCTGATACCGGTCCTCACTTGGAATGTATCTGTCAGCTGTCCTCCATGCACGAATTTGCACTGTAGTCCGTAGTAAGAATTCCGGATGATGTTGACGAGTTTCTCTGGTACACCGTAGTGTTCAAGGGGTTTCCATAGTGATCTCCTGCCTACACTGTCAAACGCCTTCTCATAGTCAATGAAGTTGATGTACAGTGACGAGTTCCATTCAATTGATTGTTCAACGATGATCCGTAGTGTTGCGATTTGGTCAGTGCACGACCGATCCTTACGGAAACCAGCCTGTTGATGTCAAAGTTTAGCACCCACGGAATCTTTCATCCTGTTCAACGACACTCTGTTGAAGGCTTACACTGGTACTGACAATAATGTGATCCCTCTGTAATTATGACATTTACTCAAATCTCCTTTCTTTGGTATCTTGATTAGATACCCTTCTTTCCAGTCTACTAACACTTGTTCTTCCTCCCAGATCCTCCTGGATAAAACGTGGAGCATCCTTGCCGTTATGTCTGTATCTGACTTGAGTGCTTCAGCTGGTATATTGTCAAGTCCTGCTGCTTTCCCACCTTCTATTTGTTTGATGACTATCTTGATTTCTTCCATCGTTGGTTGATTGACATCTATCGGGAGGTCTGTAGTTGCTGCTTCGATGTCTGGTGGGTTTCATGGAGCTGGTCTATTCAAGAGTTCCCCAAAGTGTTATACCCATCTGTTCCTTTGTTACTGGATCTCGGTGATTGGTTTGCCTTCTTTATTCTTGACCAGTCACTCTGATTTACTATATTTGCCTGTCAGTTTCTTTATTGTGTCATATAGCTGTTTCATATTTCCTTCTCTTGCAGCTTTTTCCACTGCCGTTGCAAAGCCTTCGATGTACTTCCGTTTGTCGGCTCTAATGCTCTTCTTTACTTGCTTATTTTCTTCTGTGTATTTAGTTTGTGCCTTGACTTTCTCTGCTGTTGTTCGGCTTTTGTTGATTTCTGCCTTCTTGTTCCTTCTTCGTTAAATTTTTCCCAGGGTCTCTGTGGAAATCCGTTCTTTATGATGTTGTTTTTTTTTCAGACCAGAGCCTCTTGACACGTAGAAGTTAGTGCCTCTTTGATTCCTTTCCAGTTGTCCTCCACAGTGGTTTCTTCCTCCTTCAGCAGATCTTGTAAGGCTTGAAACCTGTTATTGAGAGTTATTTTAAATTCCTTGAGTTTGTCAGTATCACGAAGAAAGTCTGTATTGAACCGTTGTAATGCTGTTACTCCAGTTATCCATTGCCTCTTTAGCTTCAGTTTCATTTTGGCAACTACCAGGTGATGATCTAAAGCTGTGTCAGCTCTTCTTCTGATTCTCACATCCTCGATTGATCTTCTAAATTTTCTATTGATGCATATATGATCGATTTGATTCTCTGTAGTATGATCCGGTGAGATCCATGTAACCTTGTGTATGCGTTTGTGGGGGAATATTGTACCAACTATAACCATTTTTTTAAAAGCGCATATACTTGTAAATCTTTCACCATTCTCAATTCTTTCTCCCAGTCTCTGTCATCCCATGATGTTTTCGTACCCGGTGTTGTCCATTCCGACTTTGGAGTTTAGGTCTCCCATCAGGATTGTCAGATCCTTTCCTGGACACTTCGCCATAATTAATTGCAGGCCTAATATAAAACTGATCTTTGTCCTCGTCGTTGCCGTCGTTGGTGGGTGCATTACATTGGATAATATTCATTGCAATCCTCTTCTTCATTGTCTTGAAAGACACTTTGATGATCCTGGGTGCATGTGGTTACCATCCTACAAGTGCGTTGCGCGCTTTCTTAGACAGCATCAGAGCAACTCCTAGGGTGTGTGGAGTATTTTCCTCTTCGTAGTCGGAGTGTAGTAGCATCTCTCCCGTAACTAATGTTTTCTGTGCAGTTTGAGTCCAATGGGTTTCGCTGATTCCGAGCACTGTCAAGTTGTATCTGTTCATTTCTGCTGCTATTTGATTGGTCTTCCCGATCTCCCGCATTGTCCGAACATTCCATGTACATATAGTAGTTTACTCTGGTTGTTAGAAGGGGCATCTGCCTCATGACTTCCGAAGAATCTCGGCTTCCATCATGAAGCGTCATAAACATTCCTTCCACTCTCAGGGCAGAGTTTAAATGGTTTAATTTGTTTAATCTGGTTGGCGTTTTTTAAGAAGCTTGTGTTTTACGGGATGGGAATGCTAGTACTATGGCCAACCCTCCTCCTCCTCCTGTTTCAGTGATTATTTTTTAAACATATAAGTTACTCTATATGCTAAACTGACTTTTTAATTACCTACCCTTTATTTATTTATTTATAACTAAACATGGTAATTAAGAATGTTCGGAAAAAAATATACATTCAAGTAGATAATTATCTTCTATTTTTGAATAAATTATTTACACATGTTGATCACCTCTCAACTGAATGAAGACCTATTAACATGTCCGGGAGAATATTTTAGTAAATTTTTCAAGTACAGCTTAATTAGTGCGGACAGACTACCATACTGTTCAAGATTTGTGTCTCAGTCACCTATCAGATTCTATTTGTTTAATGATTTTGTCTCTTATAAACTGAAATTAACATATGTTTATCTTCCAATAACTGAAAAGAAACAGCAATCAAAGCATGAATATATATATATATATATATATATATATATATATATATATATATATATATATAAGATATTCAAGAATATATGAACAGTAAAGACATATTTGGTAAAAATTTCTGGAGACTATAAGTCACATGCGCATTTTAACAGTGGAACAGAAAGCGAAGTACATGTATGTATGATTGTAAACATTATCTCATTTAATGTACACAGATATTTATTAGGTTAATTGTTTTTGAAAGAATGAAAAATGATCGCTTGATACCATAAGTAATGATGTCAATAATAAACAAAACAAATATGAAAGTGTGGAAAACGAAATTGTTTATTTATGAGCCCTTGTTCATTTACTAACTACATGTTCAACTACTTTACGTATTCATGTGTATTTTATTAATCAAATGAATCACAAATAGTGGAACAACCTTATTTACATGTTTCTGTTGTTATTTAGTTCATATAGAAAAATAATAGTCAACATTAGATTACAAGATATTTAATCCAAAAGTAGACATCGTTAAAAGTTATTAGGGAGAAGGTGTTTGTGAAAATTGGTGGCAGTTTCCATCACAAACTGATTTTAACAAGGAAACCGTTGCAAATGAGATAGTACTGTATAGCTGCTTCTTTCAAATATAAGACTTATCAGTAGAGCATATTTACGAAACTTTTATGTTGTGTTAACTGGATTCAGACTCCAATACTTGAGTTGCATTTGTATTCCTTCATATAAGGTCCCAAAATAACTTCTTACACATGAATAATAAACACTAAATAGTAATAGTAGCTAACTGACAGGGCATTTAGGTATATTATATGTACATTACAACACTTGCTTTCATCAAGATGTTGATTATACACATTATTACAAGATTTTTGGTTATAATTAGTAACCATCAGCATTGATTATAATCGCTTAACCTTAAATGAAAATTTATTGAACCAAGGTCCGTTGTAAATTCAGTTTGTCTTGTTTACAAAACATAAATATATTGGATTTTTATTTCCGCTTCTTATGGTACCAATTTTCTCAGCCATTTACAATGATCTATGTAATAATAATTGATGTTTAAAAAACAGTGTGGTATCATATTTCATTTCGAAAACCTGTGCTGTTTAATTATACTAAACTAATTATTTATTCTGGGATAATCCGGTTAACCCTCAGTCCAAGTCCTTGAAGTAAAGTTAGACGTGAATTTGTTCTTTTGTAAGTGGTGTTAAAAAAATAGGATTATTTAAAGGGTGCTCTTGTCAAGAAGTTTACAACAGTGATTTGATTAGTTTACTTAATCGGACAGTAGCTAATCATGTAGTCTTTTTATGATCAGAGAAGTGTGAAAGTGCTCGTATGATGGATATTGCTAGCTTTACAATTTCAGTGAACAGCTGGGAAGTCATAACTTATGAAATGTAACTTCAGTTCAATGTTGTTGTTTTATGTGAGTTTAGATGTTTTTAGCATAATTACGACAACTATGCTAGTGTTACTGTTACCGAAAGTAATGTATCTAGAAAACAGATTGCATCCAAATGTTTTTTAACTGGCATTTGCACCTGTTGAAAGTACATACCTTTATCAATCTGTTAAGACTTTTACCAAGACTTGAACCAAGCATATAACTCTGAGGTCCTCATTATTAACACCAAAATATGAATTTATTACCTACACTTATTTAACAAGTATCGGTTGTTGGTAGATTCTGGTGTGTTAAGCTATCAATTTTTTTATTTATCTGAAAAAATGGATTTGAGTTCTAAAATAAGTACTAGCGTCTCCCGTTATACAAGTTCGTCCAAATAAGTAGTTATGAGTTAGATGCATATACTATATTCGTTTTCTAAATAATATCAAGGTATATTTTAAAACAAGCCTGTATCTATAGCTTTTCTCGCTACACTATTATATTCTGTGCCACTGGATTTACAATATATGTCTCCTGTTGAAAAGACATAAGTTATTATTGTTTATTTATATATGCTAACATAAGTTGAATGTGTAGTTTTAATACATTTCACAATTTTGTACATTCATTGAATATCTTGAAATAGATCATTATGAAGAATGATTTATTCTGCTTTGTAATTTAGAAATAAAAGAGTCTAATCTCTGATAAGAATCAGCGTTTTCAGAAAGTTCCGTTTCGTATATAATATGATTGATAATACTAGTCTAAATCTCATTCAGTGATAAACATCATTTTTCTTTATTCATAGTATGAACGAAGTAAGCTTAACTTAGAGTTACTAGTTCAGAGAGTTTCATGTTACTGATTAAGAAACAGGAACAAATTAAAAACTACATATACACGTGTATACTCAATTCTTTAAATTGAATTTCTTTAGTATTGTTGTGACCTAAATATATAAGTATTTAGAAATCAAATATAGGACTTGTACTGATTTTGGGTAAGCTAGATTTGTAAACTTTTATCACATTAATTTGTTTATAGATCTGCATATATATATATATATATTTCTATATTTGATAAATTATAGGTCAATGAGTAATTATAAGGATATGTTTAGTTGTCATGGGAAATCTTTTGACAACCTAGTGTTTTAAACAATCAATTATTAATTAGGGAGGGGAATGTGAAACATGAAAAACATGTAATTATTAGGGTGTTTATCATTAAATTACGGTGATGATTTGTGAATGAAAATTAAGAAAATTTGGTTGGAGACATTTTTCGTGATAATAATTGTATTAATAATAATAATAATAATAATAATAATAATAATAATATTTTTTATTATAATAATGGTAAATGTGAGTGGAATGAGATATGAAGATACATAAAAGTGAAAATAAATACTTAAATAAATTAGATAATGTGAACTCTCTGTTCTTCTATCATTCTTTCACTCATTCTTTTTCACTTCTTCTTTCAGAGCTATTTTGAGATACTAATCTTCTTAATTTGATTCTGTCCTGGGAATGTGGTATGACAACTTACACTAGTGAATATTTACACTAGTCTTGGTACCTTCATCCTACTGGTTACCTTATCTTTTATGTTATTTTTTTTCATTTCATGGTAGATACGAAAATGTGTTATGTAGAAGACTGGTCTTTCCCTTTTATCGAATGTGGTGTTACTTTACCTATGAAGTTTTGTTAACTTGCACCTCCTTTGGTTCTTAATTATGATGATAAGTTGACTATAGCTATACCACAAAGCTGGACCCGGTTAATGTGAAAAATTGTTTCGGGATTCGCAAGCCCCACTTCGGCTAGTTAAAACAGTCAGAATAATGTATTTAGTGTAATACAGTGTGAATATGTAGTTTTTTTTATTTTAGTGTATTTTAGAACCTAACAAGAACCGAGTTGGAAAATATTATGGTATGGGAAACCCAAGATGAAAATGATTCACGTGTAAATAGTTGTTTCGAATGTTTTTTTAAAATAAAGAATTCCTTTTACTTAATAAGGGTTTAGTTGTAAGTTATCTGATTTTAAAGCTAGTTATCTGTGTGCATAAGTGGACAGTAGTGATTTGATACTTTCAACATTTTGTCAATTATTAGCAGATCAAGTTGGAATCACTGTTAATCTTCTGCTTTTTTGCAGATTGTGAGCATGTCTTGTCTATCATATTGCATGTAATATAAATAGTCATCGAACTAGTAATCAAAAGACAATTACTACAAAATTTTTCGTCACATTTAACCATATTTCAATTTTATTACATGTATCAAAGTAGGTTTTAATGTACATTGATGAATATATAAATACTGGTAATACGATTACTGAATTACTTTAAGTATAGAAATAAGAGAATCTTAAGTAATATATAATAAAGAAAAGTAACAGCATATTTCACTTTGCTATTATTGGTTGAGATTTTTGAATCTGAAGTTCCACATTACAAAGTAATCTTAGTTTCATAACTATTGAAAACCAGATAGTACTGCACAGCTGTTTCATTACTATATGTTACTCTATATCAATATATCCTAGACCCCACCAAGTGTCGAATTCGGGACCTGGGTAATGAGATTTTAACCTTGTAACCACTGAACCGGTGTTCTCTAATTTACATCTTTAATTGATATCAGTTTGCTTTATAAATGTTTGAATCCAACTATTTCTGTTAAACTCAATAAAAGCAACTACGTGCCTACTGGTGACAGACTTCAGTGGGTAATTCATAAGCTCTTATATGACTCGTGGATTTAAGTCATGCTGTGTATGAGGCAGTTACCCACCAATAGCACTGGGTGTGGTCACGTAATATACAGAATTCACCAGAGCTAGAATGCTATCTCAGTGATCAAAATGTTAGGTTTTCTTTTCAGAACCTTAAAGTCCCGTATTAGAACTGTGGTGAAATTTTAGATAAGTACTGCTTAAGAGTCCCATATTAATCAACTGCTGGAGATCGACTAAGTGGTTTGACAGTTGAGCTTCGGTGCAAAGACTGAAGGCCCTGGGCACGATTTTCTGGTGGGGATGTGGATGTACACTGCTGAAAAACCCCACACAAAAACAAAACACTACCCAATGTTTCCTGGTTTTCAATGGTTGTCTAACCTAGGTTAGCTCGTTATATTGCGTTCAAAACTAGTTACAATAACCCAATGTAGTTTACATTAATTTGGACTAAGATTAGCATTATCATATATATATATATATATATATATATATATATATATATATATATATATATATATATATATATATATATATATAGACAGAGAAATGCAGAATTACTAATAAGGTGGACAAAAAATTTAATTAATGTATCATGATATTTGTTATGTTTATTAAGCCACTATTGTTTATTAAATAAGTTAACAATGTTCATATTAAATTATGGAATATTCATGAATAAATATGGTTTTCACCTTTTCGGTTACTCTGTTTATCATTAACTTTAGTGTTTAATTCAGTATTTAATTTGGAAATAGGTTGTTTCTGATATTTTTTCAATAACTTATGATCTGTTCTGTGTAACAGATCATAATCCATACATTTTACTTAAACTTAATTATAAATGTATTTATATAAATCTAGGTAACACTCAAAAAGGAAGTTGTACTTCATTATGTCAATAAAATCTGGTATAAAATGGACAGTTAACTAGTGAACTATGAATGAAACAGAAAGAAGTGACTATGGGTTGCTTTCGACATTGAGGGCATTCTAATTATTGTATGAGGATTGCTGCAGTAATGTAACATTGCACCAAGCTGTCATGTAAATGGCCAATACAATTACTCACACCTCATACTACTGGTACATAGTGGTCGTCAATCTAAATTTACAAAAATTTACAGGATTTTGCGATTATTTCGAGATACTTGGTAAGCCTGACGCTGTTGATTTATCTTTTGTCAAATGTCCTGAAAACCAGATTTGAATGCATATTTGAATATGACACTCATTTCGGTGAAACAGCATAACATCCAAAACAGACAGGAAGTCCATTGATTCTCAGTCGACTGGTAAATAAACGAAACATATATTCTTCATATTGTTATCTTGCACTCGCAAGTGCACACAATTACGGGCTTCTATAATATGCAATCATAACAGGAAATTTAAGTTTGGTTACTGGTAAGAATGAATAATTCAGTAATAGTTTCGTGGGAATATCTAGAAACTGGCATAAGTGTCCTATGTTTCATCACATTATTAATTGTATGAAAGATGTCAAAATAAGTAATAATTAATTACCCAAAAATAAGTAAAATTTTGGTTGGTTGAATTCGTCACTGAACGGTTGTTCTGTACTAGTATGGGACGAATCAACAGCGTGCACCCACTAAGTTCGTCCCCAGAGGCTTCAGGCTTCCAAATACCTAAGCTTCTTCACCACTGGGCCGGCATCCCACTCCTATCAATTTGAGATATATACCGCGAAGTACATCCATTGTCATTGGTGATAACTGTCTCACTCCGAAAAAGTCTTAACTCCACCAGTCACAACTTCTCATTAGAGCTTCAAAAACATCCTGAAGTTATTCACCATTGAATGTCGGCCCAATGGTGAAGAGGGTTAGGTGTTGGCCAACCTGAAGCCTCTGGGGCGGGATCTGGCGTGCACACTGCTGATCCGTCCCATATAATACGAAACAACCGTCCAGTGCTCTCTGGTTTTCAAGGGATCTAGCAAACATCAATCTGTGACATATTCAATTAAAATACCGATCTCCACAAATCATCTCAGTTAAGTCTTAAATTAATCATACAGTTTATTTCCCATTACTTGTTCAAATGTCGATTTCCGCAGTTGATAAAGGTTAAAGGTCATATATGATGTTTCTTTATAAATACAATTAGTCCATAATAGTGTTCATTCTAATTCATCTTGTCATACGATGCAAGCAGTTTTATTAGTCACTAGAAGGCTAGTCATTCAGCTTAAATGTTCTGCAATTTAAAGGTTTAATTATGTGGAACTTCATATTATAAACGCTACTTTTATCGATCGAGCTTAAAAACAAACCATAGTAACAATAACATCATTATTCTACAGATATATTTACATTTATTATTACCGACGCCAATATTTAACCGACTTTCTTCTATTTTCCTCCTGCTATTAACATCTCTCCCTGTATTCATGCATAGTGTCACAATTTGACCTAATGTATATTCTTGACAGACTCCAGGTTGTTCACAAATTACTGCAAGTACACTTCTACTATAGTTGTTGTTCAATAAGTTATAAATATTGTCTACCAGAAATTTCCATATACCTCAGTTACAGAAATGTGTATATTATGCTTTTTTCTATCTTAACATTCAGTAAGTATATCAGAATTTGGAGTTCAAGAGATAGAAAATTGCAATGAACTTTGTAAAAAGAATGTTTATAACTAGACAGTAAAATTTACTTCTGCATTATGTTTAAAACTGATATCATTTGAATCTACTTATCTATAAACATAGTTTTCATCTAATTTTTATTTATCAGTCACCTTAACTTTTTTTAAATATTGTTCACTAACTAATCGTCTTATCTTGGGTATTATGGAATGTAAATATGAACACCAGTTGGTGCATAGATTGATCGATTAATATACTAAACATGTCATTTAAGTTACAGTTGTGAAAGGTCAGGATACAACCGATGATAGATACAGGAACTTACAGTTTTCTATTTGTAAGTAGAATAAAACACGTATATAGTTTAAAACTTTGAGAGAAAACAGTTTGTTTCATGCAATCTTACTCTAAAATTTACAAGCGTGCAAGTTTCACTATACACGTTAATGAGAATATATGTTGTATATAGTGAAAATAGAAGAATACATAGATGTATTTTAAGCAATCACCAAATGTAAGAATTGAGTTCATTCATGCTGTTTAGGAAATAGTGTTTGATATAACAGATTGATTCTCTAAAGAAAAAGCAAGAACCCCGTCTTAGATATATCCTATCACTAAACGCTAATAAGATCAAAATTCAAATCTACAATATTTTATCGAATAATAATAAAAACTTGATAATAAATACAGAAATTTTAAAATCATCTTTTATTCAACACTTGTAGATAGCTTAATTAACGAGGTAAAATTCGCTGACATCAATACAATTTTTGTATCATTAAAATAAAGCACGACACTCTGTTATCATAGTCTTAACACGCCAATTAGTTCAGTAACTTCTAAAATATATCTAATAGATATCTAAAATATATATGTAATCACCATAATAAATTTGACAATAATAACTATAGTTGTTTACACTGATAAATAAACAAATTGTAAGTCAGTATATTGTATACAAAGACGTCAATTAAAAGTAGTTATCTGGTTCCTTGTACTTCGTGAAACTTATAATTTATATTAATTGTAACTCGCAGTTGATTGATTTCAGCGTCAAACCATTTAACGAATAGGTTGTAATAAAAGGAAATTGAGATGAAGTTATATATGATGAGCAGTGGATACAACTCAATAGTTGAATAACATGAACAAAACTTTATGAAACAGTTTAACTAAGACGGTGTCATAAAATATTAGCTTCTATAATCACCCGACGTTTAGATGAATATAAGAAAAGATGACTTAAACATTACTTGTGAACTGCCACTATATCGAGGCGGTCTGATCTGGAAGCACATATAGCAAGAAAGGTTGACCAGTTTCAGTCCATTACTAATCAACGGGAAGACACAAGCCCAACCTAATGTTGAGTCACTTAGCTGAGTAACTACGTTCAGCTTGAAACAAAAATGAAATAAATCATTTGCCACTAGAAGATTGTTTGTGTGTGCCCGAAATTTCCATAGATCGTTCGTAATCAGAAGGATATTATGCTGAGTAACAATTACTAATTTCGATGGAACATTATTATCAGCCAATTAAAGGACAATCTGATGGAAATATTTTGCTCTAATACAACACAACTTTAAGAAATATCATCTCTCTGAACCAGCCAATTTTATCAGTAGGAGTAATTGTTTGAGATGGTAGAGATTTATAATTCAGGAAGTAGGCTCTGGTTTGATTGCGATCTCTGAGTTGTTTGAAATTTCTGAGAAAATTTTTATTACAACGATTTCATATTCCACAAAACTGCTTAATACTATACGTACAAACTAATTAGTGTTAGTTTACACATTAATGGTAACTGGAATTCATGATACGGAATCAATACTAGAACGTGAAATTAGTAGATAAGTCATCAAGCTGACTGGAAAATCTGACTCATAGATAGAACAAAGGTCGCATATAGTTATACAGTGAGATATTGTTTTGAACTTTTTAAAAGTACATAAACTAAGGTCATCGTAAATTATAGTAGGATTTGTAAAGAGACATCAATCCCAGTAATGGAATATTTGATGTTGACACTTGTGAACGGAACTATTACCAAAACCTTAAATGACACCAATTCTTGAAGCAAATCATTTGTAAGTAGAGATTACATTATGCATACAGTGGGACTGTATTTATTTAGAGATAAGAAAAGTTTCACAACGACTAAAGAACGTAATCATCCACTATGCTACATCATCATTCTGACGAGAAATTAGGTATGTATTTTTTGAAGGAAACCATTAGGTGTTCATTTATTTACAAAATGCATACCCGAACCAAAATGTCAAATATTTTGTCTGAACCACTATTCAACTGATGTTTATAATTTATGAATGATGGTGATTTGAAGTAGACTACGAAATGTAAGAATGAAACTGGCAGGTATCCTAAAATTAGTTGTGACTTTACGAGAATTCTATAAGAAATAAGAAAAATATGCATATAATTATTCAAAAATCCAATGTGAAATCTAACCATTTGGTTCAAAATGCTTACTTTATCTGGCAAACGCTAACACGCTTTACAGTGAAGTGCAGTTTGAAGGATTGTTGTAACAAACATTTGATCGAATACCAGTTATATCAGAAGATTCCGTCAAAATAGTATTATATTTGTAAACTCAAACTGCCGGGAGGAAGACTGGAGTTATTATTTGTTACAAAATCTATGCTCTTTGAAAATATAATTTAATATCAATGTCCACCATCGGGCCAGGCCTCAATGATTGTGAAACCATTCGTTAAAATCATAACGAAAGTTCATATGAAGACATTCCTCTTACTGAGTCACATTATCATTATTCAATAATCTTCTTCTACGAATTCCACTCATCATAAATATGCATATTACTAAATAAACAAAATTGGTGTCACATTAATTACTTAATAGAAATGTGTTTGTACAGAGATCGAAAATGAAGACATCAAAAAAAAACCCACCGATGGTAATGGATGAGGTCGCACAAAAGTATCATGAATTGACTGAATTTAAAATATTAACCGTTAGGAACCAAATCAGTGGTCTAGTGGTAAATTGTTCGCCATGGAGCCAGAGGGTTCGATCCCTGATGGGGTCGTGAATGAGCACTGCTGAAGAGTCTCGCACTATGACGAAACAGCTGTCCATTGTTTTTTGGTGGTTAATGGTTGTCTAATTAAGACCGATTCGTGACATCAAATTGACATTCAGCAATCTCCAAAACACCCAATTATAAAGAAAACAATCTGACTGTTAGTTTAATATGTGACTCATCACAGTAACTACTTTGGTTCATTTCCCCAACTGTCTATTTCGTCAATTAAGAATCCCATTTCAAATACTATATAATAGTAGCCCTAATGTTTAGACAATCTTCTTTCCATGTTTGTATATACAACAATTAATAATACTGCTTTAAACTTATTTGAATAAATTAATTCTAAATGCTACTCGTATATGATCGTAAACCATTAAAAAACACTAACAAATTACCGCGATTCTGAATATGAATGAATCAAAGCATAAGAATTGCTGTTGTTGGTATGTTTTTCTCTTTGTCTATCCAATGAAAGTGCGACAGATGAACATACTGGGATGCATGCATCTTTTATGTGATGGGTGAAACACTGGTAGCAAAACTTATCGCATTGAAAATGAGTGGCACATACTAGATGTTACAATTTGACTACATGCTAAACGGATATTTCTTTAATATTGCTAGGCTAAGGCTGAGAATACCTTAATGTAACAATATTTATAGTATTGAATAAGGCCTTTATTTCATGCGATTACTACCGTTAATGAATGTAAATAATTTAGTTGATTGAATATGTCATGTGACATATTCAATTACCAGTATCCACAAAAATAACCATCTCAATTGAACTATAAAATAATGAGCTCACCAGTGACTAACTTCAAGATGTTCCTGTTGCTCCAATGAGAAGTTGTGACTGGTGAAGATCAGACATATCGGGAGTGAGACAGTTATCACCAATGACAATTGATGAATGTCGTGCAATATATATATATATATATATATATATATATATATATATATACACAAACTAATGGAAGTGGGAATTCTACCGTTGAATGCCGATCTAATGGTGCAGAAGGTTAGGCGCTCGCCGTTAACATGAGGCTCCTAGTGCGGAATCTGGAGTGCGCACTGGTAAGGATCTTCACACTAGAACGGAAAAGCTGTCCAGTGCTCCCTGGTTTTCAATGGTACCCTGCCAACATCAATCTGCAACATATTCAATCAACTAAGTTACCAATATCCATATACATAACCATCTCAATTGAATTCGAATAAAGCAAACAAATAAATGACACAAAATAAACTGTAATACAACCGGAACTTTAGTGAATTATCACATCATTACGAGTTATCATTAACGTTGATAATGGTCAACAAAATATTGAAGTGACATTTGAGGTGGTGATTTACTCACTTTAATTTCCTAATATTTTGCATCGTTATTATTATTATTATTAGAGTTTGTGTTGTTAGTCAACAAGCATGTCTATGCATATCGTGAGCTGGAATCATGAAGGTGAATGAATACTATTGGACCCAATAGACAAATAAATCACTAAATTGATTAAAATATAGATAACCCAAAGATCATTAATGTAATCAATTAGTAAATGATTTGTATGTGATACTTCCAAGGTAAATGAAGGTCACTGAAGGAACACACATGTACACTACTATAATTATTTTACGTTACATGTTGCTAGTATGATTACGATGATGACACAACTACTAGTAGTAACTTTGTAATGTAGATTTTATTAAGCCGTCGTCGATGGTAAACGTTTAGCAATCTAATGGAGTCAACCAATTCACTGAAATTATTTTCTTATTGAGGGTATGTTCAAATAACAAATACTGCTGGTTAAGGATTCCAGCATATTGCATGACTCAATCATCCTAATTATTTATTATTAACGGAAATGAATACGAAACAGCAGGATGATATATAGAACACTAAACTCCGTTACATAAAACATTATGGACGGTTCAAACAATAGCTCGTCGAACCAGTTTAAGGATAATATTGTCTACTTTGTGTATCAAAATACTGAATTTATTGTTTAGTGTAATTCATGAAATATTTATTTTTAGTTTACTATGTCAACTATCAATTCACATTAAACATTTCTTTGTTTCCATACAAGGTTTACATACTTATCGGTTATCATTCCATTAACAAAAACTATGATTTATTATCAAGTAGAGTTTCATAAATAATCTTTAAAGTACATGGTTTATTGTTAATAATTGGTTTAGTGATCACTTTTTGGTTAGTGACATTCATCATAGAAGAACCTCTTTAATAAAAAGTGTAGCATCAAACTTCGTTTACATTTCATGGAACTGTTAATCTTATTTATGCGAAATCTCTGGAATATGTAACTTGAATGTTATTCTAATCGGCTTGAATTTCCTAGAAAGTTGTATGGGAGAATAGTGAATTCTCTTCACCATTTTTCAAAAAACTTTTAATGAAGTGATTAAGCAATGTTCACATCTGGTAAACTGGTGTTTGAATGATAATCATACATCATAGTAACCATTGATATTACAAACTAAACCGGTGAATAACGTTAGTTAAGAAAATACAATGAATACTTGGTATTCTTACATTACACCTCAATGAATTCATTTCGAGGTGGCAGGCCATTTAGACACAATAAGTGTGTACATGATAAATTGTCAGCATTTCACTTTAACCGATTTCTTTTATCCTTAGTATTTAGGCATGTTATACTGATAAGGAACAAGATTAACATTTCATTAGTTTTCGACATAACTTTATTCGTCATAGAATTCACATTTCGGTAGTTTTACACTTAAACAACATGACTATTAAGAAAAGATGTAAAGTGGAGGGATACTTGTTTTCAGTTGATGTTTCACCAGAGCTGTGAACTAATGCACGTGGTTTACAATCGTAATGAAATCACAAACAAGTAATACTGTGTTGCATAATAATGTATGAATTCTATTCTCGTTACGTTGTCATAATATTCTCTTGGTATACAATACTAGTTTACTATATTAGTAGTAACTATCAGTACAAATAACGATAGGCGAGTTAAGTGTACATATATTGTCGAATACGAAAGAAGATTGAAATACGTTTTTAGTCGAAATAATTTATTCAGGTTTGAAGCAAGTACATAACTTTGAATCAGCTGCATTCGGTTGACAATTTTCCCGTTTTACTTTTGATGGATCTATTGATTTATTTTTGTCTGAAAAGAAGTATAAGTAACTGCATGAAACATGGCGTCGCATCAACATACGATTCATGTTACTTCTTTGATATTCGTAGCAGGTGAATAGGAATTTCGGCAAACGTTACATAAGGCAGTATGATTGGGTTCTTTATCCAGGTTATCATCCTTGGCATCAGATTCTTAAGAATTTATTGAGATAACAGTGACATCATCATAAGTTGTCGACGACTTATCTAAATCAGCGTTCATTTGCCTTAATGCTTCCGATTAGATATCGACGGTTTTCTTGTAATAGAAATGTTATCAAATGACAGCATGGTAATATATATTCTCGCCAAAATGCACAGATGCAACTAGTGGGATGTAGATCAACAAGACAGGATCCTGTTACACTAGTTAATTGTAAGGAGCCTGCTGTTGCAATGATCTCTGTAGCTGACACACGTAGTACTCGTTTAATGAGCTGTCAAGTAAAGATTTCAAGCTGGATTCTTCATCCGAGTGGTAGGTGTATACACCTCCAAGTGGTGATTTCAGTTTTCAAAATTACCTACATATCAAAATAAAGAAGAATCAAGTATTTACCGGAAAGGTTTTATTTTGGAAAGACTTTGCGGCGCATGTTGAATCCAACTTGAGGCTTCATGCGCTTACAAAATGTCAAATACATAAAGTCCGTAGCATTATAAAATGTAGTGCCTGAAAACAGTAGAGGTTCAATGGTTACAAATTTATGTGCAATAACGTCTATATTTCTAGCGAAGATAAGTGACAGGCATTCATATTTTGTTGACGCCCTACGAATAATTTATTGATAAAATAAGCAACTTACTTTCTCCTTTGGAGATAACCATCAATTACATTCTGATACAGCCAGCCACTTCTCCAACACTGAAATTTGACATATGGTTTCTGATTCCGACGTAAACAGGAATCACAAATCGTAAAGTGACAAAATGTCGCTTTTTTGAATCCCTTTACTGCATTCTAAAATGCATTTACTGATGGAAACGCAACTAAGAACACCATAAAATGAGTTATATATATTTGTAAAATTCCAATGAGTAGAAATTAAAATTTCTGACCGGTTATTCATTTCTCTGAAGAAGCGACTTACACTAAGCCGCGAAACGTCAGAAATTTTAATTTCTACTCATTGGAATTTTACAAATATATATAACTCATTTTATAAACAACCTATCCAATGCTCAATTTATTTGAAATTATCAAAATTAACCTTGGTAATGATGTATAAGAACACCATAGTCAAGAATAAATTTTCTCGCTCGGTTACAACATAACGCGCCGACGTCAAACCAAATCTGTCATCAGTAGATGACTCGTTACCAATACCCTTTAAGCTCATAATGCTAAAACAGTGATCACTCAGTTGAGATGTCTCCATTTTACTTTAACCAATAAGATGGATTATCACAAAGTATTTTTCCATTGAACTAAAATGACCACAGTCATAGAAAAATCTTAAAACATAACAAAATTTCCTAGCCCATAAATTTGGCACCACAGTATACATAAGTATATTCATTGAGTATGAGGATAAAATTGTTCAAATAGTGACAAGTTAGCAGTCAGATGAATAATAATAGTAGACTAGAGGGATTGTTTATGTTTTATTTGAGAAGTGGTCCCTAGTCAAATAATGCATTTATTTGGGTTTAATCTAGAATAGTTGATTCGAAATAGCTTAGATCTTCCTACGGTCTTGGTATAAGATCTGTTGTCTGACTAAATAAGCTTTCTAGTGGAATTTGGATGTAAAGTGTGTTTGTATGCAAGTGGGTGATACAGAATTTCGGACCAACAGATAGCATTTCAAGTTGAGTATGTGTGAGGTTAATTGACAAATTAATGTGTACGTATTTCTCAGAATAATTTCCCAGACGTTTCAGTTGGCTTCAGTAATTTAGACAGTTTTATATTTGCCACTTCCTATTTATTTCGAACTACAAAGGTGATATAATCCTGAAATCGTAAACGCAAATCTGGAGAAAATTCATATATGATATTTGATTTATGTGATCCATCGCGCTGTAACTCATACAGGTGAGACTGAATTGCTTCGATAATGTTGAGAATTTTAAAGTTCGGGTTTATACAATTACAACTCAGGAATTTTCCAATGTTTTCGCATGCTCACGATACAATGCACTTTTGTAAAATCTTAATCTAATTTCTCATAAATGCAAGTTTAACGGAGTAACGGAGAGACTTATCAAGCTCCTTCACCGTAGAGGGATCCTCGTTGGTTTTAATTAGACTCATAATCCTGATTACGAATTAAAGCAAATGATTCAGTGAAGAAAAACTTTCTTTTCGGTGATTTCATTTTCAATAGTTGTACAACCGTAATTTATAATATTATTATGTGTCACCTAGAATATTCCCACTGTGAACATCAACATTAGGATGCAGGTACATCCAGCCGATAAGTCCCAAATAGGACGAAACGCGCGTCCTGGATTTCATTTGCCAGTCACAATACAAATTAAATAATACCTAGAATATTCGTTTATAATGGCCTTTATCTACGTACTTTGAGAGAAAAAAGAGAAAATCTTTTATCTCATAACTATTTCTCCAGAGCTTTAGTCACTCATGGCACTTTCAGTCTGTTTAATTACTCGATTGTGGTGCATATTTTTCAAACCCAGAGTACTATGATAGCAGAAATAATGAGATGGCCTTGTTGCTGGTGAATAAAACTTTGGACAATTTACTAACCACGAAGATAACTTCATTTAGTTTATCTACCGTAGGAGTGCTGGTGTCACAATTGTAGATTATTAATTTATCTTACTGTATACGTTTCTGTTTGTAATTAGATGAGTGAATATAATATATGGTTTACTTGAAGCAATCTGACATGATAAATCATATCAGCAATATACTGAACATCAATTAGTGCTATTGCAAAATAACTGGGTACAAGGATTTATTGTGATAATATACGGAGAGTATGACGAAACTTGTTAGAAGTCACTAAACAATACTAAGTGGGTTAAGTAAATTAAGTATAAATCGTATTTACATAGACTACTAAGTACATATTTACAATAAGTTATATATGCCAAAGACATTTATAGGTGATGAGAGTAATGAATAGTATCTACCCGTTTTCAGACATCAGATGATTTACTATATAGAATAAAGAGATGAATTTTGTCATTATTCAGTGTTAATTATAATGTTACCACTAAACTCAGAACAAAATACAAATCACTTATAGCCTGGTATCCAACATCAAGGTGGCAGATATTAAACTGCATTTAAATATATCAATAATTAGCCAAATTTCCAATCAAGCTAATTCAGTGAAAAATGTGCAGGTGGAAACATGTCTTACCATTTCAATTTAAACGAATGAAAAAGTCGAAATATGAGGAGACACTAGATTGGTGTTAGAAATACAATATGCACCAACATTATGTATTTAGATTTGTTTCACATTTTCAAATTATATGCACATATGGATAATTGATGAATTCTGATTATAGCTGTAATGTGTTAATAACATTCTTAGCCATGATTATTTAATTAGGATGAACTTGTATCTTTCCGTTGATTTGTTATGGACTGAAGCTGGTTAGTTTCTGTTGCTATATGTGTATCCTGAGTAACTTATTATTATGAAACCAGTCATCAGTAATTGACAAAATTACAGCGTTTGAAGTTCTAATTTCAATCAAATTATTAAAGCAAGTTGTTTAAGCGCTTTTGTTTGTCAGATGGTAATGTGCATTTATTACGATCAATTCCTTTGATAAATTTGGACAGTGTGATGAGAACAAGAGATTTATCAGAGCTATATGATCGTTATATAATTTGGCCTTTACTCCCCAAATTTCAATCTTTTAATAAGTTTATGTGTAATCAGATTGCTCAAAGTATATTGCGCCATTGCATGATGAAGTTCTAGTAAATGTGGATATTCTTTTAACAGAATTAAAGGACATTTTCATTTACATAAATACTTAAGAATGTTATCCATCAATAAGAATTCATCTAATAAAATTCACCTGTTCATCTGATTAATATTAAATGAAATTCAATCATTTATTTCTTAATAGTGAAGACCTCAGTAATCTGCAGAACGCAAACATTTCAATTTGTTAAGTTAGCACAAATGAAAAGTTGGCTGAGAACACACATCTCGAAGAATCCGACTTCACTAATTTATAACCAATTATATAAGTAAACAAAATTGTTTTCATTATATCTTCATCAGAATTCGCTGCCAAGACGAATATATGAGGCGACATGAAGTTGATAAGAATTGTAAATTGATATAAAGATAGGAAAAGTGACTATTTTAAGGGGCTGCAAGTGCGTTGTACATTGGGCCTTTGACAATATGTTTTGACTGATCAGAAAGAACGGTGAGATGGAGGGCACGGTGAACAGAGTGAATGAAATAATAAAATGGATTAGAAAAATTCCTTATATATGACTTAATAATATATCTAACAGAAGACAATTTAAATCTTTCGTAAAACACTTATCATTGGAAGATGGTTATTCTGTTTTTACGTAGTCATTCACCATTGTACCATATTACAGCTCACATAATTCTCAAATTCTACCAGTATTCACGAAAGGAAGAATAAATAAGTAGTCCATGAATGTATAGCATCTTGTGTACTGTCCAATCATCAATCGAATTATCTCCATTCTAGTACAGAGGGTTGTCGAATTCTGTAATCATGTAAAACTATACAGTTCTTGTGACTGTCATGAAGTCTGAAACCAAGCTCATTAGACCTAGCTTTTATGAATATGCATGGATATACGTAAACAATCAAATACAGACTGTTTACATTTTATCGGTAAAATAAATGCCACCATGTTGTACGATTATATCGTATGAAATAAATCAATATTAAATTATATTAACAGTTATTAATAACTGATGACCTTTTGAACTATTTATTTCTTTGTTTATTTAAACGAGAGGATTTTGACAGAGATGATGTATCCTTAAAAAAATGATTTATTCAGTATTATATATATATATATATATATATATATATATATATAAACTTTTTATTGAAATGATATTGTTTTAACAGATTTAATCACGGTAGCGTCATAACTGTTTTGCCAATTTGGTGAAAAGATATTCAGGTGGAAACATGTCTTACCATTTCAATTTAAACGAATGAAAAAGTTGAAGTATTAGAAGATACTAGATTGGTGTTAGAAGGAAATACAATATGCACCAACATTATTTATTTAGATTTTGTTTCACATTTTCAAATTATGTGCACATATGGATAATTGATGAGTTCTGATTATAGCTGTAATGTGTTAATAACATTCTTAGCCATGATCATTTAATTAGGATGAACTTGTATCTTTCCGTTGATTTGTTATGGACTGAAGCTGGTCAGTCTCTGTTGATATATGAGTATCCTGAGTGAATTGCCTTGATATTCCGATTAATCACAAGTATTGTTTAAGTTGGATAAGAACTGGTGAAATCCAGGACTCGCGTTTTGTCCTTGTTGGGACTCGTCTGACGAAAGTACCTGAATCCCAATGTTGATGTTCACACTGGAACTCGGACTTAGCCCGTTTCGTGTCAAACGCCACCACGTTCACCACTAGAATACTGAGTTCAGACAGCCGCATTGGGATGTAGGTACATCTAGCTGACGAGTCCCACATAGGACGTAACGCGAGTCCAGGATTCTACTTGGCAGTCACAATCTAACTTAAACGATAACCATTTAATATTTGTGTTATGATGTGATCGTTCAATTAGTTACTTGATTCGACTTTTCACCTGCCAACACAGTGAGTAGTACCAAGAGAGTCTAATCGATCCCCTTACGTCTGCTCGATGCCTTCTCAATTTCAAGCAGGAATAGAAAGAACACAAGATTGATAAATAACCGAATCATATTGTATTTCAAGCATATATATATATATATATATATATATATATATATATATATATATATATATATACATAAAACTACGCAGTCGACCGATTAGAACATTAATGTCAATACAAAATAAGGAAGATTGTAGTAGTGAATTGAGGTAACGTGCTTATAATCGATTAGCTGAAGTTCACAAATGGGATAACATACTAACAGTCAGTAGGTTAAAATGGAGGACAGGGTGAATGGGACGTGATAATGATAGAAGTAAAATGTTTATTTTACACACAACTAAAGTGATTGAAGTGATCTTTCAAAACATAATTTCGAAAGTTAGTTATTCTTCTTGAATCGCGCGACATAATTTGTGTCAAAATTTAGGATGTTACAACAGAAATAAAAGATTGTTATCTTGGATGATGAATTGTACTGAATACTCTTCAAGTATCTTTTGCTATAAACAAAATATTTAGTACCATAAATTACATCACACTGAACTAGGTATTAGGTGAAACCTCCTTTCTGGTACTAAAACAATAGATAAACCAGAAGAATATGTAGTAATTTATTAGTTCGATGTTCAAAACCTCGTGCTGATCTGGTATAATTTAGTGAGAAATATTATTCGAAGATATTGTTTCTAGCACACATGTCATTTACTCGTGTACACTTTGTCATTCTCCAGTTGCTTCGGTCCCCATGTTTTCTTTTGTCTAGGTAATATTATATTCTATATTGAATGAGGTAATTTAAGTAAAGTCTGTTATCCCACACAATTAAAATTTGTCAAAAATATACTCTTAAGATTTTATATACACATATAGTTTGTCAGTAATAATGTTAACTAAAATAACTATAGTAACAGCGACATAAGCTCCGAACAAAAAATCAAGTTGTTCTGATGTCGGTACCACATTCAGAGAACGAGCGAAAACAATTTTTCTTTCAAAAGTTTTCTTTCTAGGAATAGGCGACTAATTGAGTAAAGCCGATAAATTCGTCCATAACGATTTGACCATAATCAAGATGAAGTAACCTAAATTTACTGGCATATTTTATTAACGTCAACCAACATATGAAAAATTACAACATTTTCTAAGATTATGATACGATTTTCATCTTTAAAGGTCAATTCCATACAATGTAATTGATGTATGAGAAATATTTCTTGTAAGAAATTCAATAATAATGAGGTTACATTAATAATTAGGCCATGAATTGATTGGATTGTGCGGAAAATATTGATTTAAGTCAAGCAACCTGAGTTGCATAGTTAAAGTAGGCTTTATCACTGTTTTAGAAACTTTTAGAGTGAATAAGTTCTTAACATAATAAATATATTTGTACAATTCAAATGAGCAGAAAATCAAAATTCCCTACTCATTGGAATCGTACAAATATATTACTTATTATAGACTATCCAAACCAATGCTCAGTTTATTTTAAACTATCAACGCCACTCTTGGTAGTGATATCTATAAGTACTTATAAATTCTAATTGCAGAGAATAGTTCATTTTGACTCAAACAACCAGTTGGAACTACTTCTTATCTGTCTAAGCATTTCATAGAGTCAATAAGTTAGATTAAATTATTTCCAAAAAGTTAAAGAGATTTTTACCTCTTATATAACATGTAAATACAAACACAAATCATCACTTAATGGAGCTCCTAAGTGTTTTATCTTTATTGCAGTCAAAATGATTGGTTAGTACTTACATAGTGAAAAACAGAATTAGACACATGAATTAGTGGCCTGAAATATCTTGAGAGTTGGGTAAAAATGCATCATATTGAGACGTAATTTTTGTAACAATCCAACATGAACCTTAACGATGGGAGAAATACGTACTATAGTTTAGACTATAAAAATCTTGTCTTGGTAAAATCTAGTAGGAGCGCCAATGTATAGGCTAAAAGTAGGCTACTCAATAAACAGGTCATAAATCTTCATCGAATGAAGTGGTTCAGAAGAGTATTACGCATGCTCATCTGCTATCTACTCCAGAAACGTTATAATTGACAGCAAACCAATCGCTTTCAAGAAAATCAAGGCATAACAAGAGTTCATAAATATTTAGACTGTTACCATTCTAAGCAGTTTTAGGTGGTGCCGACACCCTGGATAGAGTCTATGAAGTAACTACGGTTTGTGAAACTGACTTTAGATAACATGTTTTTAAATTGATGACATTGATACAGATGTGTTGATCTAATTTATCTTATGCTAGGCCCTGAATTTCAATTTAGTTCCGTATTTCAAATCCCTTGAATTGATTCTTATTTACAATGATCCATTTTGTGTTCACTTTTCAAAACTTTTTCTGTTAGCACTATCACTGTTCTTAATTCTTCATTTTTCACCTTAATTCCATTTATAGTTGTAGATATAAAGCCAGATAACTTGGGTTAATGAGAATTTTCTGGAGGGACTATTTTCCTTCTACTAGACTTTATATTTTCAGAAATTGTGCCACTCATCATTTGGATGATGTTTTTAACTTCAATTTAATTCAATGAAACCTGCTTTCGTTCCTATACATCAAACTAATTATTTAAAAACGTGAATTTCATCAATCATACTTCTTACGCATATATATATATATATATATATATATATATATATATATATATATATGGTTTGTCCGACATACAGTTTCCATTATCCTTTCAGACAAAGTCATTAGCACAATGGTTAATCTAATAATCCTGAACGTACAGCAGGGTAGTAGTAGTACAAGTAGTAATCAATATAGAGAATATAATAAATAATGTTAAAGATAATGAAAGGTTAGTACTGAACCCATGAAATGTCATACTGTATCCTCACTCTAAACTTAAATAAAGCAATAGCAATAATTTAAACAAAAATATGAATCCATTTTATGTAAAGGTATTTCTTTAAATGTTTACAATACATAACTGTAACATATATTCAAGAAAAAATGGCATATTTCTATCCATTTAACAAGAAAGTATTGACTATAGTGCGATTTATCATAGATGTACATACTTGTTCATCCATTCGCTACTACAATAATTGTTCTAAACTATTAAAACACTGAAAAAGAATGGTGGAATAAAGTGATGTTTTATTGATATTCAAGTTATTGTTTATTCGATTACTTATAGGTGTGGTTCTATTAATCATATTTAGGGCATTACTAAAGTAACAGACAAAAACAAATGAATTCGATGTATTTATGGGAAGGATTACTAAGACATATAAAAGATGACCTAGAAGTTGTTGACTTTTCTAACTTCAAAATTCTAAAGCAACCTAATAATGATTGTAGTTTGTAAATAATCAGTTTCGGTGTGATGATGTTGAAGTTTTCGAGGTGAAAGAAATTAATTGCCTTGGACTAAGAGCTATTCTTACCACCTCACAAATTTTTGATTGGCTAAGAGTATAGATATAAATCACTATATTTTGACTTTGTAGTGTAAAGGTATCACATTCACCGTTAGTGTATTGAGTTAGATCACCCATAAGATTATGGGCAAAAATCTAAAATTAGATAATTATCTATTGAACTTTAGTTTACGATGGTTTTTTAATCGGTCTGATCACAGTGAAAAAATATTCGCAAACTATCTATCCAATGAAAGGAGATTCCTAACCACTTAGTGAACTATGGTTATCGGGAATATTGTTGCATTGAATCGATAAAGTCTGAATTCTAGTACCGATGAATTACAGTTATGTTTAAATTACATGGCAAAATGCCGGATATTGATTTGACTTGAATATATGCCGTGAAACAAACATGGTAATATGTAGACATATACATTGCAATTCATGCACTCGCCACGGTGAATCATTGTCATTCTTTATGTCCGTATGTCATGTAAGATAGTACCACATGTTTTTCAATATATACATATTGTACACTAAGCAAATATACAGATGCCGCAATTGTTCATTTCAACTGTAGCTCTGCTTACTAATGTGCATATTCACTACATTCATACTAATGTGAATTTGTCTTACACAATGACCTTTGGCATCAAATCTGATATCTAAAAAGTTAGTGAAAACTGTACAACTAAATAACCCAACTTGCCATCCACAATCTATGTAAAAAGTTGCTTGATTCATAATGAAGTAATGTTTTTCTGACTAAATAATAGCTTAAACAACTAAACACGAAAAGTTAAGATCATCATATCGAAACAGTCAAAACTAATTTTATACGGGAAATTCTAGATGAAAATACGAAATGTTAATCTTGTTTAAATGTCTCACTATGTTGCAACTGCAAGCTGTTTCGAATGACCACGTATGTGTAAAAAGCATCATTAAGAACAGTGTATGACATGTGACTAATTAGTCCTAACGTACAATAAAATGAAAATCTGCTTAATTCATTTGTGTTAAAATTCATGAATTGTAAATTAATAAAGTAACTTAATTTAAATCACAAATATCCACAATATCACGAATAACTACCAAAATGAAGGAATAATTCGAAGTCAGAAGTATGATATTGTATTGTAATATAATTGCCCAGTCAAACAAAAGTTAAAGATACATTTACAGGGTACAATAATTAAGATGGTTATTCACCACAATCAACTGCAAAAGTATTCCAGGAACTAGCACTATGCAAAACACATTTCTTAGAACTTAGTACTAAATGAAAACATGACAGGTACTAGTTGAAAAATAAACGATAACAATATTGAGAAATAATAGAAACATCCTCAAAGTGTAAAGTTACTACAAATGTGGAGTGGGATTTTTGATTAATCAAGAAAACGATTTTTGTAAATTATAAAAATAACAAGTTGGACCAATTAATAAGAATTTGGAGAATCAATACTTAATAATGGAAATACTTATATTATACGACCGTTATAATATGTGATAAACAAAATGTTGTATGCTGCAATTATTTAGATTCCATCAATGTGAACTGGTAAAACCAATATATCAAAAGAGCGGAAAGTAGAGCTTTTGAAAAAAAACCAATAATTAGGTTAACAGGCAATGTATCTTAAATAGGTATGCGCATCTCTATCGTAAATGTATTTTTACTCTAGGGGGATAAAAATCATTGATGGCATAGTCTAATAAACCGTCATAATCAGAGAAAAAAGTTGCCATCATCTTAGAATCGTAGTATTTGACTTAAAATCATATCTTCTGCTAACCAATGGACTTATTTTGACTTATTTAGTTGTAAATATATGGTGCAGGTATACATACAGTATGAATTTAGGTTAGTTAAACATCGAATTAATGAGAAAAGTATACTTTTATTCACGACTAACAAATTATCTCGAAATAACACCAACTTAGTGTTAAATCACTCACCGTAAAAGGGCTACTGAATAGCATTTATGAGTAGCATAAATGAAATTTACGAGCTTTACAGTGGTTATAAAGGCATTAATCACTCAAAATCATCATATAAAATTGTCACTGAAGTAGGCAGTGTGATAATATATGAGGAATGCTTCTTGATAACACTAGTGATGAGCTGTTTGTATATTAAAAAACAGTAGGTAAAACAATAATCATTGGGAAATCACAACGCAATAAATGCATGAAATAAATTATCCTAATTAAAACAATTCCGTATTTATACAGAGAACTTTTAGGTTCTGAGTAAATGAGGTTATTAATCCGATCTGAAATCACAGTCTACTTTTCCCATTTCGTATAGAGTCCAGTAATGAACAGTATTAAAGTCGATATATTATTGATGGAGCGATAAACGGGATTATTAGAAATATGTATGTTCGCTGAAAAAGAATAACCTATTTTTGGTTTAAACATTAAATCAACTTATAGGTACCTAGTAAAAACAAGATGACGTGGTTGTTTACCACTAGGGAATATAGAAATATTTCGATATTTGTAAAAATGTGATATTCATTATGATGAGTTACAATCATCTTGATCATCATTTGATATGATGTAACATGTCATAATAATGTCCATCACATGCTCGTTATGTAGTTCTATCTACTTGGTCAATTATCTCGTTATTTATTATGATAGCATTTATCTGACTAAAACTGGGTACTGAAAATTACCTCATTTCGTTCTAGATTATCAGCAGAACCTATTATTCTGCACACCTTTATATTATGAACACAATGATTGACCAACTTCACAGCATTTTATAAATGAAAAATAAGGCTGAGAATTTAAAAAGTGCAAAAACTCCGCAGGAGTGATAGTCTTTAGTGAATTTCGAAGGAAGCGCATATTTAGTTTAAAAGTGAAATGAGTCACTCTAAATGTAAAACTGTCAAATAACAACCACATCGTAATTCATAAAGATTAGATGACTGATAATTAGTTCCATAGATGGGACACTAATATTGGCTAAACTAAGTATTATCTACGTGACAGACATTGTTGCTATGAGAGAATGATGCTTGTAATATTCATGATTTATGAGCATTCGACATAAAAATATGCATCTACTAAATCTTGTATATTTTGCTTTCAGGTAACTGGTCTGTATTATTGTTGTGCTTATTTCCTTTTAGATACCTAAATGACGTATGATGAAGTTTATAAAAGACAATTACATATATCTATCATATGCCATTTAACAAATTGCCATATATGTAGGTAACATAATTAATACATGTCTAGTTCCGTTAATACTAAGTTTTATGCGACTATTATAGCAAACAATTTTTACACCTAATAATCAATGTTTCACGTAGTTACGACCAAAAATGACATAGTGGGAATTTACCGAAGTGAAGTCGACTCACTGTAATAAGTTTATTGTCTTCATGGTTATACTTAGTCACGTCTCATAATACTGAAACGCCAATAATTCTGTGTGATTGTGCGAATTCTCATACATAATCTGTTCTCATCATTAATAACGCCGATATTCCAAAATATATCCAATTCTCTGATATGAAATCACACAAATTACAAATGTTTCCTGAACTTTCAAGTATGCTCAGAGGATTGAACCTACCGACTCAAACTGATCTAACTAAACAGTAACGTGAATTTTTCGCATAATTTGAAACTCACATTACGAAGTCAAACCGGCTACACAGCACTGTAAGTATACACCGACAACGAGTCTAAGGCTCCAAAACACAGCTATCTAGTACTCTGGTTTTCATTTGTTTCTTAGCTGATGCCAATTCGTGGTAAAAATCAACTTCAAATTAATTTTATGGGTTGGGGGACTTATAAGATGAATGATATAAGAAAATTTTGAAAATTGTTTTGGAAGTTAAGAGTATACACAAAAACAATCGACAGAAACCGCTCTCCCCTAAGATTTAAAATTATTGACGAAAGTTTGACCACTGCATCAACATATAGTAGACAAAGCTCTCTTCTGAAGAGTCCAACATCACTAAGACAACAAAATTTACTTATATATACAATAAGTGGATCATACTATCTGGAAAGGATACCCTTTATAGCTTGCATTTTATGCCATATTTCAAATCAGCAACGAGAGATAATACAGCTTACTCGAATATTTGACGATACCAACCTTTCCGATTTTGCCTGCTCAATGTGACAATGTTCAGTAATGAAATCAACGGATGCATCCAAACTGGTATTTAGCTACTGAAACCACTGAGTTTGAAGTATATACTAATCATTTATTAGATGAGGTTAATTAAACGAGCATATGAACAAAAATTCAATAACAATTTGGTAGTGGAAATTCCACATGATCAAGAGACAGGACGAAAAATGGTGGCAAAATGTATGCTCGATCTCGAACATCAGTAAGCTCATGAATACAAAAAGACCAGCAGAAGTAAGCCCCGTCCTTTATGTATTAAAATAAATCTTCTGAAGTTAAATAACTTCATGTCTATAGTCGTTGCTGCATAGATGACCTGTCTTATGCATATTGTGAAATAGTTTAAATAATGAGTGCTAGGACATTATTTTTTCGCTCCTAACTCATTTTTAGTTGGGCGTTTTGAAACAAGCTAGTAAATACTCCGTTTCACGTTGTAGCTGTAGTGGAAAATTTAATTTGCCACCCTTCTTACAACTTTATTCCTTGTAAATAAACAACTTTCAGAAGCTTTATTCTAATACATAAAAGACGGCACTTACTTCTGAATAATCGGTTACTAACCCCTCCTTGTTATGCCTGACCACTTAAGAAGTGTAATGAACTCTCAGAACTGTGTCTTAATAACACTATTACAATTATTCCAACTGTGTAATGTAAACATTTTGTTTCTATTATTGTTGCGTTTCTCTTACTCTATCCTCCCGTTTAGCATATTTACTGTTATTATATTGTCTTTTATTATGGACTACAGTTAATTAGTTGTGTACAAATTATTCCTCTTCACTACCACTATTTCCTTTGTTCTGTATCCATGTTAATTTCCTAATTGATTTGTTGTGCGGTCTGATTTTATGGATATATAGAGGAATGAATGAAATATAATAGGATTCTGTCTGGTTGATCTATTGGCTCGTATTTTTCCTATTCTGGCTTGGGACCCAGTGGGCACAGGGCAGACGCACAATTACCGACTAGGCACTAGTGATTGGCACTCGGCTAACCAACCACCAATTTTCTCGCATCATAACACTCCCCCACAAACATTTGCATGCATTATGTTCAACTAGCTTTATAGCATTCGGGGGTACAAATTAAGAGTCAGCTACTGGCAGTTTCTACTTTTGTTTTGGGAAAATGCAAAAGAACAAACGCCTGAGATTTATTTTACTAAAAACGGAATGATATTAAGCCTTTGTAGTAGAACAGTGATGAAATACACATAGAATATTTTTTTAGTAAGTACAAGGTACACATAATTACTGCAGCATACTGTTTTATACACCGACCTAGGTAATTCGAACTTCAACGGTGGATAAAATTACAATCGGTAATGTTTAGTAAAAAAGTTCAAACGGTTTGGAATGCTACGTATTTGCGCTTTCATACTATTTGGGCTAAAATCACGAACAATGCAAGCTTTATATAAAGTTCTAGTTAACAGAAGGGTAATTACAATGATATTTGTGCAAGCTTTAAAGACATTAATACGGTTTCATAAAATCTCAATAACAACTCAACACACTTTGATGGATAATCATATAATACATGCTAAAACTCTTCACTATACTATACCATACTACGATACAACTGACTTTATCCCAAATCAGAACAGAAATTGAGCAGGGAACAAATTATATTCTAATAATGATAACGGCAAAATATAGTAATGAAAAACATCAACGTGTATACAGAGTTTATGAGAGAAACTTCTTGCATTCTCTTGATTGTTTGCTAGCTTAGAATGATTGAAAACTAACCAATCAACATATATCGGTGCAGGTGTAACCTAAGTTAGGATTGTGTCCTTCTGACAATATAGTCTTTGTTTGAAGGTAAGGAAACCAACACTCAGATACCACTGGTTATAAGCTTACTAACAACATTATCCTCTTTTCCAACAGAAATGGTATTATATCGATGTAATAAGTGAAAATAACCATTTTTGTGACATGAATAACGACATGTACTTCCGAAATAACGAGTGCTATTTTAAGAGATATATGGACCACAAATTGGAATCAGCAAGACTGTTTTCAGATTCAATTTGATTTAAGCACAGACACATTATGAAAGCAATGTGAAATGTTAAGTGTTTTCAAAATTAAAGACAAGTTCAAGTCCTTCAATAGATTAATTTTAAAGCACCCATGGTGTAAAAAATTCATAATTTCCCAGTTGAAGTACAGTTACATTATTTTGAAGTCTAAATTAAGTAGAATCTAGCACGAAAATTTATTCAAATGAAAATTATAGCGTAATCTTGATATATGGTATCTAATCGAATCACGGCAAATTGTTACATCGTAAGTCATTTCTCTGAAATCTTTGATTGTTCTACAAAACGAATGATTTATGTCATTAAAAAAGATAAACTTACATTCCTCCGACTTTGGTGGTCGAATTTCTTCTGATTTACTTCATCTAAAACTCGTTTTAAATAAATAACAAACCAAAGTACCCCAATCAGGTATAACAGGAGGTGGCATATTAGCGTTCATTAAGTAATTTTGATACTCAACATCTTTGTCAGTATACCGGTCCTTAAACATCTTCTCCAACTCTTCAAGACTAGTTAGTTTGTCAGAATTTTCGGTCATCTACGTGAAAAAGAAGAGAAGCATAAACTGAATGAATTTTTCCAGCAAACAAATACTATAAGTTACGATTTAGGATGGTTCAATTACAACGGCATTAATTGCTATGATCCAACGGAGTTCGAATCTTAAGTAGTACATGCAGACTGGATCAAAATACATGAACAAAGCAGGATGTCGAAACATGACACGTTATGGTATTCATTTAGTGTAATATATAGTTAAAGTCAGTGCGACACAGGTAAAATTATTTTACTACAAATATAAACTGTCAACTAAATACAAACAAGGAATCTACTAAATGTGTATCTTTTAGTGCTTGTATTTTAAATTAGTATACAAATGATTAGTAGAACATAATTTACAGGATTAAAAAATAACAAGACCAGTAGGCAACTGACAGAGAAAAGGTTAAGGGAATGCATGAAACAAGAATCAGTAAGCATTCCTACAAGGTTGACGGAATTATATGCATACCGTTGACACTTCGAGAAAAAATAGATGGAAACAATCCCACTCTCATGAGTCCGAATAGGTGACGAAAATAGTAGGGGTCAAATAGCGTACAGTAAAACAGGCGGCACAATTTATTATAGGATAACGTTGAAGCTTCTGCGGCCCGACCATGTTGGTTCCTTAACGTGGTCGTCAGGTTCGCCCATCGTCATGAATCAATCGAGCTATACTGGCTGGAGTAATTGTTCCTCAATGTCCTACCAGGCCAGGTAGGTTGGTTGAAGAGCAGTGAGACCAAAAGCAGCAAATATAAAGTCTGAGGACGAAGTCGTACTGCTGGATGTACAGAGGTGTGACGGCAGTAAGATGTTTCCCTCAAAAAACCAGCACAACAGCGATGCTGTCTTCCCCCAAAGGAAGGGTGGGGTTAGAAGAGGTTGACTCTAAACATGTACATCTCACCTTGCTTCATGAGTCTTCGTTTCCGGAAGTAAGGCCTCGACAAGTACGAAGCTACCACAGCAAAAATCTCTCTCAAAAAAACCGTGTGTGATCGGCCTCAAGCAGTTGTCTCTTAAGCACTGCGATCATACACCCAGGTCTTCAAGACCAATCCTAACTCAATTTGCTTTTTAGGTACGTCAAGAAGAACCCTTCCAGTGTGGGCAACTGGGAAGAGATAACCACCATCACACCTCTAACAACACACAAGATCATCGTCATTTTGATCAAACTCCTCCTATTCCTAATATTTATCCTACCCCAACATTCAGGCCCAAATCCATATCTTCAACTTTCTCCTGCGTCATCAGTGTCAACGATTTTAGCCCACGAAATAATTACGCGGGTCTATTGAGACCACGCTCCAAACTTCATATTAGTGCACTCAATGTACGAACCATGTGTCAAATTGAGCAGCGAGCCTCCCTAGCTACGATATTAGAAACCCATGCGATTGATGTATGTTGTGTCTCCCAAACACGCATGCATGATCCTAGCGTGGTCATTCACTTGACCTCACCTAGTCACAGTGAACAACCTTCGCGATACACCCTTCGTTTATCTGGCGACTCAACAGAAACTTCTCGTGGGCTAGCCGGTGTAAGTATTGAGTTAAGTATGAGTGCAGAACAGGCACTTCTCGAATGAATTACTGTTAACAGTCGCCTATGTGCCAGTCCGACTTAATGGTTCAGTAAGAACTCGGAAATATAGAGACATACGCCGTTGTCTTTTCGTCGTTTCTGCCTACGCTCTTACTGACTGCAGCCCTGGATAAAGTGAAAGATGAATTTTACAGAAAACTTTCTAAACATTTTCATGAGGCTAAGCATTCAGATTTAGTACTCATCGCTAGTAATTTAAACGCCCAAATAGGCAGGTTGAATCAGTCTAAAAGACATTTAGGTGGATGCTTCGGTGTTTCAGCTCAGAGAACCGATAACGGCAACCACCTGCTGTAAGTATGCTCAGACAGTCGTTTATTTCTGACAAGTACGAACTTTGAGCATAAGGAGTGACATCGTCTAACATGGCTACCTCCTAAACCTACTCGAAGGTGGACTCAAATAGACCATATCGCCATCAGTTACCGTTGGAGGGGGCTTGATAGAAGATTGCCGATTTTTCTAGAGTACATGTTCAGATTCTGATCATGACTTAGTACGAGCAGGTATTTGCATACGTCCTTACTGGGTGAAGAATAACCACTACAGGAAAACCCATTAGAATTCAGTTCAGCAACGAAACAGCCAAGATTAAATTCCAGGAACAACTAAAGAATCACTTAGGCAATTGTAAAAATGCGACCCAACTAGATACTGCTTGGCAATATGTCCAAACAGCTGTGGTATCTACAGTGACATCTATTAAGGACTCAAATCAACATGTCAAGAAAAATAAGTGGGTCTCGGCGACGTCTGTTGAGTTGATGGACTCCCGAAAACTTATCCCGTTGAGCTCCGAACACGATAAAGGGCAAAGAGTAATCAGGTACAAACCGAAAAAAAGTCTGTGAAACGGCCTGTGAGCAGTGGTGGGTTACGAAAGCAAAGGAAATGTAAAAGGCAGCAACTGTTAGGTAACACAAGACAACTTTTCAAACTAATAAAGGAAATCGCGTCCAAATAGTCAAGTGTTAGTGAAATAATCTCTAAAAAGATGGAACGTTCATCTGCTCTCTGACTAGACGGTTAAAACGATGGACTGAAAACTTCAAGGAGTAGTTCAGTTGGCCTTCAGGCTACTCTAAAACTTCCCACTATTTTAAGACAGCCAGAATGGAAAATCGACTTAGATTCCTCGACTCTTGCCAAAGTCAAAAAGTTATGGCTAACCTAAGGTGAGGCAAAACAGCAGGTCCGGATGGATTATCTCCAGAGGTCTTTAAGGAAGGTGGTTCCACTTTGACGATTAGGCTGACTGATATTTTGACTCTACAGGCCGAGAAGTTCCATGGCAATGTCTTTCATTAACAGGTGTACCCCAGAAGTCTATAGATCTTTTCAAGGCTCTTTACTCAAAGATTATTAGCCATGTCAAAGCGTATGGTGAACTGTTATCCGAACTTGTAACCTTAAATGGTGTCCGTCAAGGCTGACTACTGTTTCCATCTTTACTTAATTTCATACTCAATTTACTGTTGGAAATTACATTTTGATCGTCTGTTTTTTCCGGAATTGATCTCCCACCAGGAGATCCGCTTATTGACTTCCAATATGCTGATGATATAATCCTGTTTGGCGAAGACGCTGATAAGATGCAGAATTTTTTAACAGCGATAAGCAACAATGCAAGCATGTTCTAA
Organism: Schistosoma japonicum; assembly: GCA_025215515.1. Taxonomy (NCBI): domain Eukaryota; kingdom Metazoa; phylum Platyhelminthes; class Trematoda; order Strigeidida; family Schistosomatidae; genus Schistosoma; species Schistosoma japonicum. The sequence continues at coordinate 57,784,033 of CM046061.1, read as the reverse complement.
ATAAGGTTCTGACCCTCTAAATGCAAACTATTGCTCAACGACCGGTCTTCGTCAACACCTAAGCTAAAGATAGGGAGTGAAGCAGTTGAGTACGTCGATCATTTCACTTATTTCGGAAGTCTTATTAGCCCTGATGGATTGGTCTCTGACGAAATCTCAGTACGAATTCAAAAAGCTCGTTTGGCTTTTGCCAACTTACGTCACCAATGACGTAGACGAGATACTCATCTCTCAACAAAGGGAAGAGTGTACTGCCTAACAGTTCGCCATGTCTTACTGTATTGGTGTGAGACGCGGCCATTAAGGGTAGACGATACTCGAAGGTTATTTGTTTTTGACCATCGATGTCTTCTAAATATCACTCGCATTGGCTGGGATTACTGAGTAAGCAATAACGAGGAAGGGTATTAGGCACAGGTGGTAAATCAATCGATGAGGTTGTGAATCTTCATCGACTGAGGTGGTTGGGATATGTGTTGCGTATTCTCAACCACCGTCTGCCTCGGAGCGCGATGTTGGCTGATATATGAGCAGGATGGAAGAGAGTTAGAGGCAGCCAAACTAAAACATGGCATCAGTCCATCAAGTCACCGACTGCTGGTTTGAGTCTTATCAGTAGCTGCAGACTACCTGGATGGGGTCCTCACGAATACCGTAACCAGTGGCTAGAGACACTGAGTGACATGGCCCAGAATCGGTCACAATGGCGCAGTTGTATTCACTCACTGTCCTCCCTTAAACCGTGAGCTTTAAATTATTTCATAACTTTCCACACTCCATCTCTTTCTCCCTGGACTATATTGTATATGTTCACACTCATTATTATTGAAGTAACTTCTACTAATGTGGTGTGAATCTTGCGGTGCCACAGAGGTACGGCAACTTGGACTGATGCACACATGTGCTAGGTTCTATGTTGATCATATATACATGCATACATGCTTCTGTGCTGCTAGTTTGGTAAATATATAGTGTACAAAGCTTGCATAATATTTTTGCTATACAACTGCTAAACAATATTCGTTTTTTGTGGCTTCTGAGTCTTAATGGAGGCGATAACTTCCCTTCCTAATTATATCGCTACTGATTTATTATAACATCTCCGCCTTCCTTGAAAGGAAACAGCAAGAGTCATCATTTCGACTTTGTTAACTTCCCATAACTATGTAACTTTCGGGTTAACCGAGAGTGTAGGGAGATTAAATCAACTCGCTGATCTCTTGAACAACAGGCAATAAGTACTGATTTCAACATAAATAAAACAAGAAAAATGACATTTATCTAGGTTCGGCAAAAAGTGTGATTTAGAAACCTGAGATTTGAAGTAAAAATGTGTATTGCACTGTACAGAATATATCGTGTCGTTCGACGATGTTACGGAAATTGACCAACGACATGTGAAGAATGTACTTTAATAGACCGATAAATAGACAGAATAACATCCCAATCAGCGAGTATAATGTAATTACTTTGCAGTACATACACTACTTGCAGATATGAAAAAAATGCAATAAGCGGTGGGTACAGGCTCAACGCCAAAGTTATAAACTGAAACAAAGCCATTTAAAACACAGGGCTTACAACATCAACAAGGACTAACTAAAGTAGCCCAGTGATACCATAAGAACCAAATTATGTTGCAGTGTGATTATATCACAGTACTGATGCATTAGGGGGTTTACAGTATCCAAATTCTTGCACTGGTACTTTCTGCACATAATGTATAGCCAATGAAATAACGTTAAAAAAAGATAAATGAACTAAATACAAACAAAACAATCATTGGTGAGACTTCTGACTATTTACAGAAAATCAGGGAAAAACAAAAGGAGCAGAACTCAGTGAAATTACTAAAAATAAAAAATATTGATTACTCAAACAATGTCGAAAATCGCGGTGAAATTCTGCCTTGATTCCGATTGGTTGTTTTTTTCTTAGGTAGTAGGAGGTAAATATAAGAAACGTGTCACCAAATTCACTCGGTGGCAACCCCTGTTAACAAATAACGACACTGATACACTTGAACTGGTTAAAATGTCGTTTTCTTTTCAATTTTTATCTGTTAAACTTATTTTAGAACACTTAATTTATTAACGGCATCTTGAAATATAGCCCTGTGAACGTCGGATTTTTGACCTTACCTTTACACGCGAAATGCCGAATTGTTATGACTCGAGAAATTAGTTGGCTGATCGAACGCCAGTGAAGTGTGCCTAGTCGATGATTACGCGTCTGTTCTACGCCCACTGAGTCCCCAACTGCAGATAGTAGCATACACGACGATTGACCAACCAGACAGAATCAAATTGTATTTCACGCATACCTTTATATGCACATAAAACCTGATCGCACAGTCAAGCAATTAGGAAACTAACATTAATACAGAGCTAAGGAAGTAGTGGTGGTGAATAGGGACAACTTGTACACAACCAGTTAGCTGTAGTTCATAGTAAGAAACAACATACTCAAAGTAAATATAATAAACGGGGGGGGGGATAGAGTAAGAGGAACGTAACAATGATAAAAATGAGATGTTACCACTACCCACAGTTAGAATAATTGGAATAATGTTTTCAAACACAGTTCTGAAAGTTTGTTGCTCTTCTTTAACCACCCAATATAACAAAAATGTTGCCCAGTATTTTGGTTTGCTGGATCAAGAGCCAACCAACATTAAATCGGCCTGACTATATTTTATCTAAGCAAGGTATATATTCAACTAGTTCATAATTACTCCCATCATTAAGTATTGTTATAATTCGGTCATTTGTTGCCTGAAAACAATTTGCCAAGTACTATCTCTAGAATTGCTGTGGGTGAATCACCCAACGTAGGTGAACTTTTCAACGAATTATGTTGTCTCAAACTTATCCTACTTAGATACTGTTTCATCAGACACTAAATGAGTTCATGAGTGTGTTATTTAAATTAAGTAACGCATTTCAGGAGTCTAACATTTACTATGTTATCAGTTCAAGTTGTTACTCTGACAGGTCCGGTAACATGAAGTACCAGTATGTGATGTGCCAATTGATTTTCGGTATTTCACGTCCTCCCCAGGATGCTGGACTTCGTAATAAGGGGCAAGTTTGATCGCTTTTGTGATACTTATGCTCTATTAGGTGTAAGTATTTAGATTGTCAGTCAAAAATAAGAGTATGGTACTCTCCAGCTGGTTATGAAATTTCATACTTCGAGACAGCACATCATTATCCATGTACTACCGCCTTTATGGCAACTGATTGCTGAAGACGTAGATTGCGCGATACTGAGTGTGGTGTTATTCAACCGTTTGTCGATAAAAACAGAAATCCTTGTGAAAGTATAGATCTGGCGTATGCAGAAATTGGTAAAGTCCTCCTATACAGTGATATTGGAAATATGAGGACAAAAATTTACGAACGTAAGATTAGTGTGTGTGTAAATGGCCAAGGTATTGGTAATCTTAATGACCTTATACGATGTTTAAGTACAAATGGGAAAGTTGAGGTCCTTTAGGATAGTGATGGTAATGTTTTGAAAATTATCTTTACACGGAACGACATTATGAGTCTGTATAGAAAGTTCCTAGGGGTTGTTGGCATAGACCCCACATATAAATCCAACAAAATAGGGGCATTTCCTGTCTAATACTTTTATGAAAACTTACAAGGTGGCCTTTGTGTCAGTTTGTAATAACTAATGGTTCTGGAAGAGGGCGAACTGTATTATTTGCATCGACGCGAACTGAAAAACGGACAAACGTAAAGCAGACTCTTTAGTATTCAAAAAATATAATAGGTGACATATCGAAAACAACAACTTTTACTGTTGACTGTGCATCTGGACAACTTTGGGCTTTAAACGAAAAGTTCTCAAGCGCCTCGATCATTCCGTGTTTGTTTCACGTATGACAAACCTTCCGGATAAAAGGAAGCTCGTTATGTGAACAGAAGTTGACGTTTAGTTTACAGACACACTTGTGTAAAAATGGTTGTATTGAATGGCTTATACACGTAGTTACGCAACGCATGCTACTTAATTTTAAATAATTATTATGATTTTGACATTACTTCCGGATTATAGATCTTATTGATCGAACTGCTAGCGTATATATACGCTCATATCGGATGAGGTCATGGTCATACTGAGCTGCTTCTCATAATAAATTCCCATTATCAATAGGTAACAATAAAAACAATTGGATGGAAAACTCTCAACGACAACTTAAGGAAAAACGACTCTATAGAGATGACAGTCTTAAAGATTTGAAGATGGATCGATCATCACACAAGGAAGACGATTGCAAGCCACTTTTACTCTTCTCTAATATCACAGATATAGGGTAAGTTAAACTCAGATACCGTTATTCCATTTAGTTCTTTAAAAGTTTCACGGTTGTATTCAGGCGCCTGATACCTTATGCAGAAATAAAGACTATTAAAGAATACGCGCGTCGTCGACTGGAGGATTTTTTCGCAAATGTAACTACCACATAGTTGAATGAATGTTACCACACATTTTTTGTCGGTCGCCATCTTGCTACTTACACTTGTTGGTTATTTTATGCATAAAAACCTCCGTGTAGACACGTGACTGCGTTCTTATTCTCACAATAACATTCCGGTACTTTACTTTGTTACGGTTTTAATTTCTGAATATATTTTGCGATTATGAGCGTTGAACTAGAAGTTACAATATTTTCCATTAATAACTTCAATCTGTTTGTCAAGTACGAAAAGCAAGTGTCGAATTCCGCAATGAGTATTAGTGTCTTTGTGAATGTATCGCGCACTTAAGCAAAATAGACCGAACTCGAGTTATCCGAGCAACTGACAGGTCACAATGAATCGTCGATAGCATGTTCGATGAAGCTGCCAACAGTGTTGTAAGGTTAAGTCATGCCCCATTACAACGCCACTTGCGATAAATCGTACCACTGCTCTTCGAGTTATAGACCAATAGGTATAATTATTACCAAAACATATTTTTTTTATTATTTGTAATACCTTTGAAAAGGAAGTTTTGTCACAATGTTGTCTTTGGCTTCTCTAATGGCGGACTACTGTATTGAAAAGCACAACCTCAAAGTTTCGGGAAGTATCTTATTCTAAGTGGTGCCTGGTACATTGGGGCTATGTTGTTTAAGTATCATTCACTTGTCGTATCATACTTCCCGTAATCAGTATTTTTCAGCAGCGACGCCAAGTAAATTGAAGTTTTGTTATCTTCAAGCTACATTTATTACAAGGTCGTGGACTCTTTAGAAAATAGCAATTAGAAAATCGTTTATAGCTATTGCAACCTAGACGGAAAATATGCGTTATAAATTGTGTTAAAGCTAATGAAAGACCTAACTGATATCACATATTTGGGCAAATCTCATGTGCATGTAAAGTTTCATTACCATATTTTAAGTACGAAATACCACTAGGGTCGATAGCTAAATGTCCTTTGCTTGCCTATAGTTTTTCGTAGACAAAATAAGCAGTGTTCGTTAAAATTAGAAAATTAATTACGGTGAAGCATGTGTAAGCATATCTTAGTTATTATTGTCACCGGTAAAGCTCATTACTGTAAATTGCAAACTAGACTAAACCGGGACAGTATTCACTAAACAGGCTGTAATTAGACTAAATTAATTGAAATTTTACAGCATCAATGCAATTGTAAAAATACACAAAATCAAGTGAGATTATAAGATTTTTTTTGACAGTGGGAACTCTATGTTTTAATTACCGTTTGTACTGCGAGTAGCCGTACAAAAATATTTTATATCTTTACTTTCAATTTGTAGAATCATTTCTATGTCCTCAGAAATCACCACGAAGGTTTATGTTGCAGTCATTAAGATAATTTAATAACGTATGTTTGGTTGGAACAAACCAATAATTGTTTTATCATTAACATATCCATAGGTGGATATATATACGGAAAATTGACGTATAATTGCAACATACCACTATACTCTATTTGTTCCCAGCCAACCAGACAAAAAGTGACACTAACCTCTATTTTGTTAGGAGTTCCTTTATCAATTATATTCTTCATTAAAGCAGAAGCAGTATAGTTATAATTGACTCAATTCAACGACTCGTCTGTGTCAGTAAGCATTATGATTAGACAAAACATCAAATAGGATTCAAAGTAAGCCTAAAGAATGATTTGCTTCTAATTAACTTGTATTTACTTGATGGAAGTATTTGTGGAAATTTTTCAGTAGGCTTAACTACTAAATCCAGTTTCAATACTTCTTCAAATGCTGCTTTTGATGACATTCAAACCATCAATAATCATTCTACGTAAGCTCACTACTGATTGTAGGCTTCGGCAGAACCATTAGTAAATCTGAGTTACAAAACACTCATAACGATATTTGTCATCATCTAGCAAAACATCTGTTTACTCAGCTTTCTATTCTGTTAGTAAAACTTGCACAACATAGTTGAGAGCAAAATTAAATTTGTATTTTAGTAGTGTTGGTTCATAACACTGTGATCATACTTATTGTTATTTTGTCATATTTTTTGTAATGCAAACTGTTTATCACTGGCTTAGATATCGATTCTCGAGTTGCTGACTTAATCAACTAACTAATCGGCTGTTCTATCCTCCAGTTTAGCATATTTACTGTTATTATATTGTCTTTTATTATGGACTACAGTTAATTAGTTGTGTACAAATTATTCCTCTTCACTACCACTATTTCCTTTGTTCTGTATCCATGTTAATTTCCTAATTGACTTGTTGTGTGGTCTGATTTTATGGATATATAGAGGAATGAATGAAATATAATAGGATTCTGTCTGGTTGATCTATTGGCTCGTAGTTTTCCTATTCTGGCTTGGGACCCAGTGGGCTCAGGGCAGATGCACAATTACCGACTAGGCACTAGTGATTGGAACCCGGCCAATGGACCACCGAATTTCTCGCATCGTAACCAAAATCTAGAAAATAAGCTTATAATAGAAAAATGAAGATTAGAAAATCAAAATCTATCTAAAAATTGATAAACAGTACTTTTCAAAACTACTTGATAACGTTTAACTTGCACTGAAAACCCGAAACCCATTGTTTAAGCACATACTCGATAATTCATATGTGACCTTCGATAGTCACTTCCCGAACATGCTTATCAAGCAAGCACCGTAAAATTCGAAATGGCGCACTAGCATTTTAAAGCTCAGCGCCCAATCCCTGTCATAAATTACTATATACACCTGTTTCAATCTGTCCGGAGGTTGTTCTGTATATTTATATTTTTTATAACTTTACGGAGATCCTGTAAAAGATAGCAATTAATATGATTTAGTTTTCGGTTTGTTGTACGAATTCACAATGAACAACTTTGTCAAATTTTAAGCTTTATTAATTTGAGTACAGTTGGCCAAAATTAGTGTCTTTTCATTTACGGGAAACAAATCACCAAACTCACACGTTCACAGAAATAAATCTTGTTCCGGTAAACTTAGTTGACACTTACAACCAAGTAAAATTTTTAATGAAAATGTTTTATATAGATACATTATTAATTTAGTCGAAACGACACAGATCAGTAGTTTTTTTTTTCCACATGCTGATTAAGACTACTGGAGATCTAAGACTTGAAATGTATGCCATTTGTTGTTCTTGAGGTTTAGTACTTGAATTCAAGCTTCATAAAATCTACGATTTTAAGATTCCTCAAATGTTAACATGTATATTTGATGGAATATTCAGTCACACAATACATCATCAAGTCTATTCAAATGGTTTCGTTGGATTTCTTTGGTTTTTATGCAGCAAGAGAGTCTAACTCATAAGTAAACCCTAACAGTAATCAAATATACATATATATATATCAAGACCTCTGAATGTCGCTATTAAGAAGAAAATTAGATTAATTGTATTCGTGCACCTAGTAAATTATTTAATATTAGATACCAAATGGCCTTTATAAATATATCAAGCTGTTTAGCAAATAAAATATCAAGCGTTTAATGACTAACTTCTGAAGTGCCGACCTGTTTTAATGAATATTTAAAGTCTTGATTCTCGTTGCGCATAAAAACTGTCAATGTTGGATTGTGCTTGAGTCAGGCTCATTTAAACATACAACATGTGTGCACATAAATAATCGCATATTAGTTTAACTTCATTCAGCTCTACGAATGATCTGAAGCAAGTAAATTTAGAAGTCTAAAGGAAGATAAGATAGGAATACATTCGGAACCGGATTAGTCCTGAAAGCTGATTAGAATTCAAGTAACCTGCTGAAAAGTGTGATTTACTTATAATTTCAATTGTATCTTGAACAAGTTTACTAACAGAGTAATGTATATAGTAAAGACAGCTGTGTTTTGTGTGATAGTCATGGTCTCTAGAGTACACTAATGTTGATACCTGAAAGCCAGGTTTAGTGGTATCTAAAGTAGTTAAAATACCTTACGTCTAAATAACTATCCGAAATTATTTGCTCATAGTCTGACATACCGAAGTTTTTGGTGACAACTTCTGAAAACACGTATTTTGATATTGGAATCTGTTTGGGCCTGTGACTGCTATCTTTACAATCTACGTTAGCAAACTTGTCACTATAGTAACGAAGTCTACCATAACACAATGCCAAGACACCTTCCATAATTTTCCCCTTTTTTGTAGTCTAGGTTGAGACGATGGTACTGCGTAATTCATACAAAGCGGTTGATTAGTCGTACGAATGTAATACACCCACCCCAACTTTTTAAATGTCCGTTCATCATTATTAACCCAAGCATATAGTTCACACGTTATTCTCTGCTCAGTTTAATAACCACTCAAGGATGCCTATTTATTTTAATTCTACCCAAGTATCATCTATTTTATTTTCAGTTCACTAAAACACCCCTGTTTCAAGTATCGCTACTGTCTCGTTTCATCATCATGGATCGGTAAATGGAGTGATTATTCGGGAATACTTGCATACGCTTATTTATTGTAACTCAAATAAATCAACTTTGTAAACTTTCCGTATCATCTGAATAATTGCATAAACCCAATTTCATGCTTAACACTGTATTAGCAAACACAACAGGCCTATACTCGCTAAGTATTCTCATTACTAGTTTCGATTTATGCCCGAACGACCTGCTTCGTAAGTATAGGAATGATTATGCCTGTTATTCTCAAGGAGTCCGTTGTGTAAAATAAATTCAAATATCTTTACGATAATTAGGAAAAGGATATTTTTTATTTTCAAAAATGCATTCTGTAAAATTAAAAATACGATTCAAAAATGCGACCACCCAGATTTTTAAAACATTAAGTTTATCACTGAGAAGCAAGAACACAGCATTGTTTTAGGCGGCAAAACATATTTCGAAGATACTAGTAAATGAAAAATCCCGCAGTGAATATAGAAAGAGGAAATGAAGATAACATATCGTCCATAATAAGATAAAAGCGTGGTGCCGACATGAAAGCATTACTTCACCTATTTAGTACATATTGTGACAGCATCAGGTATATTTGTTTCTAGGTTTGTCACTTAACTAATATTATATTAGGCACATCAGGCAAGATGGCGTATATTGTCATCTCAATACGCACAAATACGAAGTGGTTACTCAGAAAACATCTCTGTTGATTTGTGTTGAATCTAAATTTTAAGACGTAAAAGTAATGAAGGCATAGTACGAATGGGTCACAATTAAAGACAGAAGTAATCCAAAAACAGAGAAAGTAGTACATATTAAACGTGTCAAGAACATTTTTCCTGTACGAGTTTTAGAATAAAACCACATCGAGCCTTCTAAATCTCGATCATCTGGAGTCCAGAAAAAATAGCAGAACCGGAAGGTAAGGGCAAAATGAAAATGTCTTGGTAAGAAGTTAGAAGACATTATGAAAGTTCGATGTAACGAAATGATGAAAAACAAAGTTAAAGGTGTAGGATTGCTGCGACGACATTGCACCCTATACAAGTTATGCTGGTAACTGAACACTAAATTAATTACCCCACCTCGTAAAGGCCAGCAATTTCCCATGCATCTGATTGGATAGACAGAATAGACTTTGCACACATGAAAACATCAGTCGTGATTCATCTTTCTACCTTACTATATCCGTAAATATATTCACTTCTATTAAGAATATCAATTATACAGCTCAGTGAAGAAACATGTGTTGAACTCACTCAGTGAGTCTAGAAAACCTGAAAATCTAAATGAAATACATCATGGCTCACTAAGCTAACTTTTCTCATATGAATGGAATTCCTAGTCTATATTTTATGATAGATCATACTTGTAATCTCAAACAGGGTCTGCCACTATTCACTTAACTTTGTTCTTGCATAAGAATAGGCAACAAATTGAATATTTCTTCCTACACATGAAAGTGAGCTTAGAAAACCCGTATAGGTACTTCATTTACTAAGTGCAAGCAACTTAGACTCCAAATGGCAACCACCAAAACACCACATCTAAGCTCTCTACTACTTTTCTACGATAAAATATAACTTCAAACTAAGACGAGGAGCTTTGTTTATGTTGGTTTCATTGGAAATTATGTTGATTTAAATCAGATTTATATTCTGAATACGAAAGTTTTCAGTGAGATGTGAAGTTCACCTTAAATGCTGAGCATAGTACCTGATTAACGTACTCAACCACCTTAATGCGACCATGAGCTACACGCTGTTCACTGAGATCGATCAGTTATAGCCACTTTGAGAGAAACACCTAGTCATGCATTCTTAGTTAAGAATGTCTCTGGAAGTGCTTTCTACTAAATTTATTTGTTATAATGAGGTTAGGAAAACTGGGGAATAAGACTCGACTCCATTATAACCATTTTCGTGATGACCTCAGCTAATTTAGTGTAAAATGTAGATACAATATGGAATACTAATAATCCCACAAGATAGATTAATATTGTATTGTATAAGCTACTGCATAAATTTTTTATGCGACAATTAGATTAAAAGCTTCGTCATCCGCCAAATTGTTATCAAGGTAGTCTAACCTACATTCAATCTGCAGACGTGTAAGTACAGTATTCATCTTTATTACAGTATGAAGGGTTAACGCGTGTTCACTGTATAAAAGGGTTTAGAAGAGCCAATTAATAGTATCACATGAGTCTGTGACTCAAAGTTGCTGCTTATTACTGTTAAGATTATTGAGAAAAACCATCACCCACACATTTTCTAAGTGAGTCAATCAACATAGTAGATAATCTACGCTAAAGACTGAAAACTAAATCTGCTAAGAAACAAAATATAACAGGAATCAAAATGCTCAGTTGATGCAATACAATAATAATTCGTATTTAATTTTACATAGGTGTTTAGATAATTTAAGTAACATAAAGCTAAAACAGAAATATGTACACATAATCGTGATTAACAGAAATGAATTTAATATTAACCCTCAAGATTGTTTATACATGTTACTGTAGTAGAATTCATATTATCTACAAAATGAAATAAATGAAGAAGGGGCTTGCGATAATTAGTGAAACGTCAAGAACTTCAATTTTTATTGATTGGAATATTACAACTATATACCACTTAATTCTAAGAAAAACATCAGAGACAAAATGACTACAATAAAACTTAGATTTTTAAGTAAACTTGAATTGAGTGAGCTAAATTATGCTTACCATTATGATATTTTCGTAGATGCTGATGATAAGACCACTCCCTTGCAAATCCATGGTGACAGTATGGACACAAAAATGGCTTTTCAGCTGAAAGAGATGTTAAAATATAAATTGGTATCTTTCGCATGGATTTAGCGCCTAACTAAAACATGAAAACAATATTATGAAAAACAGCAACAAAACAGTTGCTAAGGTTTATACGAAGTTAATAGGTAGATTGGATTAAACCATTCGTAGGGTATAAGCATTGAGTGATGCGACTTCATAGCTTCATTGGGACACGAAAGTAAATTGATTGATGTCAGATCAATCTTCAGAATACTCTAAAAACCTGAAAATATATCAGCAATAGCACTGCAGCCAGCTGAAGTAGGACACGAAACAAACTCTTCAAAAAAGAATTTGCTTTACATAAAGAAAGACTAACATATTCATTTTGTTGCTTTCTAGTTAATTTCTTGGATGATTAAGACCAAACTGTCAAGTGGAATTATTCCTTTCAACCTTTTTGGCTTTGATAAATAAAATTTCTCCTTTAGTGCCCAACCATTGTGAATACAATATTAGAGGAGTCTTCACTTAGATAATGCGACGAGAAAAGAGGAAGTTTATCGGGTTATGTGATCAATTTGCACAATATATTTCGAAAAATATGATGCGTAAATTTATTAAAACGCATATATATATATATATATATATATATATATAAAGTCGTAATGAGGATAAATTCTCCGATAAAGATACACGACAATAAGGAAGTCAATGTGAATCACACTTCACTCTGGTGTTAAAGCAATACTATCAGTATCGGTTTAGTGCACAAGTTGTTTCTAAACGTAAAGTAGAGGGGGGGGGGTAACTTTTGTATAGCTAAGGCTTCAACATAGTTTGGTATACGGCCCAAGGCACACTTATACAATATCAGTCTTTATGAAACACGTAGTTACATTTTCGAAACGATAGCAAAATATACTTTAATGATGCACAGCGGCTGGGACCTAGAGATATAAGGAGTTTTGTTACCATTCAGTAGCTATAAATAGACCGTATAACAAAGTAAATAAAATATTTTCATAAAATAATACATAGTGAAAAAAATAAACCATAATCCATTAGTTAGATACTTCCACTGACTGGTTTCGGAGGTAACTGAGAAATCAGGCTAAAACACAGTAAAGTTGTATTAATTTAATGTCTCTTAACAGAAAATTTTTTAATATATAGTAAGGAAGATACTATACAGAATAATGTAAACTAATGAAAATTAACTACTGAGTTTATTTGACTAAAGTGAATGTACTATTTACGGCTGTATTAGTTCATGAAACTTGTTTAACTCAAATAAGAACTATTACTCTACTCGATTATTGATCAATGTTGTCGTCAGCAAGAATATGTTCAGGATAAAAAAAGTAAAATATATGTGCATAATGGATAATTCGTGAATGGCTGTGGTTTAATTTGTTTCATAAAGAATAATAACATGTAGCCAACTGTGGTAAGGAAACAATGATAGCAAACGTAACAACATTCACACAATACTGTTGTCAAATAATTTATGTTTCCCATTATAAGACAATATAGTAGCATCAATGTGTGAAAGTACTTCATTAAATCATCCCCGATTCCTATGAATCCACTAAGGTATTCAGAATGAAAAGTAATTCATAAAAAAGTAGATTACAAAATACTATTCAGTGAGTAGTGTATCAACTACCTAATTGCTTTATATTAAGGGAAAAAATGATATTAAGTCAGTAAATTTAATTTTCTTATGCTGTGAAAGACACTGTTTGATATCTAAAACACAATAAACACATCTGTGTTGTATTAATTAGAAATACACCAAATATATATCCAAAAGTTATCATAATGCACGAAGTGTTTTATGCACTAAAACATAGCAAACTGACAAATACTAAATTATATGCGAATATTGTACTGGAAAGAAAATATGAAACTACTTACCTCGATGAACCTCAGAAATATGTCGGTTCAATCGATATTTACGATGAAATCTTTTTTCACATGAAGGGCATTGATGTTCCCTAGTGCCTAATAAATCAGGAAGCATAATTAGGTTTTAAAATAATACTGACAAATAAAAACTAATATATGCTTAAGGCAAATACATGGACTAATGTATTAATAAACGAACAAGAACATTCATTTACAAAAGTATAGACAATAAGACATTATTTGATATCACAATGATTATTCATATTTGGCTGAAATACAGAGCTGTTTATGTAGTTCTATTGCATATAAAATATGATTAGTCATGCCTCATTTAACAAAGTAACTAATTGTCCTATTAATATATGAAAAGCCAGATAATCGCATAAATTAAGCATTAAAATAAAGTGACCAAAAATCTGAAATGTTGATTTCTAGTAAAATTAGTTCCCCGGAATTCTATATTACTCAAAAAGAAATTACTATGTTCCCTTATCTTTAATTATGTGCACGATTTTAACATTTATACCTACGAAACAAGAAGCTGAAACAAAATATATAATACACTTCAGCGTCAAATCAGTTGATAATGGAATGTAACTTTCAGATACACTGATTGCATGAAAACGAAAAAAAAATCAGCACTTTGAAGCATGCGGTATATTTACTTTAGAGTTAGACAATTTATGACCATTCTGAGTAATATTATCAATTTGGTTGCTGTAGGGTTATGAGAAATTGAAGTGTCAAATTGTACTAAACATTTCTGATAACACCAAATATAATCATTTATATGATATTTCAAATACGGAACTCAGTCTCATACTTCATCCATCTTGATTTACACACAAGGATAGTATTACAAATTATGACAAGTAGCGTGATTCAGAAACAAGTACACTTACATGTAATTGGTATATGAATTACGTTGAATATTCAACAATAATAACTCACACAAGTATGTGCAACTTGATAGTCAGCAAGTCAGCTACAATCACTATAGAGTCTGAAACAAATGTGCGTTAGCTCAAGTTGCCATACCACATAAGCATGATTAGATAAAATTAGCAAGAATCAAAATAATACTAGCATCACTGATAGCGAGAAAAATTAAACACCGGCAAATACGGGTAGAGAAGGGATAAATTTACAGAATACAAAACATGGAATAGCATTAAAGCTGAAGAGTGAAGCAGAATCTAAAACGTGGAAGCGACTGTGACTAGTTGTGGATCATTCCAGCCAGTGATCGTACAAAACCTAACCAGGTAGTCTGCACCTACCAATAAATCCCGGTTCAATAATCAATGAGTCAATGGAATTAAGCTATATCCTTGTTTAACCGACCTCCCTTCCGCCGAGTTTACTATACCTATTACCACTTTAGCTAATATCACATGTAGACGTTGGTTTAGTATGTACAATACATGTCCCAGCCACCTCAGACGATGATTTGGTGAATATAAATGAGTTTGATGGACGCAGTGCTAAGCTTTTATCTTTCAACAAAATGTAAATCCAAGGATACTAAAATGAACTATTTTCAGTTGTGGCCAATCAACAAATCTATTAAGATAGTAATAATACAATCAACACAACAATATTTATCAAATTATCATTGTAAAGAGCCAATTTAATGGAATATAGTGTAAAGTATTTTAAAGAAATCCAGTTACTTTACTTTGATCAAATATGAAGCGAACTTTTCAAAGATTTTTACATTCCACAACACAGCATAAAAGGAAATAATACGAAAGCAAACAGAGAAAAAATCACTTTGGCCAAAAGAGTGAAATATTTAATCCCATAAAAATACAAAAGTATTCATCATATTCATACCTTTACATTGGTGGCCTAGTTGTTCTTACTGAAAGACTTAACCAGCAGAAGGATCCATTATCTAAATTTTTACTATCTTAGATTTTCCATAATCACAGTCACTAACAGGTGAGAAAATGGCTAAACAGTGAAGAATTTATTTGATGGCGACACGAATGAATACAACTCATGAATATTCGTAAAGTATCTATTATAATCGCCCATTAAGAACTAAACTTTAAGTGGTTAGATTCAAGTTTCCATATAGTCCAGAAAAATTTATGATGAATTTAAATAGTCCATTTTTTTCACAGATTCTGATCCATTTTTGAGAAATAAGAATTGTGTCTAAAATTTACATGTGTAAAGTTTTCATGTACATAGAAGGTTACAATATTATTGAATGCTATAAAGACATAATTAGAGTCTATTTACAACAAATCGAGTCATACAAGTGTTAATATAAGGTACACAACTAAGATTTATACAAAAAAAATTCAGTAAATCATTAGTTGAACAGTAAAAATGATAACATACCATCATGAGTTTCTTGATAATGTCGTCTTAATATGTCCTGTCGGTCAAATGATTTTCCACATAATGTGCATTCAAACACTTTAGAATCTATTTCCCGATGACATAAAAGAAATAAAAAATTACTTATAAAACGGAATATTGACATGCATAAATCCTTTAACAAGATTTTCAACAAATTAAAATGCATCATATTTAAAGTTTTTATTCACAAAACAGTCAATGAGCTATTGCATTCTTTTAGGTTAAAACTCTTAACATTTATTGAACATATCCAGAAGAACTTGTGCTTGAAAGAAATTCAATTACGCGTCATTTGGTAGACATGGAATATGATGTTGATGCGACAAATGCTTTAGCAATTATTAATAAACAACATAAATCGATTCTATTAAAATCTGCTGAAACCATTGCAATTAGAAGATTAAAACCTGACCTTTGTGTTCAAAAAGAATTAGTTGTTAATCTTCAATTGCTCTGGTAGCATTAGGTCGATGACTCAGTTTCTGTTTTCAACTATAGATAATAGGAAGTCGGTGAGTTATGCTTTTACATTTCTATTTTATTCCTTTTCTTCAAATATTCATAACAATAGAGTATTCATAATAACATAATCGAACTCTCTCAACTATTCACTAGAACTCTCATTCGTACGTAACCCTTTGGATCATTTTTGAACCTCCTTTTCATATTATGTAATTAAACTCTAGAATATTCATCTAATTTATTTATAAATACTATACATTCAACCTCTTTACAGTTTCTCTACATAGACAATCTAATGTTATCTGATAAACAATTCAACTGACAAAATCAACATGTGCATTAATAATTTGAGTTATCTAAAATCAATAGCATGTATGTAGCTGATGAAAATGCAACGGAATACATTGAATTCAAAGTGTTCCGCGAATGTTGTCGTTCTTGCATTATTCAAATACACATTTGGTATATGAATATAAAAATGCACTAAACTGTAAAAGGCCTGCTGGTTATGTAGAGAAATAAATATCAGATTTATACCAATGATTTTTAATCCCTAGAATCAACTTTGGTTCTCATATGTATACGAATCTTAAATACAATATTACGGAGGTTGAACAAGGACAAAAACATACTTTCGTGATTTTCATTTTTATCTGCGTCGAACTCCAGCTCAACATATAAGCCTGGTCCAGCCTAAAAAGCGGTTAAACAAAAATTAACACAAGCTACAGAGTAAATAAAAACATAGCGTATATTAAAAAAAAGTGACTTCAATAAATAACTCCATGTGCTTAGCTTTAAATAAATGATAGGTATAACTTTACGAATGTGGAGTTTCCCTTACTTATTGGAGAATTCAAAACATGAATCTAGATATTTTTCCTATTTGTTAAAAATGCAAGTTATCCAGAAAAGTAGATATAGTACCGAAATACGAAATTATGATTATACACCACGAAGGTATTATGTTCCTAGATGACGACAACAAGCAGTGATAAAATATATTCTAAGTTAATATAACTCCTTGATGTGAACTATGTCCTAGTTAACTTCACAATATATGGTTTAGCGAAGTACGCTTAATAGGAGTGTAGAAATGGGTGAGATGACTAAAATAGTTGAGACAATATCGGTAACGGCATATCAGTATGATGAATAAAAATACTGCAAACACAAACACTGGTTTTTATCTTAGAGAAAAGTAGAACTTAGTATATATTTACATCCGTCCAAATTGACAAACCACATTACAGATAAAATTATAAATATGAATAAAAAAGAGGCAGAAGTAGAGGGAAGACTACTAGAAGCAAAAACAATCAAGTCAAACGGTCATAAACAACGTAGAACCTGGCATATATACGCATAAGTTTAAGTCACCATACTAAAGCACGACGAGACTAAATTTATGAATGGAGTATAATAGGGAAGAATAAGGTAAAGGTGTGTATGAAAGAATAATAAAACTTAAGATCTAAATAAATATAAAGAGTAAGTACATATGCGCCACTGTGGCTGATTCTAAACCATCTCATCCACTGTCTTCAGCCATTGATTGCGATTATCACGTAAACCCCAATCAGGTAGTCTTTATCTACAAACACGGCTCAGACCAACAGTCAAAAACTTTGTGAACTGATGCTATGTTTTGGTCGACCTTGGTGTTTTTCTATCCTACTTTCATATTAGTCATAATCGCTCGACGAGGTAGGTGGTGCTCGGGCATACGTAACATATGTCCCAACTACCTCAATTGATGAAGATTCACAGCCTCACCAACTAATTTTCTATTTTTTCCTAGTACCAAATCTATGATGTGAGTACTACCCACCTGGTCATTTCATGATACATAGCCAATGCTTCAAAGACTCCTATGATCAAAGACCTAGAGCCTACATATATTTTCTCATTACATAACCTGTTTCGCATCCATAGGTTAGCGTAGAGCGGACTGCTACACAGTACACCCACCCTTTCGTTGAGAGACAGATATCTTGATCACTCCACAAGTGACGTAAGTTGGCAAGAGTAAAAAGAGCTTTCCGAATTCTAGCTGAGATTTCGTTAGATACCAACCCATTAAGGTCGATGAGACTTCCGAGATAAGTGAAATGGTCAATTCACTCAATTACTCCACTTTGTATGACCAATCAAGAGATAATGCAGACCGATCCTGAAGTAAACTTTTGCATTTAGAGGGGAAGGGACGCATTCTAAATATGCTTGGATTGCTACTCAAGGTGTTCAGGAGACTCTGAATATTATTAGTCTTCACCGAATCGGACTATGTTGTCTGTGTATTCTAAGTCAACAAGTTGGATTCCTGGAAGCGGATTAGTTACTGAAGAGCTGAATAAAGAAGATGAGACTTCTAAGAAAACATCTATGACTAAGTTAAATAAAAAAGAGGAAAAGGGGCAACCATGTTGGACCTCACTCTAAATCGTCAATTCTCGTGACAGCTTCCATAAGCTCTAACCCGAGCAGTTGTATAGACCCTTTATGAGGTTTACATACTTTTTAGGTACGCCTTTCAATGAAAAGCATTGTCGCAAGACCTCTTGATCTACAAAGTCGAAAGTTGCCTTCAAATCAACGGATGCCACTATTGCCGGACGTTGGTAAGTATACGCATATTCTAGAAGCTGGAGCAGAGTAAATATTTGATTCATGCAACAAATAAACAGAATATGATTAGGAAAAGATGATTGACTTGCAGAATAAAAGTTTTGAAATACAGAATCTGGTGGTGGGCAAAACAAAAGTGCACCAGTGCACTAAAACTGATTCCTAACCATATCACTTGACGTATCAGAACACTGGTGTCGATTAGTGTGCAGAACCCGATTAAGAATTTATAATCTAGCAACACAATTGAAGACTTTATGTACTGATATCACAGGTCAATTTGGCCATCACCTTCCATCCTACATTCCCTCAAGCCAACACTATGAGTCGAGGTAGGCGTTAGTTGTACAGTACATGTACCAGTCACCTCAGTGGAAGTAGATCAATTGCTTAACCAATCTAATTGTCATCTCTTTACCTTTTACCTATTACTATGATAAATCACTTTTCAGTTCGCGTGTCTTCATAGTGTTGTATTTCTCAGTACACACACATCATCTAATATTCACAGTTAAATGTATCAAAATATATGATTACAATTAAATGTAGGAAATTACTTTCTTCAAAAGAAAGTAAAAGACATCATCACGAACAGTATATATTCAAATTGATAAAGTCATCATGAAGACATATACAATGCTGTTCATTATTACTTTGCCGACTACACCTATGCAACAGATATAACATACGACATCGATTAAATTTGTGCCGACCTGACTAACTCGTAAAGACTGTTGTTCATAATTATTCAACCAATTGTCTGAACGGTGATTATCAGATGACGACTGGTCATTATTATTCTCATCTTTCGATTGATTAAATAATAAAACGGAACCAGAAGCAAATACACCTGATTGATCTGAAATGAATTGTAAAAAAACAAACAATTTAAGTCAACTTCAATTTATTTACTTTAAAGTAATAAACAGAAATCTTCATTTTTCTTATTGAAGAAAGGTTGAAACTTCCATTTCCGTTCAAAAATGACATGCTTTACAGTAAGGCAAGAACAACTGATGTAGGAAAATAATATGAAGTCGTCAACTGCTTATAACTTAAAAACAATTATATTTGTTATAAACAAAATGGGCAAATGTACTTTATATCAGGGAAGTTCTAAATAAGCTTGAAGCTAACATGTGGATATGGTTAGGTCAACAATTATGCAAAGATTAAGCCTTATTAACATAATTATTCGATTATAGACCAACTGTAAGCGAATTTCAAAAGAGAAAACTAAGAATATCGGTACAGAATTTAGGAGACCAGTGTTATAGGTTACGTAGTAATAAATATGAAAAACGTTGTTTATTCAAATAAAGGTAAGAATAACTTTTAACATTCTGGAGTTATTGGTGTTCGATTAATCTGTGAATACATGTAAATTTCGAACCCATTCGAAGTTTTCTAACAAAAATTATGCATACTGTTTTGTTTTTTAATAACTATAGTTGTTTCTACATGTTGCGAAATCCTGTAGAAATCACAGGCAAGCCCTCAGAAGCTTCATAAGGGCTGGAAGCATTTCAAATAACCACCGTGTAGTTAGAATATATAGAAGTATTGATGTGGTATCATCCAACTAGCCAATTGCAAAACCCCATACTCCAGGATTGGATGATTAGCTCAAAACTACAAATACGCGTGATTTATTGTATCGATTTGACGCTTAGTGAGGTACAGATTCTTCCTACTATTTCATCCTGTGATTTGCAATTTGAGAGATCAAGTTAATCTTAATTTGGAAGCTAGCTCATATATAAAAACGGTATTCCAAGTTCAACAACAAAAATTTATAATTAGGCTGCATTTAGATAAAAAAGGAACTTCGAAATAAAATAACATGTTATTTTGATGCAGTTGTTTTTCTTACCTTACTGAAATTTGTAAAGAGGGGTACTGCAGAGAAAAGATATGCTTTTGCCGATTCGATAAAAATAATTTTAAAAAGAAAGAAAATTAGTATATGAATAAATAGATCAGAGTAGTAGAATAAAATGAGTAAAAAAGATGAAAATAAAGCCAGATGTCAAGATTGACCTATAAATACTAAATACTTAGAAATTCATGTGTAGTAAACTGAAGACATTTTGGATGAATAATGACGAAACTGTTGCATTATTCAGAATAAATTAAGTAAATTCGAACCCATGGTACAAATAAAGGACAGTAAGACGTAAGAACTAACGAGACAAAGCTTAAAAACATAAGTGAACGCACAATTTCTTTGATATCAAACTTTCATTAGTACATGTTAATAGCCTTTTACAGAGGATTTTATATCATTCAATCAAAGCCTGTTATCCCCTGTGGAGCATAGGCCGCCGACCACCATTCTCAAACAAACTCTGTCCTGGGATTTCCTATCCAACTCTTCTCATGTGTTCTTCATTATCTTCATGTCTGTCTCCAATTCCAAACGTAATGTGTTCTTGAGAATTCCTCTTCTACTTTCACCTTCAGGATTCCAAGTTGGTGCTTGTCTTGTGACACAGGTTGATGATTTCCTCAATGTGTATCCTATTCACCTCCAGAGTCTTCTCCTAATCTCTTCTTCAGCTGCATTTCAGTTGATTTGTTCAATGCCATAGAAGGTTGTTGTCGATGGTATCTGGTCAACGGATCCGAAATATCTTACGCACACAGTTGTTTATGAATACTTGTATCTTTTGAATGATGCTTTTCGTAATTCTCAATACAAGTTTCAGCTCCATACAACAAAACTGTCTTCACATTTGTATTGAAAATCCTGACTTCGATGTTAGCTGACAGTTGGTTTGAGTTCTAGATGTACTTCAGTTGTAGAAATGCCACCTTCGCCTTCCCAATCCGCGAATTCACATCTAGCATCAGACTCTCCTAGTTTATCAGTGATGCTTTCCATGTATGTGAAGGTTTCTACACCTTCCAGAATTTCTCCACCGAGTGTAGTTGGATTGGAGCTCAGTGTTTCGTATTGAAGGATCTTGCATGTCCCCTTGCGTATGTTCAGGTCTACTGTTGCAGAGGCTGATGTTGCACTGTCCGTCTTCACCTCCATTTGTTGCTGTGTGTGGGATAGAAAAGCTAGGTCGTCTGCAAAGTCCAAATCATCTAGTTGCATCCAGCTTGTTCACTGTATTTCACACTTCTCTTGCGATGCTGTGATTTTCATAATCCAGTCAACCTCTAGAAGAAAGAGAAAGGGTGACAGTATACAGCACTGTCTAACACCGGTCTTCACTTCGAATGAATCCATGAGCTGACCTCCATGCACAACATTGCAGTGTAGTCAGTCGCAAGAATTCCGAATGATATTGACTATCTTTTTGTGTAGACCATTGTGTCGAAGAAGATTCCACAATGTTACTCTATTCACGCTATCGAAAGCACTTATGTAGTCGAGGATTTTAATGTAAAATGGTGAATTTTATTTAATTGATTGTTCAATAATGATCCGTAGTGTCACGATTTGGTCGGTACATGATCGATCCAGAATTTACACATTAAGTACGAATATTATCTTGTAACTTTTTAGACTTTAGTAATAACAACTAATTACTTCAGTGAAAATGGTAGGTGTGTGCACTAAGTAAATGATTTCCAAATCCAACTTCAATTTCAATGAACGAGACTGTTTACAATTCTATTCATCTGTACCCGTTAACCAAAAACAATCTAATCTCCTTCAGAAGATTTAATCAACCAAGGTAAAATGGAAATATAAATTTAGAGCACAAATCTCGCGTATAAAAGGATTTATAACGCTCTTGGAAAAAGTATAGGAAAACAACGTACTATAATTTGAGCAAACCAATTGGGCAACAGTGTCCTTTCAATAGGAAAGAAAGAAAAACTAAGGAGGTGAGAAGTTTCGGCATGGATAAATTTAGTTGAGTGGTGAACATTGTGGTGTTTGATACGAAGTGGACTGAGTTCGAACCCCGATTCAGATATCGACGCTGGAATGTCAGTTGACTAGTTTCAAATAAGACAAAACGTGCGCCCCGGATTCCACTTTTTCAGCAACAATCCAACTTAATTCATACCTGTGAACTACTGTTGTTCAGGATACACATACTGTGACAGAGGTTGATCGACTACAGACCGTAACAAATCAAAGGGAAGATACAAATGCTTTCAAATCAGGTAGAAACGGTTACAAGTTATTTAAGGAACCCAGGACCTCCCAACTGAAAACGATCGCAAAAAGTTCTTGAATATATTAGTAGGTGAATGTGGAGGTAGATATTTAGATACTGAATTAATTAATTCGTTTGTACTGAAGTCATCCAATTAATAATATTTTGTTTAATCCATAATGTGACTGAAACTAGCATCGAAAAAGAATTGAATTCGCTAAACTGTTTATTCTTTATAAATTTAGAGAAACTCTCTTGAGGCATATAGATGCAACTGTACACAAAACCGTTATTAAGTTTCTCTTTTAAAAATAAATAATGAAAAACTATGGAAGCCAGCTCCATGTGTGCTAGTAGTTATGGATTGGGAATTGTGGTAAATGATAATAATTAAAAAAAGTCTTCCATTGGTATACAATTAACAGTACTGCAAAATTTTAGATACTTAGATTGCTCATAAAGATGTATAATGGAATTTCTTACTTTGCTAAAGTATAAATTTTACGGTTAAAAATCTCGTTTAAATATGTTTGCTTACACAATTTTGATGAAATGGAAATTCATGAGGAGAATCCTAAGACTAAATTTTTGCATTCACAACTTACGTAGACAATATATAATTTTCTTTTGATGTATAGCTAGATTCAATTAATCTCATTATATAACAGAATAATGATAATATATTAATTATGAAAGTGTTTCAGAATAATGAGTGTGTAATCATCAATCAAGCTCTGTAATGACAATGTTTTACACATTACTGTCAATATGAAGATATTTTAATACTACAATAATGCAGATAACTCCTTATTTTTGTTGCGAAAGAGTGAAAGACTGTAATATATGGTGATCGATTTATTGAACTTGGGTGGTCGAGTGATAATTACTCACACACCTTATTGATTGATACAAATCCCGCCTCCCCCCCCCCTTATGAATGCATATCAGAAAACAGAATAACTTGTCAGTAAATATGGGTCATCTTATATAATAAAATATTTTGCACAAAATAAACATCAAAATTGGGATGGTTATTATCAAAATTGGTTAAAAGCATTAATAATTATTAAATATAGGTCTTGTGTGTCACTCTCAAACTTACTACCTGCCTGTCAACTGTGAATCTATCTCACTGTATTTCATCAATATAACACATATTCTTTTTAATATAAATACAAAATCCCAAAAAAATCAGTGATGATGGTAATAATAAACTTAACGAAAATAGAATCATATCATGAATTCATTTCAAAGCTTACCGTGATGAGCAGTTTTTAAATGATGACAAAATTCCGAACCACGTTTAAATTTACGATTACATAAGCGACAGTGATAACCTTTAGTGTCTACATTATTTAGTAAAGAAGAGAAAACGAAGATTAAAACTTACGAATAAGCAGTACAAGTATATCTACAAGTATATCACTGAGTATTTAAATTACTAGTTCATGGAATTTATATTGGTAAATATAAAAATAAACTTTAATAATATTATTAGAAACAAATAAGAAAAGGGGTGATGAATTCAACTGGATTATGAGATATACATGTTTGGTACTAGGCGTATTAGTGACACTTAATTGTTTGAAAGTTGATGATATCATTCGAGAGTTGACAATGAAGATTATTATCCAATAGCTAGAAAATTTATGTTGCATACTATGATGAAATCATTTCAAAAATTAAGTGGGTACATAGAAGGCACGAGAGAAAGAAAATAGATAATTCTGTGACGGGATCAAGTGAAGATATTATAATCAACAAGTTTATTTTTTATATGATACGTTGATTAAACATTGAAACGTGATCAGGTAATCCCGACAAAAATATAGTTTCAAAGCTATTCGATAATATTGTTTTAAATAATAAGCTGTTTGCTATATATCTTTTCAAAAGGAGGGGGCTATTCACTGAGAGATAATACCAAGAAGCAGTCTTTCCTACTACACTAAACGTGCGAGTGAAACTATTTGTAAGAAAATTAGTCACGAGTCAAAACGTGGTATGCATACTTGAAGCAGCTCGCTTTTACATTTGTATTGTACGATAGTGATTAGTATTTTAAACGCAGTTAGTAGAAAATATTTATTTGGACGACTGTCACAAACATCAGGTGTAGAATTTCTTAGACGAGTAAGAGTGAACAGTGTGACTGAGTACTGCTGATTTCAAGCAAATTTGGAGACGATTTTTTCAGTTGCAAGATCAAAATGACATTATTAGTCATAGAAAGCTGGAACTTAAAAATTTGAGATAAAAGTTACCCAATGCTTACTGATTATCCCTTTTGTAAACCTATGCCTGATAAAGTATATCAATGTCAGCCAACCCTAATGACTATAAATGTGGAAGAGGGTTATAAACAGAGATGCTCCGAATAAAGACTAAATAAAAATAGTAGTTGGTGACTTTTTAAAGTTTCACAGCATCAATATGCGTAGGGCAACGCCACGTAATTCCAATATTATTTTGCAAACATGGGTAAGTTATTTTTATAAGAGAAAATTTGTGATGGTTTGCAACAAGAGTAAATCTATTAAGTTACAAATGTAAACTGCATCGGAAATTATAAATATTTCAAAAGTAACACAGTAAAATAACTCCGCCTGTAGCTCTTCTAGAGTTAATGCCGATTTCAAGCCCGGGCAAAGGAGAGGGGTTGGGCATGGTACTAGCATTCCCATCCCGTAAAACACAAGCTTGTTAAAAAGTGCTAATCAGATTAAACAAATTAAACCATTTAAACTCTGCTCTGAGAGTGGAAGGAATGTTTATGACGCTTCATGATGGAAGCCGAGATTCTTCGGAGGTCATGAGGCCAATGCCCCCCATCCTAACAAACACAGTAAAAATGTTTATAGGTACATGGAATGTTCGGACAATGAGGAAGATCGGGAAGACCAATCAGATAGCAGCAGAAATGAAGAGATACAACTTGACTGTGATCGCGATAAGCGAAACGCATTGGACTCAAACTGGACAGAAAACATTAGCCACGAGAGAGGTACTACTATATTCCGGGCACGAAGAGGAAAATGCCCCACACACCCAAGGAGTCGCTCTGATGCTGTCTAAGAAAGCGCACAATGCACTTGTAGGATGGGAACCACATGGACCCAGAATCATCAAAGCATCTTTCAAGACAATGAAGAAGGGGATTACAATGAACATCATCCAATGTTATGCACCCACCAACGACGGCAACGACGAGAACAAAGATCAGTTTTATGATAGGCTGCAGTCAATTATAGCGAAGTGTCCAGGAAAGGATCTGACAATCCTGATGGGAAACCTAAACTCCAAAGTCGGAATGGACAACATCGGGTACAAAAAC
The DNA here is from genome assembly GCA_025215515.1 of Schistosoma japonicum. NCBI lineage: Eukaryota > Metazoa > Platyhelminthes > Trematoda > Strigeidida > Schistosomatidae > Schistosoma > Schistosoma japonicum. The sequence continues at coordinate 57,757,555 of CM046061.1, read as the reverse complement.
ATCATGGGACAACAGAGACTGGGAGAAAGAAATGAAAATGGTGAAAGATTTACAAATCTATGCGCTTTCAACAAAATGGTCATATGTGGTACAATATTTCCCCCACAAACGCATACACAAGGCTACATGGGTCTCACTTGGATCATACTACAGAGAATCAAATTGATCATATATGCATCAATAAAAAATTCAGAAGATCAATGGAAGTTGTGAAAACCAGGAGAGGAGCTGATGTAGCTTCAGATCACCACCTAGTGGTTGCCAAAATGAAACTGAAGCTAAAGAAGCAATGGACAAATGGAGTAACAGCATTACAACGGTTTAATACAGCCTCTCTTCGTGATACTGACAAACTCAAGGAATTTAAAATAACTCTCAACAACAGGTTTCAAGCCTTACAAGATCTGCTGAACAAGGAAGAAACCTACTATGGAGGGCAACTGGAAAGGAATCAAAAAGGCACTAACTTCTAATGTGTCAAGAGTCTCTGGGCCGAAAGAAACACCATCATAAGGAATGGATTTCCACAGAGACCCTGGGCGAAATTCAACAAAGGAGGAACAAGAAGGCAGAAATCAACAAAAGCCGAACAACAGCAGAGAAAGTCAAGGCACAAACTCAATACACACAAGCAAATAAGCAAGTAAAGAAGAGCATTAGAGCCGACAAACGGAAGTACATCGAAGGCTTTGCAACGGCAGTGGAAAAAGCTGCAAGAGAAGTAAATATGAAACAGCTATATGACAAAACAAAGAAACTGGCAGGTAAATATAGTAAACCAGAGCGACCGGTCAGGAACAAGGAAGGTAAACTGATCACCGAGATTCAATAACAAAGAAACAGATGGGTATAACACTTTGAGGAACTCTTGAATAGACCAGCTCCACCGAACCCACCAGACATCGAAGCAGCAACAGACCTCTCGATAGATGTCAATCAACCAACAATGGAAGAAATCAAGATAGTCATCAAACAACTAAAAGGTGGGAAAGCAGCAGGACTTGACAACATACCAGCTGAAGCACTCAAGTCAGACATAGACATAACGGCGAGGATGCTCCACGTTTTATTCAAGAGGATCTGGGAGGAAGAACAGGTGTTGGCAGACTGGAAAGAAGGATACCTTATCAAGATACCAAAGAAAGGAGATTTAAGCAAATGTGAGAACTACAGAGGGATCACACTATTGTCAGTACCTGGGAAAGTCTTCAACAGAGTGTCGTTGAATAGAATGAAAGATTCAGTGGATGCTCAACTTCGAGATCAATAGGCTGGTTTCCGTAAGGATCGGTCGTGCACAGACCAAATCGCAACACTACGGATCATCGTTGAACAATCAATTGAATGGAACTCGTCACTGTACATTAACTTCATTGACTATGAGAATGCGTTTGACAGCGTAGACACAAGATCACTATGGAAACTTCTTCGACACTACGGTATACCAGAGAAACTCGTCAACATCATCCAGAATTCTTACGACGGACTACAGTGCAAAATCGTGCATGGAGGACAGCTGACAAATGCATTCCCAGTAAGAACCGGTGTCAGACAAGGATGTTTGCTCTCGCCTTACTTCTTCTTTCTAGTGGTTGATCGGATCATAAATACCTCCACATCTGAGGGGAAGCACGGAATTCAATGGACAAGTAGGATGCAACTCTATGATTTGGACTTCGCGGATGATCTAGCTCTTCTAGCCCATATACAACAGCAAATGCAAGTGAATACAACCAACGTAGCAGCAACCTCAGCATCAGTAGGCCTGAACATACATAAGGGAATGAGCAAGATCCTCAAATTCAACACAGAGAGCACCGACCCAATTGAACTTGATGGAGAAACTCTGGAAGAAGTAGATACTTTCACGTATCTGGAAAGCATCATCGATGAACAAGGAGGATCCGATGAAGATGTAAATGCAAGGATTGCCAAAGCAAGGGTAGCATTCCTACAGTTGAAAAACATATGGGACTCTAAACAACTGTCAACCAACCTCGAAAGTCAGACTCTTCAATTCGAACGTCAAGACAGTTTTGCTCTATGGAGCTGAAACGGGAAGAACTACTGTCAAACATTCTCAGGAGAGTACAGGTATTTATCAACAAATGTCTACGCAAAATATTGAATGTTCATTGGCCGGAAACCATCAGCAACAGCCTACTTTGGAAGAGAACAAACCAACTTCCAGCTGAAGAGGAAATCAGGAAACGACGTTGGAAGTGGATAGGACATACATTACGGAAATCATCAGAATGTATCACGACGCAAGCACTAACTTGGAATTCTGTTGGACAATGGAAACGAGGAAGGCCAAAGAACACCTTGCGTCGAGAGCTGAAAGCAGACATAAAAAGGATGGACAGTCACTGGAGACAGCTGAAAGGACTAGCTCAGGACAGAGTTGAATGGAGAATACTGGTAAGCGGCCTATGCTCCTCCGAGAGGGGTAACAGGCGTAGGTAAGTAAGTAAGTGAGATAGAAAAGCTAGGTCGTCTGCAAAGTCCAAGTCATCTAGTTGCATCCAGCTTGTTCACTGTATTTCACACTTCTCTTGCGATGCTGTGATTTTCATAATCCAGTCAACCACTAGAAGAAAGAGAAAGGGTGACAGTATACAGCACTGTCTAACACCGGTCTTCACTTCGAATGAATCCATGAGCTGACCTCTATGCACAACATTGCAGTGTAGTCAATCGCGAGAATTCCGTATGATATTGACTATCATTTCGTGTAGGCCATTGTGTCGAAGAAGACTCCATAATGTTCTTTGATCCACGCTGTCGGATGCTTTCTCGTAATGGAGGATATTGATGGAAAGAGAAGAGAGCTACTGAAAAATAATCTAAAGGCCCAGAGCCCACACTAATAGAGGGATGACGTGTCTAAATAAAAACGTATGATTTGGCAGACAGTGAGATGCATAGAAGAGTTAAAGGCGATTCGATTCTCTTTCCAGAATGGAGAATACGAATTTAAAAACAAAATGTATGATATTTCGAGACATTACTTCTCTGCTTATGAATGTACTCCTAATTGAAACAGCAGATTCCACATGTTATTAGGACAACAAATAAATATCGGAATTCTGGAAGCTAATCTCAAAGAATTATTGTCATGATGTACACAGAACATTAATTTTGCCTTCAATAACACATGTAATAGATAATTGATGGAATAACAATGGGTTCACCTTTAAATCCGATTTAAACAAATTGTTTCCTTGTAGAACTGAAAAATGAGACCCACAAAAACAGGTTAATAAACTATAGAATTATTGTCATTACATCGATGTTACTGATTATTGTCGACTAAAATATTTCCAGAGAAGAACTACTAATGTGATTCAACAATATGTACCTCGCAGTCACATGTAATTAGGAAGATGAATCTGATAAAAAATTGCATTTCCCCAACATCTCATGAAGCATACACTCATTTCTATAGTTTTACATACATCGTCTACAAAAGAAATCTTGTTAGATATCTTACTAATTTGACGGATATGTAGTTGGTAATGTCGTATATGACAGAGTAGTGAGGGTAGTTAGAAGGACGAAATACGCAGAAATCGGTCTACCGTTTCCTAGTGGACCAGTGGTTGTCACTTTAACAAAGCATAAGTTATCTGAATTTACCTCTTCTATTTATATATATCAAATCAACTATTCCTATGGAGAAAGCTACATAGGGCCTACCACCAGGCAACGTAGTTAACATCTATTAGTGTGGTTTGGCAAAGGCAAAAAGCTGTTCTATTTCATCTGGTAGACGGCAGTTATTTTGTAGAGAAAACCAAGTCATTTAAAATAATGAAGTGAATACTCCCACAATTTCCTAGCGGGTCTTAAATTCCCTTACTACACATAGCAGAAGCTACATGAGTTTGAACCAAAAACCCTAGCCTGTGTTCAGAAATAGTTATAATAATCCTATCTTTTCTTCATGAGTTCTGAATATATTTAATTTTTTTCCCACCCCTCTTTTGTATAATGTCATCACTACCTAAATAACTTGAATTGTTTATTCACACACTTTCTACCATGCAATTCTTAGCGACCATTATTTTAATGAATTTATTACCCCCAAGTTTTGATATATATATATATATATAATGGAAAATTCCATATATATATAATTTTTTATCTAAGTAATGTGCTGTCTCATCCATCTAGTTTTTGATTTTTCAGTTGAATGATAGTGCCAGAGTATAACTACTAAGGCAAGGCTCTTAGTATACTTAGTCGCGTGCACAAGTAATAGCTCAAAAGTTCAATCGACCACCTAGAATTCTCAGCACATTGTTTTCATCCGGTGAAATTGATCAACAGAGACAAAGGTCGATAGTCCATTGTGCTAATTTGTGAGACGAAAGGCTTCTAAGATCGGGAGAACACAATGAAGGCTTCTTAAATTCATTTATATACTTCAATGTCCCTAAGACCTGTGTTAACAGTTTCGAATCTTTCGCCTATATCCTCACGATGCTGTAATACCAGCTAGCGTCGTGCAACTCTAACTACATTATTCGACCAAAATTGTGACTATAACATGTATTCTTGAAATATAAGTTTATTACCGTTATTCGATTTCTACTTTGTAAGACATTAGAATTATGGAGTTTCGTTAGACAGGCACTGTTGCATTTATTGCCGTTTATCTGTTCTCACACGTAATCAGCGTTGAAACAAAACACTAATAGTAGTTTATTAAACACTCTAATTATAATGATCATACAGACAATCTACATAGTCGATAGGGCCGAAACTGCAGTTAAGGGCTAGACGTTCGGTTCCAAACTTCTTATTCGAAAAAAATGTACTTTTGAGTAGATGTTAAAACTGTACACAGATTACAGGATGAAAACGTGAGGCCATTCCACAAGGATAAAAGGGTATGTGAATGTCATTAATCGAATGTTGAACTGGCATTTTTGTTTAAAATTACATATACGCTAGAAAAAAATGGTATATATAATGTTCATAGATATAGACAGCTTACCACTATGAACATCATTCATATGTCGAGTATAATGTTCATTACGAGCAAATTTTTTAAAACACAGAGAACATTCGTAATCTTTTATACCTGGAAGTAAAAGAAAACACCTTACAGTAAAACGCACTAGCGGGGATAAAATAGTTGTAGAGCATGGCACATATGTGCGCTGGCTCAAGTTTCCATATCAAACTAGTAATAATGGGAGAGAATTAACAAGATTATTACCGGAATATGGTAAAACACGAAGCAATCAAACGAAGGTATGTATGGGAGAATAATGGAACTTGACATCGAAAAGAAGACAAGGAGTGAACAATATATCAAAATACTGGAATACTAACGTTATAAAAAACTTAAAATGTATATTTACCGTTCTCTTCAAATAGCCATTTTAATTATCAAAGTGTTGTATCTGAGCAGGGATGGCCGATATTATCGATTCTGTTATCTGCAGCGCTTTGTCCTACAGCTAGAACCCAGCCTTGCCTTAATCTATTGCTCAGGCACAATAGCCCGACTGCATAACTCATTAATAACAATTTTCTAAATATAATGTAATTAGGCACAAAGTACTTCTTTTATTAGTAAGGATTATAAAGTGTTTTCCAGTAAAGATAAAATCTAACTTTAAATAATGTACAGATAATATAGTTTAGGGTCTTTTTATTTGCTGATTGCACTTAGTGAAATCGAATAGTTTTGATGACTACCTAGTTTCAACAAGGCTGCCTTGTAAATATGATAATAGTTAAAGTGTGAAAAGCTTTTTCGAAAACAATCAATGATAGAGTATAGATACACTTTGTGTAAGCTTACTTCTGATTATCCTAATAAGTTCATATACATATCAGAGCTGTGCAAGATGAAGGGTGATGTAAACTAACTCTTACATAGACCTTAGTATGATCCAAAGACACAAAGTAGTTACGTAATACAGTGAGTACTATTTCGACACTTTAATGAAAATAACGAGATTACGGAGCTCTTAACAGAGTTTTGTCTTTGTAAAGTATGAACAAATTAAAGGTGCAGAGAACCAAGTGCACCTACCTCTAGGAACAACAATAAGCAATGAGAGCATACAACAAGAAATAATGCTAATAGTGAACTAACCGTAATGACATTCAGTCAAATGTCTTTTGACTTTATCACGACGACCAAATGTTCGAGTGCATAGACAACATTTAAACGCTTTGGAACCTATGTATAAATAGAATGGTTGAATTTTTTGACGTGTTCATGTGTATGATAACACTATTTTAAGAGGTAAATAAAAGTTCAATATTAAAGCATCAAATCGATTATAGGACCGAACAGTTTCATAGATCGGAAAACGAATTTCTGAGATAAAAATATTTTCTATTGCAATTCCGTTTTCCGTCATATATAGTAGATATTACACTTAGCTAAGTCAGATTCTGTACAATACAGAATAGCTTGTTGGCCTATATTTTACAAGATTAATTTACTTAAAAATCCTCGTCCACTAATATTATTTTATTTTTGATAGTTAACCTACACAAGGAAGTTAGTCCTAATACCGGCTGATTTCATTGTCAATTTCATTTTAATTAATTATAATATCTATATTTCAATATGAAATCAAAGAATTTATAGCTAACGATTAGTTAGCAACAAAATTGACAAATTAGTAGAATATAATAAAATGCTTCAATTGAAAAAATATGCTTCTTTAATGGTCAGTTGACCTTTGAACAAAGACGAAGACTAATTCCGTTTGCCAAATATATCCAACCTTTTGTAACTGAATTCATTACTAGATATCTATCAATGTTTAATTTTGTGTACTTTTAAAACAATTTACCAGTTGGACAAAACATCGAATATCAAAACGGTGACATAATTTTAAAAAATGCATATAAATTCCTTTAGCTATGTTAGTGCTGCATAGATGAAATCTTCGGTAGGAATGAATGTAAGTTTATTTACTAAACAACGTATCGGAAAACACAATTCTTAAAAAGCCAGTGTTTTCATCAACCGCTAGATTTACTTAACGAAAATAAACCAAATAGTATTTTTAATTTACGCTTATTGAAACGACCTGAGAGTATAGTGACCGAGTAGCAACAGTTTACTATGAAATCTCGTGAAAAGTGTCACGATAGTAAGCTCAAAAAGCGGTATCATTTTACGCGCTCGTAGTTAGCTTTTTAAGATACGCGAATATTATATAGCTTCAACAATTTTCTTAGTATTGCTTAGATCATAGCAGGCAATTGATAAATACTACTTATGAAATGTCGTACGTATCGATATGTTAACGAAATACTACCTTGGTATAGAAATTCCTGTGTGTCTTGAGCGATTCGTATATTTATAGGGATTGGCTGAAAGGTGAGAAATAAAATTAATTAAGACAATGAATACGAGGTAGATTACGCAAAACGTGATTTCTCATTATATTTTACATTAATCATAAGTACAAATATATTTAGCCATCAGACTGATGAATTCAAAAATGTAGTATCACATAGGATTCAAATGTTTTAGGATAAGTAAAACTTTCAACTTATTAAATAGGTAATTTGTTTTTAGTTCAGTTTAAAGTACTTATTAAGTTTCTCATAAAAACTTGATAACAAATTCTTATTTGAAACTTTAGTCCACTGAAAGATCCAGAGTTCGTAAGAATTTACATAACGTATATAGCATTCATTTAGACAAATCTAATCATCAGAATTCATTGAAGAATTCTAAGCGAATAACGACTATTTCATTAAGGCAAATCGATTCTCTAAAGTTTTTTTAACATAAAAAAGTTTACAAACACTTCCTTGCATTCCACTAACTTATATGAATAAATGGGGAACGGAGAAATCTAGTCATTCTTGAATGACTTAACTGAAGAGAAAACATTTTGAACTCCTTACTTATTTTACGCCCCAATAACTAATCGCTCTTAAGTACAAACTTAATATGACAATTATTTATGTACTGAAGGATAAAGAGAAACCATATAAAGCCAGTCAAGAATTTCGGCTGCTTCGGACATTTTAATGGAATATTCAAAGTCTCTGGACCTTATTTCCATCAACCTACATATAATGTCTATATAATTGAGGACAAACACAAAACTAATTTAAGTCAGCAACTACTAGCCTCAATGGAGAGTAAATGTTTATATGTACGAGTATGTATAAGTTCATAAATAACTAAAAGGTAAACTAAGGGTTTGAAGCTAGACTGTACGTTCAGTTTGCGTTTCCATTAACAACAAAACAGTAACTTCGAAAATTTGACTTTACTTTTTTAAGTGCAACCCGCGCTACAAAAAATGACTACCTGAGTTATAAGTGGGTCTGTAATATCGTTTTGATAAAATGTCAGAGAATTATAGTCAGTTGGTTCACGTTTTGGTTCAGTCCTTTCCTCCATAGACTAAAATGTTGCGATAGAGTCGAAGTACCAATCAATTTGAACTTTCATTTAATTGCAATCAAGTGAATAATTCAATAGTGGTCCAAAATACCTGGGATAACAGTATAAAAGTCATTACCAAGCAACCGATACAGTTCAGAGTTTACTTCAAATTAATTAGACAAAAATGTGGAGTTCGATTTAACAAGCCCCAAATGACATAAAAGGTGTAAAACAAGAAATACATTTCCAAGCAAAGTAAAATCATCCATTAGTCATAGAGTGACTACAGGCGGAAAAACGGTGACGTTTTAGCTCTAGGTGTATCAGATTTTCTTCATTTAGACAGATTATCAGATATAATGTAGAAAATAATAGTAGGATTTTATGACGAATATATTTACGTCAGATGACGATACTAAACTAAACTATATGGGATGTCAAATGATTGACTGTGATAAAAATAAGAAGATTAACGCAATGAGTAAGTGTAAATGTTAAGAAAAGTTAGTTGACTGACTGAGTTACAGTTAAGCACGATATAAGAATGTATTGGCTTAAATACCACTTGTAAACACTGATCAAACTACACTAATGCTCGTAATTGTAGTGATAAATTACAAGAATTAGGTGTATTGGTGGACGGATTAAAACTGTTCATAACAGTCGTAGTTGAAACTTGATAAATGTATAATCCCTTAACTACCGGGATATGCCAGCTTAAGAAATGATAAGCATAAATGTCGCGGTGGTGGATATATACTATGTATACACGTTCCTGTACTTGTGTCTCACGAGAAGAGGATCTGTGTGGTCATCAGTTCTGAACTCAATTATTACAGTGTCATCTACTGCAGCGCAGTGTGCTTGTCTGATGACTTCATCCCAGATAACATGAAGCTCTAGAATCAACTAACTGATGTTTGATATTATGAGACTTATTGCACTCGGTGTAAACTGGGAGATTTATTTTCAAATGTGTCTGAAAATTCTTTTCATAGTAGGCTCCCTATGACTGTGATGATGGGTTGACATTAAGTACACAACATATCAATATTATAAATCGAATGATTGGTTGAAGTATAAATGAATTTTGTTGATGGGAAAAGATTTTCTTAACTGTCAAAAACTTATTATTGTGAGGTTAGTTAAAAATGTTACTCTAATACATAAAATAATCTTCGATGAAGCATTTATTTAGGTTTGTATTCAGTTTAGATTTATTTATTCGACTAATTACGTTTACCATTTCAACTAATGTGTAAATTTATTAAAGTTAGCATTACAAACAAGTCATTTTTTCACCAACAATTTTAAGTTGCTATTCAACCTGAAGTCACAGACTGTTTATCATTAAAGCTCCTCTCTGCCTTATACTATGTTACTTATAAGAGTTAATTAATTTCAATTTCTAGGCGTATAAATTAAAAAGAATGTTCCGTATTACCTTGAATATCTGACTCAGAGAATTACAATTCAAATAATAAATGTTTCATCCTGATAATGTACAATAATGCGATTTCTACTGTCTCATTTCACTTGTGGTTCATTATCTGTCGGACGCTATCTTTAGATAACAATAAGGACAAATCACTTAGTCATATAAACTACTAGCATGCCTTTATGATAATTAAAAAGTGTGATTATACAACATACACTGTTTAAAAAAGTGTTGAGACATTTTGTGGAAGCGAAAAGTCGCTTCGAATCTTTGTAAGTTACGATAATATTCATCTTAAACACCAAGAACTGATCATTGTTCTCTATATCAGTAAACCAACCACCAATATATATTAATACTCTAAAACGTGTTAGTTGAGTGCTAAGGAACAAACAAATAGTGAAAATACTTAAGAAGAAATTTATTTTACCCTATGTTGGTTCATGTGACCTAATGTGATTTACGGTCCAACAAAGTTCTCCAATAGAAAGGTATGAAATGTGTACTTCTGTGATATATTAATACAAAACGACATTTGTTTACTTATAAATCAGTTTAATACAAGTATAATTCTAGTAATTAATAAAAAATTAATAACAACGATGATCACGCAACCAATGCTTACATACTTTGGAGTAAGTTCTCAGTAGATGTAACTACATATGAACTGAAATTGATAGTCAACTATCTCCACAACACCCAATTATAACCAGTATCAGCTCACTAGTGACTAACTCCTTGAAGTAATTCCTGGAGTTCTAGTGTGGAGATGTGACCGGTGGAGTTCAACCGTGTCGAGTGTGAGACAGTTACCCACCGATGGCAAGGATGAGGTCACGCAAACATATCACAAATTGACTGGAATTAGAAATATCAATAGTTAAAGGTCGACTCAGTGGTATAATAGTAAGGCGTTCACCGCGGAGCCAGTGTCCTGGGTTAGATCACTGATGGGGTCGAAGATGCGCACCGCTGAAGAGTCCCATACTAGGACGAAACGGCTGTCCACTGCTTACAGGGGATCAGTTGCTTATTTGACTCAGGTCAATTTGTGATATCAAAATTGACAGTCAACTATCTCAACAACACCCAATTATATGAATTCCATAATGTTGTCTTCACGATTATTACTATCCATCATTAGGAAAAGAGGTAATACCTTTCAGGAAAGAATAGCTCATATACACTCTTGAAACCAGTGAAGTGAATTCAAATACTGTTAATTTCTCATTCCAAGAAGTGAGACAGGAAGTAGGCGAGAACTAAACGGATGCGGTGAGAAAAGTTTTTATTAATACAAAAACTTGTCATGTAATAACTCAATCAGTCAGTTACAACGTAGAACTTGGTACATGCGTACATCAGTTCAAGTTGCCATCCCCCAATAAACAGATAGAGATTAAATTGTCGGACCGAATCCTAGAGTAGGGAAGTTAGTAACAGAGTTAGTATTAATGTGAAGGAATAGAAGTTGGAGATAAGATTTAAGAAAATATGATTTAGGTAAAAAGAAAGTTATGATAAGTTCACAAACTTAAAATTTGCAAGAAGACAACGAGTGAATGCACTCGCGTCATTGCGACCGATTTTGAACCATGTCACCCAAAGTCTATAACCACTGGTTACGATCATTATGTGGGCCCCGACCAGCTAGTCTGCATCTATTAACATGGCTCAACCCGATCGCCAATGACTTCATGTACTGGTTCCATGTTTCGGTTTGGTCGCCCCTAGCTTTCTTCCAGTATACTCTCACAACAGACAGCACTGCTCATCAAGGTAGACGGTAGTCAGGCATACATAACACACTTCCTGACCACCTCAGCTAGGTGAAGATTCACTACTTCATCAATGGACTTACCGTATTTACCTAGAACTTTTCCTAACCCACGTACTGCTTATTTCGTGGTCCCATAAAACACGATCAATGCTTCGGAGACATCTATGATCAAATACTAGGAGCCTGCGAATGTCCTCTATCTTTAATGGTCATGTTTCACATCCATCAACTGATACGGATCTAACTGCTGCGCAGTAAACGCGTCTTTTGGTCGGAAGACTGATGTCTTACCTACGCCACAAGTGATGCAAACTAGCGAAAGCCAATCGGGCCGTATGTATACGAGCAGAGATTTCATCAGATACCAGACCGTCAGAACTGATGAGACTCCCGAAATAAGTAAGGCGGTTAATACATTCAACTGCTTCGCCTGCTATCACTAACTTCGGTGCCGAATCAAGCCAATCCTGAAACAACATTTTGCATTCAGATGGAGAAAATCGCATTCCAAACATGATTACATTCATGTTTAAGGCAGTCGAAAGATTCTGCATTTTATGAGCATCTTCACCCAGTAAAACTATATCATCTGCATATTCTAAGTCAGTAAGTTTATCTCCTGGAAGGAATTCAACCACGGAGAAGTCAAACGATGAGAATGTTAACTCTAAAGGTATGTCGATGATAAAATTAAATATAACTGGGAATTGTGGAGAACCTTGGCAAACACTGCTTGAAGTGATCAATTTCAACGACAGTCCACCATAAGCTCTGACTCGATATGTGGTGTTTGAGTAAAGAGCTTGTATAGGGTTAATGTAATTTTATGGTACGCCTTTCAATGACAGACATCGCCACATAACCTCACGATCGATAGAGTCAAACACCGCCTTAAGGTCAAGGAATACAGCTATTGTTGGGCGTCTAAAAGTATGCTTATGTTCCGAAACCTACAGAAGTGTTAATATTTGGCCTATACAACCACGTCCGGGTCTGAAACCACCTTGGTTTTCTCGAGTTTGCGCTTCACGAGCTTTAGTTAAGTGTCAAAGTATTATTGAAGCCAATATTTTAGATACTTTATTCGTTAAACTGATTCCTCGGTAATTGTCACACGAGGACTTCTGTCCTTTCTTATAGATTAGGACGATTAGTGTTCGAGACCAGTCAGATGGGATTACGTCCAGTTCCAAAATTCTAGCCAAGATCTGAGTTAATCTCGCTGCTACAGCTGGACCATCGTCCTTAAATATCTCAGGGGTTAATCCATCAGGTCCTGCTGTTCTCCCTCGCTTTAGATTCCGTATAACCTTCTCTAACTCACTGAGTCTTGGGGGACCAATATCAATTTGCTCTTCAGTTTGCGTGGTGATGATGGGCAACTGGGATAAGGTGTAGTGCCAGTTAAACTGTTTCCTAGTGTTGTGCCCATCGGTCTAATCTTCTGGATTGACAGTGAATAATAGTCCCCTCTTTATCCAAGACAGTTTCACTTACGGCCGGTTTTTTAATACCCGTTTCCTTGATAAGTTCGAACAATTGACTAATGTTACCTATTGCTACTGCCTTTTTCATCTCTTTAGCTTTCGTCACTCACCACTTTTTACGATCGTTAAGTAAGCCTTTAACTAGCTTGTGTTTAAGTTGCCTTCGCTTCTTCATCGTGCTCAGAACCAGACGGGATGTATTATCGAGCATCTATCAGTTCAGTAGATGCAGTTAAAATCCACTTGAGTTTTCCTAACCTTTTGGTCTAGTTTATTAGTAGATATTACTGCTCTTTCAACAGCTTCTTGGATATCATTCCAGGCTAGCTCAGGTTGAGAACAGTTTACGCCGTTAACTAATTGGTTTTTTAGTTGTTCCTGGAATGTATTCTTGACTTTTTCATCATTAAGTTGAACTTTGTGGGGGATCGTTGTCGTGAGTCCTTTACGTCCAGTGAGACGCAAACTAATACGCGCTCGCACTAAGGCATGATCTGAGTCTAAACATGTGCTCCAAAACGAGCGGCAGTCTTCTATCGAGCCTCTCCAACGATGGCTAATAGCAATGTGGTCTATTTGAGTCCAGCGTCGGGTTGATTTCGGAGGCCGCCATGTCAACCGATGTCTTTTCTTATGCTTAAAGTTGGTGTTTGCGAGAAATAAACGCTTATCTGAACAAAGTTGTAGTAGCCGGTCGCCAATGTCTGTTCGTTGAGCCTCAACACCATATGATCCACCTAGGTGCCTTTCAGTTTCATCTAGTCTACCTACTTGGGCATTAAAATCACCCGCCACTATTACTACATCAGTGCGCTTAGCTTTGCATAGAAGGTCAGAAAGCTTTCTGTAAAATTCATCTTTCACTTCATCTGAGCTGCAGTCAGTGGGAGCATAGGCAGAGAAAACAAAGAAACAACGGCGTGTGTCCCTATCTTTACGAGTCCTTACCGTTCCATTTAGACGGACTGCGCACAAGCGACTGTCTATTGGAATTCAGTCGAGGAGAGCCTGTTCAGCTTTTAAACTTAGTGCTATACCTACACTAACAAGGCCTTGAATGGTAGCGGCGAGGTCGCCGGAAAGACAAAAAGTGAATAGGGGCGGTTCTTTATTTTGACAAGGTGAGGTCAAGCGAATGATTATCCTTGGATCCTGTATACGCGTTTCAGAGACAGCAGACATCGATGGAGCGGGATTCTAGAGTCATGGCTAAGGAAGCCTGTTGTCCTATTTGACATAACGTTCGAACGTTGAAAGCTCCAATATATAACTTAATGCGCGGTTTTAGGAGACCAGGGATAACGTTTTGTGAACTCAAATCATTAGCATTAGAGACGCGAGGTGATAAAATTATGTTAGAAGGATTAGGCATGGTGATAAGAGAGTTATTACGAGTTGATGGTGAGACTTGACGTCGTAACAAGATGATCTCGTGTGCTGTTAGAGGTATGAGGGTGATTGTCACTTCCTGGCTGCTCACACCATGGAAGAAGATTACTTCTTGAGGTACCTGAAAAAGAAACTGGGTTAGTGTTGGTTATAGTGACCTGGGAGTGCGATCGCGGAGCCCAAGGAACAACTACTTGAGGCCGATCACGCATGACCATGTTATCGGAAGTTTTTGAAGTGCTAGCTGTGTTCCTTATAAGGGATTACTGCCAGAAACTGAAATCCATGGAGTGAGGTGAAGTGTGGCATTTTTAGGGTTGACCTTTTCTAACCCCTTCCTTCCGTTACGAAGGTAGCATCGCTGTAGATGCTGGTTATCCGAGAGAAACACCTTACTTCTGTCACAGTTCGACTTCGCTTTCAGATTTAAGGTTGCTGTCTTTAGTCTTATCGCCTTCCAACAAACCTGTTTGATATGGTAGGACCTAGCGGAGCATGAGTTTCAACCAATATAGCTCGGTTGGGTCATCATGATAGGAAGCCCGACCACCACGTCAAGGTAGCAGATACGGTCGGGGTTAATGTACTATGGGATTATCGTGACAGTATATATTTTAGTGAAGCACGTATCCTAATTTATACATTCCTGTTTCAATAAAGGCTTTTTTTCTTTAATAGTATCCAGTAAAGACAAGGATATTTCTTGTTTTGAAATTGTAGTATAACTTGTAGATACCAACTAGTACTGTTACTCAGATTCAAAACCTGTGAAAATTTGTAACAAAACTCAATCTAATCCAGATGTACGGCAAGTGAACATTTCAGCCACTATGAGATGTACTAAACCAATGGATTGGTTTTGTGGTACCAATTATTTCGTAGAAGTATGGGCTAGGTTTAAAAGTACATTTGTTTAGGTAATGTCACTCTATACACCACGGGTAATCTAACTTACCAAATGATTACCACAGACAACAAACGAAGTCACAAAATTCCTTAAATAGAAAAAAAAACGATTCTAAAAATCGTTCATTTATACTTTTCCCAAACAGTTAAGATGCGTTTACTGTAATGCAAGGCGCCGGCAATCGAAAGCTGACGGTCTTACGAGACTTAACTAATATGAAACTTCGACTAGTACAAACTTTGCAAAGTAAAGCTACCTCTCCAGCTCCTCATCATGAAGACTAGGTAAGTAATATATATAGACATAGGACTTCTCAGAAAAAAAACGCCAACCAAACTAGTAAATGGCCATACAATATCATCAGTGAAAAACACTGGCAAAATGCTTTGACGAGACTCCAGCTTCGATATTGTATGGCCAATTACTAGTTTGGTTGACGTTTTGTTTATGAGAAGTCCTATGTCTATTGGAAAAGGAATTGTGTGACAACTCATCTAGCATCCTAAACCAGTGGGATCCAGAAATCCTGATGAACTTCTCACTCGTTTATTAGTAGGCTCCGATGGATGCACTTGCCAAACCACTGTTAGTGTTACTTAACACTTCCCTGAGGTAGTCAAAACTGACAAGAGATTGTTAAGGTTTTGTAATCAGCCCAGTCTATAAAAGTGAGGAGAGATATTTGGCCGATAACTATCGATCAGTCATCCTTAGTAAGATAGCCTTAAAATTAATGGAATAAATAATCCATGCCATTTTTCATCATGCAGAAGGCTATAATCTGCTCACCATGGAGCAGCATGTTATCTGAGAAAGCTTCGCATACTTGACTAACTAGATTTGGGACGTTCATGTTGAGTGAACAAAACGTGGTCATTAACAGTTAATTCTCGCAAAAGTGTGGTAATACACTTCGGTCACTGAAGCGGTTTTTACAGCAACAAATTAAACGGGATACCGTTACTTGAAGTTACTGATTATAAGGATTTAGAAGTCATAGTACAGTAGTGACCACAAAACTACTAGCAATTGTAAAGTGGCTGCTACATAAGACTTCCGAATCCTATAAACCGCCGGCAAAGGATTCTTAAATTTGAATTTTAAAAAAACGAATATTGTATATATACACATGAGGCTATATACATGAGGCCACATTCAGAATATAAGATTTAAGTAGCGAATCTGTTTCAAATAGGCAGCAGGACAAAACGACAAGAGCCTTTTCTGAGCTATCATATGAAGACAGATTGAGATGCTTTAACTCATTTTCGCTATCTTACCATAGGTTACCAGGTGATCTAGTACTGGTGTATCATATACCGAACGATGACGAATTGATGTCTTATATCTTCAGCCTATCCAAGTCTGACGTTTTGGAGGACACCTCAATGGAATTCAAGGACCGAGACCAAATAATTTAAGTTTGGAGTTTGTTACTTGCACCAAGTCGAGAACTACTGAGATCCTCTACCATAGCAGGCAGTATCCGCACATGTCGATACGTCCACAGCCAAATTGGGTGTCTACAGTACTACAATCCGCAAAGGCTAACAAATATCGTCGGATCCCACATAATTATTTCAAAAGCTAAAAAGTTATTCTTCCCAAAAAAAGACTAGAAATAAAATCAGTTACATACAGTTAGTGTATATTTATGCCTAACATAAGCGGAACATTAGATTACCGACAAACCTAACATTCCCGACTTCTCAGTGCCACCTAGAAACAATCACTGGATATTCTCGCCTCTCAAAAACCTTTTGTTACTGGTTTCGTCAGTCTACGAAAATTTTCATATACGGGCATACGTAATGAAGAAAACTGGTGGAAAATCCAGGAAAGCAGTAGTAAAAGTATGTGGGAAGTTCTGGGAAATTTTAGGAAAGTCCACCTTTTCTACGCTTAAACGGCAAGGATTTTATGTGCCTTACTCCCCCTAAGCTTTCGCACTTTTTTCCTATGGCCTTCCCTAATTGTTTGGGAGGCAATCTCAAAGAACTTCGAAATGAAAATATATTTACAGAGTTCGCCATTCACAGAGTCTTTACAATAGAAACATACAGTTAGACACAGAACAGATAAATAAATACCATTTACAGAACATCACTATTGCTGCCATTAGAAATAAAAAGCACCAGAGGTAGCGCAACCTTTGAAATATTGCAAACAACCATATTTTTAAAAAGACGACCTTATTCTTCAAAAACTTCAAACCTTACCAGTCATAATTAACTGAACTGTTGTTCTTTGAGCTTTTTTCCTGGAAGATGGGTATGTTCTTTTTTGCTAGGATACAGGACTTACTATGTTACTTCTGAAACTGAGTAAAACAAGACAATTAAGAGATAAGAATGAGAACATTAGCTAATAATATGCTTTGAGCCATCTTTTGAGAGAGTTGTTATAGGGTGCCAGCATTATCTTAGGGATAAGCAGTTATGCAGTTTACTTATCTTGACCACAGAAGGTTAGCTCGTATTTTAGTGATAACCCTTTTGCACTCTATTCCGTAAGGGTGTCCCTTTAGGTTTAATTTAGAACCGGATTTTAGCATTGATCTGTCAGGGAAGAGGGAGTTATGAGCCATATAATATATCAAGTTCATATCTTCCTGACTCACTTGTACTGCGCTGCATGCAAACTTGGTGCTTTAAGTTGAGCTGTATGGTTTGTTTTTCACTGGCGAATGTTTGATCAGGTTTAATTTTCATGGCAAGTATTCGGCCAGAAACAAAAAATCCTTGGGTAGGAAATGAAGCAACCATAAGCAGAAGCTTAGTGTAGTTATCCATGATTATTTCTTATATTTGCTCATATAAATTAGCTTTCAGCTTTTCGGAACAAATTTTAAACTGGTGTAAGATTAATAAAGATAAGCTTCAGACAATTTCGATTTGGAAAAAAATATCGATTATTGGCTTCTTATATTGGTTGGGTGAATTACTAATTTATAAGCATAAATGTGCTTGGTTTGACTTGATGTAAGCCAATAAAATTTGTACGCGTTTCATCGCACAATATATTTCCACGAGCGATTACAGTCATCTCATAAAGTTGCATTATGGAAGTTTTAAATGTTGGTAGAACCTTATATATAAAGAGGGGCTTGCATTTAGTTTCCATCGGTCACCGATCCTTTCATATAGTGAAGTAGGCATGCAGAAACATAAAAGGTGGACGAGGTATTATACGTTAAGGAATTACCATCTTCTGTCCTCATGTGTGTCACATGTTCTGCGAACTTCCTAGGTGTGTCTGAGTATAACAATTGTTATATTGCGCATTTCAATGTTGATATGTTCAACATTTGATTCAACAAACACATGTGAAATGGTGGTTTGGTTGATGTCTGATCACTTGTGGATCCTAATCAGTTCGACATACATCGTAATCAAAGTCTTTGTTATCATTATTATGTTCTGAAATTCAGTTCGGACTTCACACCAGTCTGTAGACGCGGTAATAACGATAAAGAAGAGTTAACTCTTACACAAAAGGACACAAAGCTTTACAGAAATAAATGTATGGGTAGGAATAACACTTACATTACTGTAGATCTATGCGTAGGGAGATCATATATGAGCAAGTGACCGCTAACCACCAACCATAAGGTACTTTGATATTCTGGGTGTTCAAAGATACATGAGTAAAAAATATTTTCCAACAAATCGAACTAGTTAAGGCGAGGAATGTCACAAGAGTAAAATTAGGAAAAATTAGATGATTGCGAGTTGGTTTAAATAGTTACATTAGGCAATCATCCTGAACGCAACCATGTGTGAACAGTCAGAAAGCGACTATGGAAAGATAAAATCATTCAAAGCCTGTGACCACATGTGAAGCACTAGCCGCCGACCACCATTCTCAATCAAAATTTGTCCTGGGCTTTTTTATCTAACTCTTCCCATGTGCTTTTCATTCTCTTTATGTCGGTCTCCAATTCCCAACACAATGTGTTCTTAAGAGTTCCTCTTCTAATTTCACCTTCAGGATTCCAAGTTAGTGCTTGTCTTGTGACACAGGTTGATGATTTCCTCAATGTGTGTCCTATTCACCTCCAGAGTCTTCTCCTAATCTCTTCTTCAGCTGCATTTCAGTTGATTTGTTCAATGCCATAGAAGGTTGTTGCTGATGGTATCTGGTCAACGGATCCGAAATATCTTACGCACACAATTGTTTATGAATACTTGTATCTTTTGAATGATCCCTTTTGTAATTCTCAATACAAGTTTCAGCTCCATACAACAGAATTGTCTTCACACTTGTATTGAAAATCCTGACTTTGATGTTGGCTGACAGTTGGTTTGAGTTCTAGATGTACTTCAGTTGTAGAAATGCCACCTTCGCCTTCCCAATCCGCGAATTCACATCTAGCATCAGACTCTCCTAGTTTATCAGTGATGCTTTCCATGTATGTGAAGGTTTCTACACCTTCCAGAATTTCTCCACCGAGTGTAGTTGGATTGGAGCTCAGTGTTTCGTATTGAAGGATCTTGCATGTCCCCTTGCGTATGTTCAGGTCTATTGTTGCAGAGGCTGATGTTACACTGTCCGTCTTCACCTCCATTTGTTGCTGTGTGTGGGATAGAAAAGCTAGGTCGTCTGCAAAGTCCAAGTCATCTAGTTGCATCCAGCTTGTTCACTGTATTTCACACTTCTCTTGCTGATGCTGTGATTTTCATAATCCAGTCAACCACTAGAAGAAAGAGAAAGGGTGACAGTATACAGCACTGTCTAACACCGGTCTTCACTTCGAATGAATCCATGAGCTGATCCTCTATGCACAACATTGCAGTGTAGTCAGTCGCGAAAATTCCGAATGATATTGACTATCTTTTCGTGTAGGCCATTGTGTCGAAGAAGATTCCTCAATGTTACTCTATTCACGCTATTGAAAGCTCTTTTGTGGCTGAAGATTTTGATGTAAAGTGGTTAATTTTATTCAACCGATTGTTCAACAGTGATGCGTCGAGTAGCGATTTGGTCGATACACAATCAGTCCTCACGGAATCTGGGTTGATCATCTCGAACTCGGGCTTCGACTGAATATCTAAATAGGTTCAATAACAGTCTGTTAAAGACTTTTACTGGTATTGAAATAAAAGTGATATCTCTTTGGATTTCACAATTGCTGAGGTTTCCTTTCTTTGGTATTTTGATGAAGTATTACTCTTTTGAGTCTGTTGGCACTTGTTTATCCTACCAAATCTTTCTAAACATAATGTGTAATATCTTTGAAGTTGCTTCTAAATCTGTATTCAAGGCCTAAGCAGGTATGTTGTCTGGCCCTGCTGAATCGCAACTTTCGATTCAACACTTCAGTGGCCATTTTAATTTCTTCGACCGTTGGTGGGCCGGTGTTTATGGGAGGAGATCCGTGGCTGCTGCTTCGATGACTGGTGGGTTCAGTAGGGTTGGTCTATTCCAGAGTTCTCCGAGGTGTTCTACCCATTTGTTTCGTTGTTCTCGCATCTCAGTGACTGGTTTGCCAGCCTTGTTCTGGATTGGCCGTTCTGGCTTATTGAATTTTCCATCTAGTTTCTTCGTTGTAGCGCATAGGTATCTCATGTTTCCTCCCCTTTCAGCCTTCTCCACCGTCGTTGCTAGGTCCTCAATCTAGTTCCGTTTATCCGACCTAATGCTCCTTTTCACTCGCTTGTTGACTTCTGTGTATTTGACCTGTGTCTTGGCTTTCTCTGTTCTTTCTGGCTGTTATTAATTGCTATACTTTTGATCCTCATTTCTTGGATCCTGTCCAGAGTGCCAACAAAAATCCATTCTGTATGGTGATGTTCCTTGCTGCCCAAAACCCCCTGACATGTTGAAGTTAATGTTTTCCTAATCTCTTTCCAGTTGTCCTTCGTATTAGTTCCACCTTTTTCTAGTAGATCATGAAATGCCTGAACATTATTGTTGAGAATTATTTTGAATTCGTTGCGTTTGTTAGTATCCTAGAGAAGGGCTGTTTTAAACTTTTATAATACTGCTACACCAGTTGTCCAGTTCTTCTTCAGCTTCAGTTTCATTTCGGCCACCACCAGATAGTGATCTGAAGCTATGTCAGCTCCTCTCCTTGCTCTTACATCTTCCATGGTCCTTCTGAACTTCTTATTGATGCAGATGTGGTCAATTTGGTTCTTCGTAATGTGATTCGGTGAAACCCATGTAGCTTAGTGTATACGTTTGTGAGAGAATATGGTGTTATCTGTAATCATTTTGTTGAAGGCACATAGGTTTGCAAACCTTTCACTGTTTTCGTTCCTCTCTCCCAGTTCATGTTATTCCATGATATCTTTATATCCGGTGGTGTCCATTCCAGCCTTGGCGTTTAGGTCTCCCATCAAAATGGTCAGGTCCTTGGCTGAGCGTTTATCGATGGTTGATTGTAGCCTCGCATAGAATTGATCTTTGTCGTCTTCGTGGCTGTCGTTGGTGCGTGCATAGCACTGGACGACATTCATTCTAATCCCTTCCTTCTTCGTCTTGAAGGATGCTCTGAGGATCCTAGGTCCATGAGGTTTCCATCCTATAAGAGCCCTTCATGCTTTATGGGACAACATTAGTGCTACTCCATATGTGTGTGAGGCATTTCCTTCTTCGTGGCCGGAGTATAAAAGCACTTCTCCTGAGAATAATCGCTGCTGTCCAGCTTGTAACCAATGGGTTTCACTCATCACAAGTTGTCAAATCAGCCGACTGAAAGCTACGACTGAGCGATTACCGGAGTTCAGAATACTATTGTGTTTCCTTCACCAACCAAGTGCTTCTAATTAATCGAGTATCGACCTTGATTATTATCTCCACAACCCAAAGAAATAACGACAAGTCGTCAGAAAACGATTAATTACTCCAATTACACCAAATACAATAACAACAGCGACAGTGATAACAATAACGATGACAATAACAATAGTTTCTGAATAATATTAACTTCGGCAGTAACAGATCTTTTGCTTAATCGTTCCGGAACCAATGGCTGCTAACAATGAAACTCGATACAACCAAACAACTTTCAGTGGTACCAATGTTCAACTTCTTTGAAACTTCCCGGAAAAATAGACGTTGACTTTTTTCTTGCTTACTTGTCCTATGTTTCTGGGGGGTGGGCCTGTAAATAAAACTAAAATACACAAGCATACCCAAACAAACAACATGTGTTTTTGGTTATCAACCATACACATACTTGTTCACACGTCGTAGTACTCCCATATGATGTATAGCTGTCATGTGCATATTTAAGCATGCGATATAACTACTATCGTAAACTTGTTCTCTCAGTTTATGCCACAGTGAATTTGATCTTGAAACACATGTCATTACTTATTCCCGGCATATGACATCCCATTGCCTTTTCTTCACTGAGATGTATTAGTGTCTATAACCTGACAACGTAAATTTTCAATCATCCCGGCGTATAGGCTGTTAGTTTTCATATCTAAAACTCACTGATGAGACAACATAGTTCCAAAGATGCAGCAGCTGGAACGAAGGCAAATGGGTTACTCATAAGATGAGTATAATAACACATATAACACGTAACAGACCTGTATGTATATAAAGCAAATATAAAAATCGATCAATCCATATTTGAGTTATGTCACATAAGGTAGCTTTACATGAGTAACATAGAGTTAGTAATGCTTAAAACACCGGTTAGACAATATAGAAGGATGCATATATACGTATAAGCTCACGCATTTAACACCTACTATTCTAAGCAAGTTGTGCAGACAGTAATCTTCAGGACTTACAGCAGTACGCCTCAAAGACACTTATCGTGCACCCTAACTACACCTTAGATTAAGCACTTAAATTTTCCATACCATATACGTGTGCTCCACCTACGCTCACTATAAATTCCATCAAGTAGGAAAATCACCTACCTCATGGTTCTTTAGATGCCTTTCATCGCAGCCTTTAAGCAAACATATCCTCCTCACATCTCTTGCCAACAATCTACTTCTAGTTCTCACCTCTACAGTTCTGACAAGACTGTCCAAACCTGTACCAACGTTAACCACTGTACCGAGCGGCCATCGATTTGACGTTGATTTATCAGCTACAAGTACAATATCGCCGACATGCAGGTTTCTTCTTGACTTCTTCCATTTATCTTTTGTCTGTAGTGTGGTGATGTACTCCTTTAACCATCTCTGCCAAAACGTACTCGCCGGATGCTTCGTTTGCCTCTTCCTTTGGGCAGCTGGATTCTCCCGACAGTTATCTATGCAGAAACCTTCATTGCATCTGGGTAAAAGTAACTTATTAGGTGTCAAAACATCGAAGTCTCTGACATCATCAGTAACTGGTTGCAATGGTCTGTTATTCAAAATTCTCTCAGCTTTACTTAAGAAAGTTTCCAACGTCTCATCAGTTAAGCTCTGACATTTAATCATTGCACTTAAGACCCGCTTTATAATTCCTACAAGCCTTTCCCAAAGACTACTTTGAAGGGGAACTGAATTTCCACTCAATGCCTCTTTTCATTAACTCCTCATGAATTTTTTCCTTAGAATCCTTTAAACACTTCTGTATTTTCATGTGACCATCTACTATATTAGTCCCTCTATCGCTAAATATTACCCTTGGTAACCCTCTGCGGTTTATAAACCTCAGAAGCGCTATAAGGAAGGCATCATTTGACAGAGTATGAACCATTTCTATGTGTACAGCTCTCATTTTAAGACATGTGAACAAGCAACCGTATCTCTTGCATGCCCCTCTCTTACTTCTTATCACAAACGGTCCAAATGAATCTATTTCAACGTACTTAAAGGGGTAGTTGACAACCTTCATTTTCCAACATGGGAGTGGTCCCATCAATCGTTGTCCTAGATGAGCATTCCTTTTCCTGCACTCCATACACCTACTTATCACCCTCCTCGTCGTCACCTCACCCTTGAGAATCCAGTACTTGGCACGAATACTTGCTAGTACCTGGGTGGTCCCTAAGTGACCTTCGGTACTGTGGTGATGACGAATTATCAAATGTGAGGTTGGATGATCATTCAGTAAAATAATGGGGTGCGTATATCTAGGCGACGTGCTACAGTTTAGACGTCCACCTACACAGACTACCTCATTTACAACTATTGGGTTCAAACGTTCTAGATAGACCTTAAGTTCTAAACAGCCTTAGCTAGCATTCGTTCTTACATCACTCCGGGGCCTCCCATTGTGTAGCCTTTACGATGACCGTTCCAGCTGATCGCAGTTCCGCTGTCGTTAGCCGCCCCACGTTCAAACTACTATTATGCCCTCCACCGTACATTATCTTCAAATATTTGACGTAACTCAGAAGCCAAGCTATAGCCTTTAGCGGTCTTTACCAGCTAGAATAATACTCAAGTAGTAGTCGTAGAGCTGAACGTCTTACATTACTTTGAATCAAGGCCACGTTTGATTTTAACTCTAACGATGTTTCACAGAAAATCGGTTCTTCTTCCCTATTGGGCCATTTATCCTAAGGCCCCTTTAAAAAGGGTGGGCCACTCAACCATTTCTCGTTAAGCACATTTACATCTATCGTGTCTCTTGAGACTAAATCAGCAGAATTCATTCTTGATGGTACGTGACACCACTGATCCTTATATGTAACTTCCCTGATTAAGGCTACTCTATTCGCCACAAAGCAGGAGTACCTATTCGACTCATTTTTCAAATAGTATATAACGGTCATCGATTCTGTCCAAAACGTTGTTTTAACAGGAGATATATCAGGTTCTTCTCGAACCACACTATACATTCAAACGGCCATCGATGCAGCACTTAATTTTAAGCGGGGGAATAGTGACAGTCTTCGTGGGTGCTACTCTGGCCTTTCCAAACAAAAGTCTCAATTCTACTTTATTATTTACCTTTGAACGAATATACATAACTACTCTATATCCGCTTTCGGATGCATCCCATAATACATGTAAATCAATTATTTGACAATCCCTTGTCGGTTTTAAAGAACGTGAAACAGATATACTGGTTATCCAACTAAGGTTACGTATCCACTCCAACCAGCCATTGGCAATGACATCACTCACATGATCATCCCAGCCCAGCTTGTTCTTATATGTCGTTTGGAACACTTTCTTAGCACAAAGCACGAAAGGTGCGATTGACCCCAAGGGATCAAACAATGAAGATTGATGGGACAACATACTTATTCGAATAGTTGGTTTATTCACATCGTTTACTACGAATCCAAATGTATCAGTAGCTGCGTTCCATTGTAAACCTAAAATTCTCTTCAATCAGCGGTGCATACACGAAAAGATATCTCATAGTGGGTGCTCGATCACATGGTTTGATTCCTTCCAGCACCCTTTTGCTATTGGCTACAAACTTTGTTTACTAAAATCCTGCCTTTGAAAGGGCTACACGAATCTTGGTTACAAAACGTTGCGCAGAGGTCATTTCATCTAATGATGCTGGGCAATAATCCATGCAAACACATCTATCTACCACATATCTCATATCAGGTGTATCCCCGTCTAATACAGCTATCGCTTGTCGTAAGGCATAATTCGCGCAAAAATGGTGATGAAGTGGCATCAAAGGGATGGACCGTCATTCTGTACTCGGATATTTTCTCTCGTATCCATTTCCACCAAAGGAATCTTAAATAATCACAATCCCCTTCATGAATTTTAACTTTTAAGAACATTTCTTCCATATCTGCAGCAATTGCGATAGGTGATTGACGAAGTCTAAGCAGCACTCCTAATAACAAAGATACACGATATGGTCCACTAAGAAGCATGTCGTTTAGAGATACTATATTTAATTTCGCTAAACAATCGAACACAACTCGCACTTTACCCGGATTACGTGGATTAACAACCGGATGCTGTGGAAGATACCATTTTCCCGATGGCTCCATGCTAACTCTCCCCACATATCCCCTTGCAAAGTGAGCTTGTATTACCTCCTTATACCTTACCCATAATTCGGGATATATCTTAAAACGCGCCTCCGATTTTCACCGTGTAGGGTCGGTGCTCTTTGTGTTGAATTTGAGGATCTTACTGATTCCCTTATGTATGTTCAGGCCTACTGATGCTGAGGTTGCTGCTACGTTGGTTGTATTCATTTGCAGCCTTCACGTTTTTACTTCTTGATTCCGTGGTTGTTTGTTTAGGCAAGCGACCTTACAACACGTATGGTGGTTCATTATCTAGGTAAGCTAGATTTAACCTATCAATGTTTACCGAGTCGATGTTTCATTGTTTCTGCATCACAAAATATTTAAACATTCTTGAAATGACTTTGAATGGACTTTCAAAAGGAGGGCTTAGTGGTGCTTTTATTTTGTCACATCTTATCCAGACGTGCAAGCGACTTGCTTAGATCCTCAAATAAAGACGTCGCTCGTGAATGTTTACGAGGGTTGATTTGCTTGAGTTTAAAAATTTGGTCCAGTAGTTGGTCTACGTAAGTTCCTAAATTAAGCTTTTCACTGTCAGTGTGAGGGTTAATAAACTCACCTAGTAGTCTCCGAGTTGTTCCAAAGACTAGTTCTGCTGCTGAACATTGTGAGTCGGTTTTGAAAGATGTTCCTACTTACAACATAACCAATTGCAGGAATTCTGTCCACTGACTGGGTTTCGAATGAGATATAAGAGCGGCCTTTTGTTGACGACGGAACCGTTTTACCATTTCGTTTGCTTGAGAATGATATGCAGTGCAACGTATTCTGTTGGAGCCTAGCAGTTTAGGCAAGTTTCTGAATAGTTCAGATTTGAACTGGGCTCCTTTACCCGTTGTTATTGTTATAGGTGTACCAAAAATGGTCGCCCAGTTGTGTATGAAGATTTCTCCTACTGTTTCGGTTGTGATATCCGTGATTGGAACGGCTATAGAAAACCTTGTGAACCTATCTATACATGTATATAGAAATGTAAAAAACCATTTGATCGTGGTATAGGGCTTCACGAAGTTGATCTGTACATGTGCAAAATGTGCATCCGGTTGGGGAAAAACTTCGATGGGTAAATTGTTGTGTCGGTTAACTGTTAATTGTTGACACGCTGAAAACTTTACAACCCATGTATGTACATCCTTCTGAAGATTTGGCCATATGTACCTGGGATTGGTTAGGTTTAGTCGAAGATTTCACGCCAGGGTGAGACAACGAATGAAAGTTATTAAATATAATCGTCGCATATTTTTGGGAACGAAAGGTCGAGGTATCGTCCTTCGTTGTGTCACAGTAAATCAGAACACCTTTCACAGGTGATGGGAGCTGTTTTAGTTTGAGATAAGAGTTTTTAGCTGACAGTAGGTTTTGTAATTCTTGATCATTTTCCAGGCTCTCTCTCAAAGTGTAGAGATTTGATGTAGATTGTTGTATTATATTCCTTTCTAGTGGAGATAATCCATCTGCCGCCTGATTGTCTTGACCTTTTACGTGTCGCATATCACTAGTGAACTGTGACACGTAGTCAAGGTGTTGGACTTCTCAAGGTGGGCATTTATCGGCTTTCGCTTTTAGTGCATTGGTTAACGGTTTATGATCCGTATGAACTATGAATTTCCTGCCTTCGAGCATGTGTCGAAAATGCTTGATAGTTAGGTAGATTGCGAAGAGCTCTCAACCGAAGGTAGAGTATTATGTCTCTGCTGTAGCGAGTTTTTAGAAAAGAATGCAGTCATTTTTCAGGCGTTTCTAACTAGTTGGTTAAGAGTGCCTCATACGGCTTTGTCCAAAGCATCTACCATCAAACCAAGTCGGTAGTAAGAATTTGGATAAGTTAATGTAGGTGCTTGAGCAAGTTTATCCATTAATTGGTTAATAGCCTCGATGGCCTCAGAGGCCAGCTTGAATTCTCTCGGTTTTCCTTTAAGTGAATCTGTCAATAGTTGCATTAATTGTGCACAACCAGGTATGAATCTACGATAAAATTTTATTAACCCAAGAAAACTTCCTAAGTTATGTTAGGGAGCTTGGTATGGGGTATTGTTTAATAACATCCACCTCCTGTTTGATTGGTATATTTCCTTCAGAGCTTATGGTATGTCCAAGTAATTTTAGTGTTTCTACACCGAAAACGCATTTACTTTGATGTATATACATGCCACTTTCGTTTAGTCGTTTTAACAGTGCGCTCACATGTTGTCCATGTGATTTTAAGTCAGGGCTGCAATTAACAAGTCATCTTTGTACCCCTGTGCAAATGGCATAACTCGAAGTAGATTATCCATAAACGTTTGGAATGTCTGTGCCGCGTTCCGTAGGCCGAATGATATGCATATAAAATTGAATAGTCCTAAAGATCTTCTGATAGCTGTCTTCGGAATATTTTCCTCAGCTAATGGAATATTATAATATCCCCTGACTAAGCCGATTTTAGCAAATACCTTCATATCCTGTAAGTTATTCGTAAAGTCTTCGATATGTGGTATCGGGTACGTGTCTGGTGCCGTTTGACGGTAGGTGATATGTCACCGTCACAATTTTCGCATCATCTCCAATCTTTAGTGGGTGTCAACACATTGGGTTAAGCAGTCCTAAAACAAGATGGATAAAAGCTCTCCCGTGCTGCGTTCAACACTGTTTGGATGCACAACATCCGAACACCTCTTCATCTCATTTAGCACGTATTGCAGATGGGATAACGAAAAGAGGTCCACCAACCGCATCACGTATGATTTTTTAAATTATTTCTTCCTCAATGTCATACATATATATATCACTTCAAATTGGTGTTTTATTCTAAATACTGTTTTGACATGTAAATCATTTTTATTTATTGTTAATGTATACTAATTTGATGAAACCCAAAACGGTTTCTTTACAACGCTTATTGTAAATAAGTAGTGTGTGATCGGAATAAAACAGAATAAGATACACCATACTAAAAAGAGGAATCAGAAAATGACCCGGTCATTGCACAGTCCGTTGCGAATGTTGAAAGTTTCACAGAAGCTGTCGAAAAAATGCAAATGGGTCACAGAGACAGGAGCAGGTTACCGCAACAACCGAGATCCCAGTCACGAAACAGGTCACAAGGGTCCAGACAATCTGGACAATTTTGTTGGTATCACTGGAAATTCGGTGTTAAATCGACCAAATTCAGTCAGCCATGTACCTGACCCTAACAGACCCCAAAGAAAATGGGAAACGAACAACCCCTTACCAGGTTACGACGACTGCGGAGGGGTGGCTAAACAGTCGCTTGTTTTACATTAGAGACAGAAATTCAGGCTAGAACTTTTTGGTGGATACTGGTGTTGTACTTAGTATCATTCCTAAGAATAAAACTGAAGTGGGTCGAGAAACTCCCTCGGTTACACTTGAAGCTGCCAATAAGATTAAAATCGCGACATTTGGGCAGAGGACTATGAAGCTAAATTTGGAGTTTAGAAGGCGATTTCCCTGGGTTCTCACTGTAGCCGATTTAGATCTGGCAATATTAGTAATGGATTACTTAGAGAGATATTAATTTCTATTTGACACTAACAAACGACGTTTGACGTTAAAAAAAACTTCGAAACATACAAAAAGTACAGAAAGCCACATCACATTTCTAGATTTAATACAAACTCCGCCAGTAGCAACGGCAAAGTGCCAAGACATACTCTCTGAATTTCCAAACCTAACAAAACCGTACCCTTAATCATCCTAAAGTTAGTTAAAAGTATGTCATATAATCAAAGCCGAAGGCGCACCAGTTTTCGCTAAACTCAGGAGACTAGCATCTGATAAGCTTAAAATAGCTAAAGCCGAATTCAATTACATGCAACAGATGAGTATAATACGTCCATCTGATATCCAGCGGGCATCTCCTTTGTATATGGTCCCGAAGAAAAATAAAGACGATTGGATACCATTGTGAGAAAATTGTGCAATACTCTTTCTCGTTCCCTTGATCTACAACCCAGTAGACCAACTAGCTTCAACTGCTGATCAAATTCTGGGATCACCAAAATTCTCCACAATCAGGATTGTTCCGTTACAAGAAAATCTCAGGCAAACAAAACGTCTGACAAAATTGTGCATCACTCTTTCTCGTTTCCTTGATCTACAAGGACGACACCGACAGTGCGATTCTCGATAATGAAGTTCATTACGGAGAAAATCCTTATTTCGACCACGACGAACAGAAAACTTAAATTGGTGTTAATACCACAACAGATATAGCAAAGACTAGAAGAAGTGTAAAGACTTTTGCTCTTTCCCCAGACACAAACCCACTGTGGACTAATAAAGAAATTATCTTGCAGACACGCGTTAACAGCAGCCGTAGCCGATGTAAACAGCCGCCTGTTATTCATGACTGATATGATAACGAAGGTTCGCCACCTCGTCGATACTGGCGCAGAAGTCAGCTGCCTTACTGCGACGTCATCTGACCGCCAACGTGAAGCTGCATTCGATCTACAGGCAGCCTTCGAAAAAGAATTAGCCGCGTATAGTAAAAGATATGTCTACTTAAACGTGGGTTTACGAAAACCCATACACTAGATTTTCATCATTCCCGGTATGGAAATACCTATCATAGGCATAGATTTATAACTTGTTTGTGAACCCCAGCAAAAAGAAGTTAGTGGATAGCGACACAAAACCAAACGTTGGAAGAACCTATGTTAGAGGTTTAAGTCTATGCCCTCTTCGTTTTAAACGCTTAATTAACCCTTATTTTTAGCCAATACTTGATAAGTATTCAGAACTAAATAAAGCGACGTCGAAATTATCATATGTAACTGGCAATGTTACTCATCAAATCACAACTACAAGTCAACCTGTATTCTCCAAAGCACGCCGACTAGCACCCGAAAAGTTAAGGATTGCGACAAACGAATTCGATCATATGATTGGCCTGGGAATAATTCGCCCATCCAGTAGCTAATAGTCATCTCCATTACATATGATTCAGAAAAAAAGTAGCATTGATTAACTTTTCACCGGTGATTACCGACTTCTCAATGCTCATACTACGCCTGATCGTCACCCTTCATCACACGTCCACGACCCTACAGTCACCTTGAAGGAAATGATCATATTTTCGAAAATCGAGTTAGTAAAGGCTTACAATCAAATACTCATGTTTAAAAATGACATACTTAAAACTGCTATCGTAACTCCATTCAGCCTTTACGAATTACTCCGAGCGCCATTTAGTTTGAGAAATTCAGCACAAATATTTCAGCGTTTTGTCGAAGACGTGTTCTGCAGGCTTGACTTTGTCTGTGTATGTATCGACGATTGCTTGATAACAAGCTTAGGTAGAAAAACACATTGGAAACAACTAGACACAGCTTTTGGAAGACTGCAACAATATTTAGTTGCCATAAATATTCAGAAATACTAAATTCGAACAACCTCATTGAATATCTTGGGGCACACTTCTGATGCTAATGGTATACAACCTCAAAATCACAAGTGGCGGCAATTCTGTAGTATTTAGATCAGACCGCCATTAAGCAGTTGTAAGCTTTCATTGGATTGGTAAGTTTTTGGAGACGATTTATACCCAATTGTGCATATATCATGTAACCACAACAAATCAGCTTGGCGGAAATAAAAAGGTGGTCACGATCGATGCAGAGTCGAAGAAAGCTTTCACTGCAACTAAAGAAGCAATAGCCAATATGACTATGCTGGCAAGTTACGATACTGCAGCTCTCGTCAGCATCGTTGTTGGTGCATCTTACTCAGCATCGACACAGTTCTGCAACAGTGGATCGACGAAGCTTGGCAACCTTTGACATTCTTCTCAGGACAATTGCAAGATATCAAATCGAGATACAGCACGTTTAGGCGTGAACTATTGTGCATGTACTGTGCTGTACGACATTTTCAACACTCCATAGAAGGCTGAGAATTCACTATATTAACCTATCATAAATCACTGGCGTTTTCCATGAAGTCATTTTCACATAAGTACTCTCCACGAGACTTGAGTCATCTAGACTATACACGACATATATCTGGAGTTAACAATGTAGGTGCCGACATCTTATCACGAATACATTCTTCAAATCATATCCAAGAAATCGTCTTTGTTGAACAAGATTGACTTTAAAATGAAGGCAACGATTTTCATCACGAGTTATCCACAACAACACTCAAAATCCAAACTAAAACGCTTGGAAAAGGTAAGAACACTTTAAATTGTGATTATTATACAGGTACAATCTGTTTAATCATCCCCATGAGTTATCGACGCATCATTTTCGACACATTGCACAACCTCTCTCATCCTGAAGTTTGTGGTGCTACTAAGCTGATTACTCAGAGATCCTGCCGGCCAAAGATAAACAAGCATATCAAAGAATGGGCTTGCTTCAGTGTGGAGTGTCTAAAGAACAAGGTAATTTGGTGTAATAAGTGCCCTCTTGACATGTTCTCAACGCTCGGTTCCACCACGTTCACCTTGATTTGGTAGAACGTTTACAATAACAACAGACCGTGGACGTCAGTTTGAATCTGGATTGTTTCACGCTCTAACCAAACTCTTTGGAACTTCGCATTTCAGAACAACCGCCTACCACCCACAACCTAACGTTTTGATAGATAGATAGGTAGATTTGATCAACAGCTGAACCATCACTGCCAGTTACGAATATCCCTCAGTGGGCCGCCCCTTCACCACTAGTTTTACCAGGATTTCGCAGCACCGTAATAGTAGATATTAAGTGCGATTTCGCCGGATTGGTCTACTAAACGATACTTCGACTCCCAGACAAATTCGTGGAAACCGCTTCCTCCTCGATAAACCTGGATCTCAATTCTTACGTGGACCGGCTTACAAATGCTATGCGTTCAGTTAAGCCAGCTCATACTCGACAACAATCGACAGACATTTCTATTCAATCCGCCTTAAAAGGTAGTACACACCGTTTTTATGCGTTGTGATGCTCTACGCCGAACTCTCGACCCAACTTATCAAGGCCCATACAAGGTTCTGGTCATATACTGGGTGCATTTCAGTTATTTTCACAGTATCTCGTTAGAACACGACGGAGATCGTATCACATTAAGGTATAATGATTAGACTGTAAAGACGTGCTTCTTTTTCAGTGTATGTGCTTGGTGATAATTTCAACATGACACGAAAGTTGTGAGCTAAAATTTTAAAGAATTAAAAAGAACAGGCAGCAGAGCAGGAGAAGACAAATGATTAGTTAAGTATAACAGTTCGCAGTAGAGCCTAAGTTAATGGACAAAGTAGCTCTCCTGCAAGTAGAAAGACAAGATGCCAGAAAGTCCATTGATAAATGTACCCCATCGTATATAAATTATATTAAGTAAGTAGCTGATGCCGGCATTTTTAAAATAGTTGTTTATTACGGATGTAAACTGGGCACGATTATAGAATAGGGGCGAACCAATGAGATGAATATTTCTCAACTCAAGGTCATTAAGTACAGCTTAGTTGACACTGTTGACAATTTATCGTATGCTCGCCTGTTTCGAGGAGGAAGTTATCGTCAGCTATTTTCAGAAGAAAAGTTCTTAGAGAACGCAAATATAATCGGAGACGCAGCTTACGTACAGTGTGGGTAAGTAGTTTTAATATTGAGACCTACATTAGATATTTGGTATTTGGGATCGACGTCTAGGAAAAGGACACTTTGAAAGGGTTCATAACTAGAAAGAATTTACCTTAATTCAGAATATTAAGAAGTATGTTGAACAACGAATAACAGTTTATACCAATTTTTGAAAGTCATACAAGAGCCTGTCGAAACTTGGATACAGTCATCAGATCGTTGTTCACAGCCGACACTTTGTGGATCCCTCAACAGAAACTCACAAGAATAACAGAAGCCACGTAATCTAGATTGATAAATAATCTTTACAAACTTTAAGGAACCCGTGGAAAAATTCTGCATACCCACATGGGCAAGTATTCATATAATAATAGTTTTATTTTCAAGTATCATTTTATGCATGAGAACATACGAGTTTACAGTCATGATAACAATGATATAGGTTCACATACATACAAATATTATGACAAAGTGTCAGTGTCAGGATATTCATAACATATAAAGATATAAATTGAGAACCAAACCAACTGCTACAAAGTTTATAGTATTAGGACACTAAATATTTATTTTGTATCATGGTGCTTATATGACTAAGAACCACGAGCTCCTTGACCACTCCGTTATGATTCCAAAAAACGGCTAAGAGTTCACAGCGTGGACCATTGAGCGTGTTCAGATGCAGGATAAGATCAAGAGTACTTGGAACGTGGGTGTAGAAAACAACTCAATAGTATTGTGCCAGTAGGTCTCATAATTGTCCTGTACATAATCATCTACATCTATAGGAAAGATGAAAACAGAGAAAACACAAAAAGCAGCACTGGTATCCTGAAACAATAAGTCAAAAATTGGTGTCTATACGGGCATTGAAGGACACGAGATACCACTTACGTTACAAAAACGAATGAGCAGAATGAATATTTATACTTTCGTTCAAAAATATATTAACGGGAAAGAACACTAGCATACGACTAAGTCAGGTGATTGGTGCTTACACGTTCGGAGTCCCTATTATTTCGCTAGTGGATTAAGAAACAATAGTTGGTGTGAACATTTTTAATGGAATATCAGAAGAGATGAGATTAACAACCTGTCGTTCAAATAGAGAGAGTGAATCTGTTTCTCGAATGGCTTGAGGCAAATTATTTTAGATTCTTAATAATTTATTTGTAAAATAATTCATATAAAGAGCAGATTCAGAATGTGACATTCTTATTTTCGAGGCTGAATTGTGTAGGTTAAAGCAGGAAGGTTCCTCGAAGTTAGTTGTATTACATAATGAAAACACTGATTTATTCAGTATCTTATAAAAGAAGATTAGGTTTAACTTAAGTCAGTGCCTCCCTAAAGTATCTAGTCCTAACTTAGTGCATCTAGTTATATAGTCTAGAGTACAATCAGCCTCAAGAATACGAAGAATAAAGCGACGTTGTACAGACTCCAGTCTGAGTTTATGATTAATGGAAACATTACTGAGAATAAAAGTGCAGTATACAAGTAAAGGTCGGACACAAACGTTATATGGTAGAATGCGAGGAATCACTGCTATAAAAGTTAAGTAGTATGCAATCCAGTAGTCGATGTGACTTAGATGTCCACATATTGACCTGTTCTGTAAAAGATAGATAATAAGAGTACCTTAGTGCTAAGTCAACTACTGACTGAAGCCTAGACAACTTACTACGTTTATGGAGATATCAAAACTGTAGGTACTTATCTCCAATATATATCCAACCACACTTAGAAGCATTAAGATCTAACTTCCATCCCGAGCATCATACTGCGACCTTATTGAGTCCAGTAGTGACGCTACAAAATATGTGTGCGAATTGGTGAGGAGGAAATGAGTACACTATTTTAAGACCATCTGAGTATAGAAAGTGTCTTCCCATCCTAAAGCATTTGCGCATATCATTTATATAAGCTACAAAGAGCAGTGGGCCTAAGACACTTCCATGTATAACGTCACTTGCAACTGGTTTGGCCATGGATAGAGTGGAGTTAATTTTAACAATTTGGTGCCTATGACTGAGCAAAGAGTTTAACCATGCAAGTAATGGATTCATAATCCCATAAGATGAGAGTTTGCCTGTAATGAGCCTGTGGTTAACCATGCCGAAAGCTTTAGATATATCTGAGTACAATACTAATACAAAGTGCCCAAGGCCTCGTTCAGTAAAGACTAAATTAAAGAATTCAAAGTGGCAAGTCATACTAGACCTGGTTTTGAGGAAACTATGTCGGGAATTAAAGATAAGTTTTTCGGAGAGTAAATAATCTGACATTTCGTCTCATACTATTTTTTCCATTATTCTAGAGGTAACTGGGGTGATATTTATGGTCTGTAGTTATGCAAGTTTGTCCTGTCACCTGATTTAAAGCGAGGGCATATGTAAGAGGTTTCCATCTACTAGGGTAAGTATCTGCTGATCAATGTAAAGGTTAAACAGTTTTGATACGATTAATAATAAATTAGGTCCACCGAGTTCGAAGTAAATGGATGCCATCCTATCTACTCCATAACTACTTGAGGTCCTAAGTGAGTTGATGGATTTACAAATGTTGTCGTAAGTGAAGTTAATGGATTCCATATGGTTAGTAGCCATGTTGATCATGTCTATTTCAATGTCATCCAAGGGCTTACCTCTACTAGCGAAGAAATAGCTGAACAGGTTGACGATAATATTATGGTCGTTGACTATTAACCCATCTCGTAAAATACATGGAATATCACTATTCTGGAAAGGTTTGAGGCGTTTATTGAACAGCCGTACCAAGTTTGTATCTAGGAGCTACTGTGAATTGCTGATAACTCTTCTTTAATAGCCTTTAACCTGTGGACTTCTTTTAGTTGATTAAGGGTCATGGTAATTTCCTCGAATGCTGAAAAGTCATTTGACTTAAAATAGTACTTCTGTAGGCATTTTAGCTTCTTACGAAAATGAAGTGATATGTACAAGTCATTTGGCTCAATTATATTGCTTATTTTAATAGGTGCAATCGAATCGAAACACGATTCATTAATGTGATAAAAAATATCTAGTGCTTCTGTAAGACTATTGGATAAGAAAAAATTGTCCCAGTCAGAGTAACTTAGAAGGGTGTGTAGGAGATTCCAGTCCACATTTTTTATATTCTCTGTATTGTCCAGTTCTTGCAATTTACGATTATTGAAGTGACTAAAATTAGAAGGAGTAGCACATAGAATCATTTTGTAGTCACTGCTTTCCAGCTCTTTACTAACTTGAAGTGATAGAGGAGTGACATTATGACAGAAAATGAAGTCAATAATGTTATTATATTTCGTGGAAGTGTGTACACATTGTGTCCAATACTGCATATCTAATACAGTAAGAAGATTTTCTTCATCATGTGACAGTCCTCTGCCAACATTCAAGTCTATCGTAAGAAGATTATAGTCACCTGCGATGACTTCCGCATTATAATTCATGGCAGAGGTATGTACAAAAGCATTAATAATGGTGTTATATACAGCAGTCAATGTGTTATGGGTTCTATATATGCATCCAAAAAGTAAACTGTGGTTGGGAGTATTAACTGCGATCCAGACCAACTCTTGTACCTTATATAGTATTTTGTCATCGATTTTATTAGGACAAAAAACAAACACGTATATTAGACAGTAAGCACCCCATCTACATTCTACGTTGTCGAGATATGACATATAGTCCCGAATCGCTAATTCTGAGTCAGTTATTGAAGAGGAACATTCATGTTTCTGCCACAAATATTAATGAAGGTTTAGCTAATAAGGCTATCGTTGTTAGTAGTTGATATTTTACTAAGAAGTGAGCGGGCGTCAATTACTATAAAGTTCCAAAATGAAGACTGAATCGTGAAGAATCGAATAAGATCTTTGTTTAAATTATTCGTGTTTGGTATAACTAGATGTTAGTTTAAAACGGCAGTCTGAATATTTGAGCTAATACCTAAGCAAGCTGTAAAGCTAAGGAGACTAAAGACCGCCTGATGCCTTAATATTATTATGGTTGTCAGAGATATTAGGATGTTCTGAGTAGCTTGAGTTAAGCGATAGGGCAGCTCGTTGGCGATGCGCAAATGATGGAGGGTGTCCTAGTAGCCCATCAGGTGTAAAATTATAAGGTTGAAGAGGGAGAGTAAAGAAATTTATGCGATCTGAGTAGGTCATGTATAGGGTAGGATTACCAGGGCTTAGAGAATACTGGTGTGTATTTGGCGACCTTGAATTTCTCACGAAGTTATTTGCGTCAGAGTAAGCAAAGAGTGTTGTGTACTTGTTCACCATGTGGCCTACGCTGGTAGTTAAATGAGCTATGTTTCGATTCGTTACGTACAGCCTGTGAGTACTTACGACCTTGATTACTACCGAGTCGACTACCTTTAGAAAATGATGTCTTGTAACCAGCCTTGCCATATAACGATGTGATTGGCATAGTGGTATCCTGCCCTCTTTGTGTAGATGAGGTCATAAAACCTTGATTAAAGCTTACCTATAGTTTTGACGATTTTCTTGTCTTCCTTTTCATTATACTTAAGTTGTTTAATGGGCCAACCGTGGCTTTTACCTGAGCTTCGGGTGTTCGCGTTTTTTCACCTAATGAAGAACTAGAGGGCTTAATATTGGAGGTTGTGTGGTCTAAATCTACATCACTTAGAAGGTTGTCAGAGGTTTGTCCTGTTATTGGCACGTCTTGTAGCATGACGCCCGTTTGTTGATTAACAGTATCATCATAGGATTCTGTAGTAGTACTAAACGGTGTAGTTGGGCATTTTACAATAATTATGTCCTGCTTAACTTTACCTATATCTTTGGATTGTAGTTTTATCCTTAACTATACGGACCTTCTTATACTTAGTAGATGCAGTTATTAATTATTCAGCTTGTTTTGATTGAACTGCTGCAGATTGAGAATCAAATCGGAAGACAATAGGTCATGAGTACTTCTGATGTTTTTTGGTAAGGCGGAGGAATTGACAAGAACAATCTGAAAGAATAGCTGCCTTTCGTAAAGAATACCTAACGGTTCTTAGTGGTGCCTTATCCGGTATATTGTAAACAATTACATTTTGATGGGATATCAAACGCTTAGTTACTTCCGTAGCAATGAAGTCGATTACGGTTTCCACTTTTGTAACGTCATCCAGTACAGGTAAAGCTGTATCCTATGTCAGTAGCAATTTAAGGGGCGGCAGTACATTCAGTTCTTGTTTGATGCCACATACTATGACTGAGAATGATTCCATTTTAGAACGCATTTCTGCTGACTGACAAGTCAAATGCTGTAATTCATATTTAACTTTCTTGATGCTACTGTTCTGTGACGTGCAACCCCTATCGGATATTTTCGATAGTTGGATTACTGGTGTGAAGTAGAGCATTACTGGGTCAGTCAAACTCGTAGTCACCTAGATTAGAAGTTTTTTATGTATTAAAGTTGTTATTAACTGAGCACTGTGGGCTTTGACAAGCTCTCTTTTAAGAGAGACGACTCATAAGTAAATAATTATAGTCAATGTAAACTAGCAGAAATATTAGCGTAAACCAAAACAGACAAGTGTAATAATTATTAGCTTTTCTTGAAAACATTCAACTAGTTACCACAAAAGTTGAACGGGTCTGTTCTGTGAATGACAGATTATAAGAGTGCTTGAGTACTAAGTCCAATTACTGATTAAGGTCTTGATAACTTATTACCGTTAATAGGCGTTTACCTCCAAAATATATCCTTTCACACTTAAAAGCATTAAAGGACTGATTTCAATGTTGATCACCGTACGGAGAAATTGTTGACTTAAACAATGATGCTGATGATGTGTGTGCAAATTCTTAGAGAGGGAATTTCAAGATCATCAGTGAATAGAAACAGTCTACATATATCGAAGTATTTGTATGTAATTTATGCTAGCTACAAAGAGAATTGGGACTAAAACGGTGACATGTATGGTATCACATGCAACCTGCTTTAGATATGCCTAGGTACAACATAAATACCAAGTGCTAAAAGCTTTGAATAATAAAGATAACATTAAAAAATCAGAGTGATAAGTCATATAAGGACTTGTTTTGGAAAAAACCATATTGGGACCTAGAAATAAATCATTCATAGAGTAGATAATCAAACATTTCGTTAAAAACAGTATTTTCCATCAATCTAAAAACAATAAAAACTTTTTCCTGATATAAAGAGCGAGCCAATTTTACAGGCACGATAGAAAAGGAACATCAAACCATAGTAGGGTTGAACGGTTACACAAAATAAGTCTACTACGACAAATAAACATCCAACGCTGAAGTTTGTAGTAACGTAGTGAGACATTCAGTTGTGTAGATGATGACCAGAAATGGGAAAGTTTATATACATTTAGGTATAGTTATTAAACTTTACGGAATGCGGAATTTCGAACTGCAAGGGGCAATAAAATCATACACACGGAGTGCAGTGTTTCTGAAAAGAGATATATTGGTTGATAAAGTCCGATTGTTGGAAAGCGAGTAAGCTTTGGTTAGCGGACGTGGGTTTTACGAAATCGACCTTGTCCAGAGGTTTGTGAGAGTGAGATAAGCCTTCTGCACGGCTCCTTGGGAAGTTATAGGTTTTTATTTAGTCCATTTGCCAGTTATATACCTTGAGATACTAAGAAAAGAGTGGAAAAGGAAAGCCGGGCCGTAGTACAGAACGGATCGGATAAGAATTAGAATGTATTCACCCTGGTATACCAGATAATCGAATAATCAAGCAGTTGACTTTTTTACTAGGAACTATGCCATCGTTTAGGAATACAAGACAAACAGCAATAAGTGTAGCATCCAGTGGTAGATGTTCGTTCTGCCCAGAAATTGTATTTTATTTTATCAACTCAACTGGATGATAGGGTGTTGTAATTTCCTTGTTAAATATAGAGACAGTAGATAACCCGTCTATATAAAAGGCAAAAATATATCAGAAAAATGGAGGAAACTGGCATTTAGATGAAAATAAGGCCAACGAACTAGAGTGTCAAAATATGAAGAGGATATTTTGTCTGTTGTTTGGACTAGTGAGGAAAGGAAAACGGCGTAAGTTGTTGACAACACAGGCTTGTGATGTGAGCTGTAAACTCGTACGCTAGGTGATCTGTGACCTACCATGCCTGGATTTTCAGATAGTTCGGGTGAGAGTTGCGGGGTCTCATTCGTATAGAGGTATAAGTTTATCATGAGTTTAAATTTTAGTAAATTATCACAGAAGCGGATAGAAGATGGTAATCTATTCCGTAGACTGTAGAGTGTTGTAAGAAGGTTATTTCGTGATTGATGTTTGCATTTTTTGGTATACAGTGTTCGAGCCAGATCTTTTAGGTTATGTTGGTGTGCGGTCTTGCAGAAGGAAGAAGAGGTTAAGAAAGTGAAGCCGTGAATTATTTTATGTAAAAATGTAAGGTTAGTTTCAGGTGGTGTCTCCGTAGGGGTTCTATGGAAAGCAATCAACATCTTTTTATATCTGTTGTTACACTTATGCTCTAGTAATCGTCAGGTGAAAGTTCTCTGAAGATTTTCGGTTAGTATGGTATCTGTGTAATTTATACTAGAGAAGACAAAGGAGCAGCATTCTAAGATAGGACGTACACACATTCTGTATATTGCAAGCTTGGCTTCCTTAGTGTAAAAATTTCGAGGAATAAAGCCGAATTCGTCGTCTTGACTTGGATATAAAAGATGACACATGCTCAGTAAGACTTAAGGCTCTTGCTGTAGCATATAACCAAGTCATATATGGAGCTGTGTTTGGATTTTATATTCTTACACTTGCTGTTTCTTAACGGTAGTTGCCGTTTCTGACTCCAGACCGATAGGCTATCTAGGTCTTTTTGGATGTCGGATGTACCTTCATTAGATGTACTAGGCTTAAAGCTGTGCACTATTTTCAGGTCATCCGCATACAGGTGTGGTTTGTCAAAATGTATGAATTTATACATATCATTTATAAACTTGAGAAAGAAAAGAGGACCTAGAATACTCCCTGAACAACCCAACTAGTAATAAGTTTGGGTAAAGAGTGGTGGTCATTATGTTTAACTACCTGGCTCCTTCTTATGATAAATGAGTTGAGCCAAGAGTGTAATGGGTCTTTAATTCTGAACGACTTTAGTTTGTAGAGAAGTTTATGATGTTGGACTTTATCAAAAGCTTTCTTGAAGTCGAGAAAAGACGGCCCCCTTGTCGTGCTGATTGATTATATCGTTAGGATAGTCTAATGGGCACGTGCCACATTACCTAATTTTTAGAAACCCGTGTTGCGAGATGGAGATCAGATTCTGTTTCTGGAGATACTGAAATATTTCAATCTTAACTACTTGTTCGATCACTCTAGAGATGATAGACGTTAGTTTAATTGGTCGGTAGTTTTCTACATTTGAAACCGGTCCACTTTTGATTTTGGGGATAATGTATGTGGTTTTTCAGGTCGTCGGGTAGCATGCAGTAGAGAGTGATACTGTAAAAAATTTAGAAGTAGTAGATGGGGGGTTTTGTTTCCTTTTTTAACCATGGTTACTGGGATACCATCAGGCCCTTCAGTATTTGAGTACTTTGGCGTATGA
This sequence comes from Schistosoma japonicum, assembly GCA_025215515.1. NCBI lineage: Eukaryota > Metazoa > Platyhelminthes > Trematoda > Strigeidida > Schistosomatidae > Schistosoma > Schistosoma japonicum. The sequence goes on along the minus strand of CM046061.1, from coordinate 57,715,096 downwards.
TATCTAGAGATAACGGGTAATATCTACGGGCCTATAGTTATGCAAGTTAGTCTTATCACCTGATTTAAGTCGATGGCATATGTATGAGGTCTTCTGTCCATTCAGATAAGTGCCTATTGCTAAAGAACGGTCAAACAGTTTCAGTAAGAGTAATCGGGTATTAGGTCTACCGAGTTTAAAGTAAATCGAGACTATGCTATCTACTCCATAACTACTTGAGGTCCTAAGTGAGTTTATGAATTTACAAATGTGGTTATAAGTGGTTAAACTTCGTGTACATAGTGTCTACCTCAGTATCGTCCAGAGGTTAACCTCTGTTGGCGAAGACCTACCTGAACAGGTTGGCTGTAGTATTATGGTCATTGATAACTAAGCTATCACGTGGAATGCAAGAAATAGCACCATTTTGAATAGATTTAAGACGCTTATTATTCAACCGTACCAAGTTATGTACCGTGGAGTTACTGTGTATTGTTGAAAACTCTTCATTAATCACTTTTTACCTGTTGACATTTTTATTTGGTTATAAAAAATAATGGTAATTCTTACGAATGCTGAGAAGTCATCTGATTAGGCGTCTTAGCTTCTTACAGTAATGAAGTGGTATGTACTAATCATCTGATCTAATTGTACCTTATATGCGGTGGACTCCAAACTCGACTCATTAATTTGATAAGGATGTCTAGTACATGTGAAAGACTATTAGACAAAAATAAATTGCTCCAGTCAGAGAATCTTAGAAGGCTCTAAGAGCACCAATTTTGATTAACAAAGACCAGATCATCTGATAAAATCGTTTTCGAATTATATCAGGATTATGATGCTTATATTATGCTTGTAAATACCTGTTTCAATCAACTTTAATATGTACCATTATGTACCACCACCAAATGTTAGGTGTTGTTTTCACTATTATTGTAAATTATATATATCCTTATTCACTGCTGTTTTCTTTCTGTCATTTGTGGCTTTGGTTGTTAGAATGTTTCTTGAAAGACAACCTACGAAGTGCAGTTGAATCCAAAGTAACCTTCGATTATTTACTTGCTGTTTTAGTCTTCTTATAAGTATGTAAACGGGAATATGTACGTCACTTCATCAAAGTGCACTTTAACAACGACAACCTTGAATTTCCTTAAAAGTCATATATAATTTAGAAAATTTAGCTGTTTGCACTCAATCGTTCTAATGTAAAAAGTCGCTTAGAATTCACGTTTGTTTAATGCAGAGAGAAACTGAAAGGGTGTTTTTCTTGATAGTATCACTTTGACTATTAAGTAATTCAGAATTATTTATAAACGTGACGAAAATATATCAAAAAGTGTGCTTTGTCTGTGTATATTTATTCGAGATGGGTATTATCTGTAGTAGCAATCATAGGTATTTTAGTCACATTAACTTTAATAACAGTATCGAATAAATTCTGACAACCAGCACACCAATACATACCATCTTTCGATTGCATTCCAAATCACAAGAATCCGGCCTCTTTAGACAAAACAGGTCGTCATAATAGACAAGGAAAGGTAAAATAATAATTGCATACTAGTTAATAATATGCGACAAATATGCTGATTAGTCACTGCAGCAAGCTTTCAGAATACTAATTATTCTTATCCCGAAAGTCAAATCAACGGTAACAATACGTGGTTGTAAGTTTATGTCATACAAAATAGCCGATATACCTGATAATACAACGTTCACAACTACAACATAGACTTTAGTGAGATATAAAGAAGTCTAAAACAATAAGCTAATAAACAGTACTCTGCACTATTTAACATATATTTGGTACCACTTTGTTCCACGAGCGTCACAACCAATTCTATGCGATAACTATAGAGGTCCAATAACAGAAGACGACTCAACCAAACAGTGTTCAATATTGTCAATGCGACCGCTTCTTTGACAACATGTCTACTTGCTAGGACCCTTGCGTTTTGACGACGAATAAGTACATGACTAACGGAATGATAAGTAAAATAAAAATTTGTCTTAGCCTAACAAAACCTAGTACTCCAGTTCGCTCACTGTATCATTTCACCCGTGGTTGGTCATCAGTCTGACGTGGCTTTCTACTTTGACATTACGATAATAGTGGTTGGAAAAAATATTTTTCTATTGTAAGGTTAATCGATATCGAGATATGGCATACTAAAATTGAAAAATATCTTGGCTAAGCTAATGAAAAAATATGCTAAAGTCATAATTAATGTTTATCATAAGTGTTTGTTGTGCTCTTTGTTGGCAAACTGGCCTACATTTATTCATACCTAAAGGATTGTAAATTGAGAGTTATAAAGTAAATAAATATTAATTATAGTGTGCGTATGTACGAATATTGTTTTTAAAGCTCAGGCTTAGTAGCAATCTATTTGACAGACAAGCTAGTCGATAATACAATATACTAGGATATGAACATGTGCAAAATTCATACTGTTTGTATAAAAATCACTCCATTTTTACTGCATTAGGCATTTCTCTCTTAACTTGTAATGTCACATTGAAAGTTCTTTCAACAATTCCAAGTTTATATCGAGTCTAATGCAATCGATGGTGGGTAGCGCCTTTTATATCTGTCGCTTAAATGTTAAGGAAAGGCCGAATTGGTTATTGAAGAGAGTGTTTAATTGATACCATTCGTAGGATTCAAAGGAGCTAAGGAGATACAATGATGGTTTTTTGGTTAGCCATATGTTAATGCTCGTGAGCTGTTGGATAACTTAGTTGATAAAGCACATGCTGACCACGGTAGTGTAGACGGACGGATGGAAAACTGCTCAGTAACTATGGAGCAGATAAATTATACGTAGAATTTGAATTCTTTAGAAACTATGGTAAGGATTGCAAAACTGCAGCTGTTACGAGTAAAGTTTTCAGAGTTTGTCGATAAGATAACGGAAAGTAATAAAGAACCAACCGTCGCCGTACTTACTATATTCACTTTGTTTACTGCGCTAGTGTCGACAAGGTAGCGAATCCTCGTCATTACATCGGTGATTAGTGGCAGGCATCAATTTCAACCGGCTAGATATCCAAGACTTTAAGATTTACGCACAAAGGAACCTTCTACAGAAACGAAAATTTCAGTCTTCTCGATATTATATATTAACGAGCCAGACTATTTAAGTAGCATTTCGAAGTAACTAAAGTTTCCACACTGTTAATATTTTATTCTTACAAAATATGCATTTTGTTTTAAAAATGCTTTGTCCTATGCTTATTGTTTTCGTTAAGTGATGCAGTATTTTATGTAGTGTGCACTGACTTGCGGATAGGCGTTGCCATATGTTGAACCGTCACAGCATGCACGCGACTGTTATAAGGAAATTTTGTGACAATGTTAAGAAAGCTATTATAGGACTATGAAAAAACAGTTCACGAGAAGACTCCACTTGTTTTCGTTGTTCCGACGTTTTACGTCTGAAGCATTTAAGTGGGGTGTTAATTCAGACACATTCAGTCTAACTACATCTAATACTGTCAGCCACGACGCTCATGCATTTGTGCTGTTTGCTGTTGATTGTATCTATGATAATTCGTATGGCCCTTGTATAAATAACGTGTTATCAAGACTATGATTTGCAAATACACTTGCCATCAAATTTTTAGTTGCATACATGTACATTGTTATAATTACTGTATGTGGTTTAGGTTGCGCATTTCGATCTGTGGTTGTGTTGTGTACTTCATTTTAAATCACGTGCCCAAACTTCCCTAAAATATACTTTTTCGAATTCAATATTATAGGCAAAGGCCACCGAGTACTGATGAAATGTATTTAATGAACTACTAAAGGTTCATTTCAAACAGTGTAGCGTTCATGCACTTGTTCGCGTGTACACTTCTTACGAATTACTACTAGGTCTCAGGAACAATATATTACCTTCGGTTGCATGTAGGTAAATTTTTTATAGCCTTATGGCTATATGAATGATGGCCAAATTATAGATAACACCTGTCATGGTCACTGATGACGTACATTTATAAATAAAACAGGTAAAAATCAAATGGGATCATCTTAGAATGCATATATATATGGCATTGTTAGTTCTAAAATACGAGGCATAAATAATTCGAAAGAATCCGTTCCGTTTTATTACTGACAGTTATTTACCCTATTGTTAATTAAGCGATTCAAAGTAACTTACTTTTACATAGAAAGCATCCGGATGGGAGCTCAAGACAGTCTAGGTCTACAATACGGGTATTTAGAAATTCAACCTAATGTTGTTTTTCTGACACTTGAGTACATCTTTATAAAGTATCACCAACCCTTTATAGTAATAATAAAAATCAAGTAATCACTCTTGTATTATATTGTAAACATAAAACAATTTTATTCTGTTTCTTCTTTATTATCCTGTTGAAGTAGTTTTCAAGACATTAGTTTGTCTAAAGAAAAATATATTAAGATGACAGCATACTATTGCAATTCAATACTGATGGTGCTGACAGGATAAATAAAATAAAATAATAATCGTGATTAAACTCTAAGATACAAAAAAACTGAGCAACATCAAGATTCTACCAATACTTAAGAAGCTTTCTGTGTAGATTACGTTACTTTAATGGGTCATTTACAAAAGAATGCTCCAAGGACTTGCTAATTTATTGACTATCAGACTTTCAGCTTCGATGTAATAATAAAGTGTAAGCTACTTACATGATCACTATACGAAAATAATAAGCACTCTGAGTCTGCATTGGTCTCATGTAGTTTCATCTTCACACAATACTTGTAAAAACAGCTTTGTGCGTTGTTCTAAAATGAAGCTGTTTGTCGGTGTATATCTAACTAGGAAGGGATAACTCAAAAATGGTAAGGAAGCCCCACTAACCATGAAATGAATACATTAGACTTATTTCGAAACAGAATAATGCCACATCTAGACCCTATAACTAAATCTGCAATAGAAAGGATCTAATACGGTTACATGCATGTAACGTAGTTTTACGGTAAAATAGAAAATATATAAACTGCTAACCAACAATTATGAATGGAAAAACAATAAAAATAAGTTGCGAAGAAATTCTTTTCATTATATGAATGAACAAGAAATTATGATTTACGCTACACTTTAATTCGTGAATCTGTTACTTAACCATACACTACCATAACTTGATACAAACCAATCAAGATGGCTATTGTTAAAAAGCGGTCACATAGAAAGTAATTTAACTGGAACATTTTGATATTTCAAATAAAATTAGTCTAGATACAGAAATAGCCCTTAGATTTTTGAAATGAGTAACATTCAAGGCCGAAGTATGGACCTGTGAAGGCCACTTCTAGTCTCGGACTTTCGGTTTCTGTTGTACTTTATTATGGGGTCGTTGTTCCGTAGCGAAGAGATGCAGTTATCTCAAATGTTTCTGCACACAGATATAGCTTATATGTGCATATCAGAGCTGGGGGAGTTGGGGCTAGTTCAGTTTCGTGATGTAAACAGTGATTAGTTTTGTTATTGTTTTAGACTGTCCCAGGTACCAACGCGTTCCAAAGAAAATTTGTAAATGAAGTTCGCAGATGTGACGAAATGGAGAGAAAACTAAGTAAAATTTCTATTTTAGTAGTACATCTGTATAGGATTTTTGGAAAAAGAGATTGCGAAAGATAAATTTCCTATATTGGATACAGGCGAGAATCCCGAGGCTCCTGCTCCGCGTGAAATTATCGACTTGGAAAGTATTTTCGAAAAACTAGAGAATGAACTTAAAGAAGTAAATTCAAGCGCCGAAAAACTGAAAAAGACGTATCTGGAATTATCTGAGCTCAAACAGATTCTGCGTAAAACGCAGACATTTTTTGACGAAGTAAGTTATTTATATATTTCCTTTAATGCGTCAGTGTAAAGTCTTTCGTGGCATATATTTCATTAGTCAGTTAATGGTCTGACGTAGTGATGTATCTTAACGAGCACTTCGTAAAGGGATAGTCAGAAATGTTCACATAAATTAGAGTTCGCGTATTCCAGTTTTATCATACAGATTTTTATTCATTAGTAATACATTATGTTAACTTATTGTTTTAACCTTGTTACTAGACATGTTTGACTAGTACGTCAAAGCTTGAAAATACATGATAACAGTTTATTATGACGTGGTAGGTCGATTATCTGCGCCACTTCACTGTCGGTTGAATTCATTGTGATGATATTGGTTAGCGATCACCATATCCAGATACTGGTCTTGGAATATGTTTTGCCTCCTCACTAGTCACGGTAGCCCCTTATAGTCAGTGATCCACTTTGTCTGTCAGTCCACTAGTCAGGTTTATTTCCGTTTAATCAGTTAAGCAGATGAGGAAGTTCGGCAAATGTGCTACTAACTACTCATTAACGGTGATATTTTGGTGAATTTCTCCCAAATCATACAGTTTTCTCTTCACTAGTAATAAGGATTTAAGCTTCAACCAAGTCCAGCACTGTGGCTCTTAATTGAACTATATGCTTGTGACAGCTTCAATCTATGCATATTGCTGAGTGAGGCTTGCTTCAGAAAATAACCACAATCTAATTACTGCTTGTTGATTACAAAAGAAAGCAGTCACTATTGAAGTAGTTGTGATGGTAAAGAATACAACAATCCTGAGTCTAGAATGTGTTGTCGTTTTCGGATTACGAACTTCAGTTGCTGTTTTTGCAGCGATATCCTCATACTTCGCATCATTGCACATGTACGTCGTTGTAAGCGTGGTTTGACTGATACAGTTATCACTTAGTTTAAATGCAGTCAGCCTTGGACGTCGGCGGTTTATCCGTTGCTCTTTTCCTTGTATTGCACATGGTTATACTTTACTGCCTGAGCCGTTGTCTGGTCCTTTTGTCGGTTTGTCCGACTTCGGTGTTGTACTACTGTGACTAATTTAGTGCCAAGCTTTACCGACTGAACGTCTGACCGTACCTTCCAATGATTTGCCCCTTCGTCGATTGAATCGTGAACAGGCATTACATGATCCTTCAATGTCGGAAGAAAACATTGGACTCCTTGGCGGTGAAGGGATAGGTGCTACTGGTGCCACTGGTGGATTACGTTTGGGGTAAGTCACAGTTATCGTATTTCTAGCATTTATAGCTTATTTAACTATCTATTTGTGATTTTTAAACTAGCGTAGGATCTCGATTATACTTTAATCCAATCAATAATCCCAGTTATAATCATGTAGAAATCGGTGTCATAATTGCAGTAATAAACGTCATGTAGAGTGGGTGTACAAAACTTTCGGAAATCATTTATCACTTCTGAGGACTTACTGATTGTAATTTTTTACTAATGGTCACAAATGCTTTGCTGAATTATGACGTACTTTCCTTATTCCATCAGATGCACTTTCGAGACACCGCTTAATTACTAAAAGTGCAGGACAGAGCAGCAGGACCTGATGGATTAACCCCTGAGATATTTAAGGACGGTGGTCCAGCTGCGAGATTAACTGAGGTCTTGGCTAGAATTTTGGAACTGGACGTAATCCCATCTGACTGGTCTCGAACACTAATCGTCCTAATCTATAAGAAAGGACAGAAGTCCTCGTGTGACAATTACCGAGCAATCAGTTTAACGAATAAAGTATCTAAAATATTGGCTTCAATAATACTTTGACACCTAACTGAAGCTCGTGAAGCGCAAACTCGAGAAAACCAAGGTGGTTTCAGACCCGGACGTGGTTGTATAGGCCAAATATTAACACTTCTGTAGGTTTTGGAACATAAGCATACTTTTAGACGCCCAACAATAGCTGTATTCCTTGACCTTAAGGCGGTGTTTGACTCTATCGATCGTGAGGTTATGTGGCGATGTCTGTCATTGAAAGGCATACCATAAAATTACATTAACCCTATACAAGCTCTTTACTCAAACACCACATATCGAGTCAGAGCTTATGGTGGACTGCCGTTGAAATTGATCACTTCAAGCAGTGTTTGCCAAGGTTGTCCACAATTCCCAGTTATATTTAATTTTATCATCGACATACCTTTAGAGTTAACATTCTCATCGTTTGACTTCTCCGTGGTTGAATTCCTTCCAGGAGATAAACTTACTGACTTAGAATATGCAGATGATATAGTTCTGTTGAGTGAAGATGCTGACAATATACGGAATCTTGTGACTACCTTAAGCATCAATTGCGAACGAATGACATGGCTCAGAATCGTTCGCAATGGCGCAGGTGCATCCACTCTTTGTGTTCTCTCAAAATCTAACCTTCCGAATTCCCTATCTTTCTCCTTACAAATTTATCTCACTGAATTATACTTTTCGAATCATATCTTCGCTCCCTAATTTTCTGCATTACTGCTAATACTTCTATTATCGTTATTACTCTTGGATTTGAACTGACAGTTGCGTCTCTGTGCTGATGTGGTATGGCGACCTGAACTGATGTACGTACGTACGAAGTTCTGCGTTGTATCTGTCTGTCTGTCTGTCTGTCAATGTAAACAGTATCATCATCAATAACGTAGAACCGGGAACATAGGGTCATAGATTCAAGTTACCAAATTACATTAACACTACAAGATAACGGAGGTAACATTATAACAATACAAGAAGTGAGGGTAAAGTAAAGGTGTGCAGGAAATAATAATAGAATTCAAGATTTAGATGAAGTTAAAGGGCAAATATACTTGCAGCACTGTAAGCGATTCTGAGCCGCGTCGCCAAGTGTCTCCAACCATTTATTGCGACTATCGTGTGGGCGTCTGAAAGTATGCTTATGTTCCGAAACCTACAGAAGTGTTAATATTTGGCCTATACAACCACGTCCGGGTCTGAAACCACCTTGGTTTTCTCGAGTTTGCGCTTCACGAGCTTTAGTTAAGTGTCAAAGTATTATTGAAGCCAATATTTTAGATACTTTATTCGTTAAACTGATTGCTCGGTAATTGTCACACGAGGACTTCTGTCCTTTCTTATAGATTAGGACGATTAGTGTTCGAGACCAGTCAGATGGGATTACGTCCAGTTCCAAGATTCTAGCCAAGACCTCAGTTAATCTCGCAGCTGGACCACCGTCCTTAAATATCTCAGGGGTTAATCCATCAGGTCCTGCTGTTCTCCCTCGCTTTAGATTCCGTATAACCTTCTCTAACTCACTGAGACTTGGGGGACCAATATCAGTTTGCTCTTCAGTTTGCGTGGTGATGATGGGCAACTGGGATAAGGTGTAGTGCCAGTTAAACTGTTTCCTAGTGTTGTGCCCATCGGTCTAATCTTCTGGATCGACAGTGAATAGTGGAGCCATCTTTTTCGGAGATAGTTTCACTTACAGTCGTATTTCTGATACTCATTTTTCTTGATAAGTCTGAACAGTTGCCCACTGTTACTTTTAGTAGGTTTTGATTATCCGACGTGTTACTAGGCTATTGAACTGTTGAGTTAAAAATGTTTGAATATGAACAAACCTAGAACACATCTCAACAAAATAAGTTAAATTCATTTTATTTTTTCTCTTGCCTTTTACTGCTTTTATATTTCAAATCTCTGGTCTTCATTTTGAAATGTAGGTTGTAGACAGCTAAAGAGGAACTAACGAGATAAAGTGAATTCATTCTATTCTACTCTAATATCGTTATTGCTTTTTCCAAATTATAAAGGCAAACTATGTTCACAGAATATTTGATTTCTGACTCGTACATTCTAGTTGAATATGGGTCACTCAGCAACATGCCGGATAACAAGCTGCTTTAAGATGAGTATTTAGGATTTTCTCAGTAATGAAGCTTGATTTTATGAATTCCAATGTCTGAAACTAAGTAAAGTTTCAAGGATAGTAATACTCATAATTACAAGATGCCTCCTTAAATTCTTGTACAAAAGTCAGCTTTATATTCATGTGGCTTTGTTTTGCTTGGTAGCTTTCAAACAAATTAACACAACTTACAAATAACAAATTGATTCTTATTTTAAATAGATTTCTTGCTGGGATTATTCTTCGTGAGAGGTTGCCAGCTTTCGAGCGCATGCTGTGGCGTGTGTGTCGAGGAAATGTTTTCCTTAAGCAAGCAGAGGTTGATGATCCATTAGAAGATTTTACAACGGTGAGTTGGGTAGTTCACAGCTATTTTGATAATTTCCTAAAAAGTCTACAGTTGTTTCATGCAATTAGAGTTGTAAAAGTGTATTGTAGTAACATGTGATGATATGTCGTTTCCCCAGTAATAACGTTTAGCATTTTGGTCGTGTTAATGCATTTTCTCAGGCCACTGTGGCTTATTAAGCGATACTTTATACTTAACCACTAATTATGGATAATTTTTATAGATGGTAATGCTCCGTTAAATCATTTAGATTTGTTATCAATGTTTACAATAATGAAAATACATTTTAAGACAGAAGTGTTCTTGTTGTATTTCTCGCTAATAACGACCCAGCTTCTCCTAATGCTTAGTATTCTTTGACACTGAACACTTGACAAGACCCCCAAATCAAACACGTTTGAACAAGAACAAATTGTATTCCGAAATAATAAGGATAGACAGAAGTAGGAATTCACAGTTAAAGAAACGTTAATCTATTTGTAGTATTTACATAAGAATCTTCTAGAGTCTTCTCCAATAATCCGCTAGAGCTAGTTGGCTTAGAAACAGCCAATCAGCGTGCGCCATAACTATCATGCACAGAACATGCTTTAATCTAATCTATATCCCACTAACAGTTCTAGTGTTTCGTCGTCATGATTGGTTCAAAAAAGTTCAAAAAATCTATATCTTATGTATATTACTGTACATTTGTATTATGGCGTATCGCCAAAATACAGGAGTTAGTTGTGTAATCCCTCTCGTAACAAAAGAATAATCTTATAAAATAATTATTTGTGCTATAATATACCGTATTTCCAATTGGTAAGAAATCACTATTAAAACTGAGGCAACAGCTTCACCGAAATCGAATCATGATACTGAAAGTGTGAAATATTGCGACTGTTAAATCAAGTTACATACACTCGAGTAACGTACAATGTTCAGTTCTAAAACCTGTTTATCGCCAATTCACATATACACATATCTGTTTAAAACAACCAATTATTTTCCGTTATCATTGTTAGTCCTACAAGAAATTAAACGGCGATTCATCAATCAGCTGTTTGTTTTCAGTTTTATTGTAATGCGATCATTTTTGCTAAACTAGTTCTCGTACTTTTTCGGTGTACTAAAGACTTATTTTTATTTTATTGTATTATTCGTAATACAGCTGTGTGATTTTATTTATGTTCACATTTCTTGCAGAGTATTCCCGTCCATAAGTCTGTGTTCTTAGTATTCTTCCAGGGTGATCAGCTTCGAACTCGCGTTAAAAAGATTTGTGATGGGTAAGTCTTAGGTTTTACTAACACTTGTCATATAACTTGTTCTTGCGGCTGTTTTCGTATCAGTATGCGTATAATAACTACTACATTAATATTTATACTGTTTCACGAAAGATAGTTACTTCCACCTGCTTTGACTACTACAGATATTGGGAGATAAGGAAAATAAACGACACTTAGTTTTGATTTTAGACATTTTAATTCAATATGTTCTTGAAATTAGTGTTTACCAATTTCGTACTCATTTTGACTTGTTCCATGAAGTTTGTCCATTTTCTTTAGATACGAGGCCTGTGCTAACTACCTATAATTTAGAATGACTGTCTTCTATACAAGCAAAATACATTAGATTCACAAACTGTTTAAGTCTCTTAAATGTTTAGTCTGTTAGACCGGTCATATAGTTCACTGTGCAAGATATTGTCAGAAAACTCGTTATGTATAGAAAAGAATAAAAATATCCTCTAACAAAACTATCCTTATATGTAATTTAAAAGCAATCAGTCTTTCCGTTCATGTATGAAACCAAATTGGTTCGGCATTCAAATATCATCTTATTGAATGCACTTGCGCTGTCGTTTCACATACGTTTTTGGTATTTACCGCCCTTAACAAAAGGTAAACTATTTAATCACAGGGTTGTCACAAGTTCAAAAACTAATATATCCATGTATTCTTACTATTATACTGATTTCATTCTTGAAGCTTGCCAGATTCGTTGATACTAGTTTCGACTTTTGTGTCAATTTCATCACACGTTCAGTAGTTTCTGAAAGGCGAGTTAATTAATGGTCACGTTTTCATTGGTAGGATCTACTTAAGGTGCAACAAAATGTACACATGAACAAAGTTTTATTTATTTAGTGCGGATATTTCTCATTATGAACTGACACCAGCTGCAGAACCATTAAACCGGATAGGTTTCTCGTTTCGAAATCCCAACTTGTAATGCTCTCATTCAAAGTGATTTGATAAACATTGTAGCTCTCTGATTTAGTAACTTCGGTTGATCCTGCCTTTTCTGTATTTATCATAATCTCTCCGTAGCTGCTACCTTGACGTAGTGATCAGAGTTGCATATCGGGAAGTTCTAATCGAGCTATGTTGGTTGGGCACTTGTTCCTTTAGGCCTTGTTATGCCAGGTAGGTTGGTTGAAGAGTGATACAAGAGGAAACAGCTAACTAGGGATTCGAGAAAATGTAATCATACCACTGGCTATACAGAGGTGCGGCGGCAGTAAAGTACTCTCTTCAGATAACCAGTATGACAGCTACCTTCTTGCAAAGTAGGGGTGTGGTTAGAAAGTTTCGGTGAGCAACACTGCAAGCATGTTCGGAATGCGTTTCTCGCCTCTGTAAATGTAAACTGTTGCTTCAGGACTGGTCCTCGTGAACACCTGAGCTAAAGATAGGAAATGAAGTAGTTTAGCACGTTAACCACTTCACTTATCTGGGAAGTCTGATTAACCTTGATGGGTTGGTCTCTGACGAAATCTCAGTACAAATTCAAATAGCTCGTTTGGCTTTTTCCAACTTACATCACCAATGAAGTAGGCGAGATATTCGTCTCTCAACGAACGGAAGAGTATACTGCGCAGTAGACTCCTGGATTTTTGCTAACAATCACTTATGCTCTGTCCGTCTGAATGGCAACATAAGAACTCGATAGATAGGGACATGCTGATGCTTTTTTTTCGTTTATGCTTATATCTCCACTGAATGCAGCTCCGATGGATTAAGAGATGATTTTTACAAGAATTCCAATGAATTGCAGGAAGCCAAACATTCAGACCTAGTGATCATTACAGGGGACTTTATTACCTTATTTAACAGGCTAAGTTAAGATGAAAACATTCATGCGAATTTTTCGTCTTCCCAGCCCAACAAACGGATTATTGAGACTGTCTCCTACGATTGTGTTTAGATTACCGTTTATTCTTGGAAACCACAAACCTCAAGCATATGGAAAGGCATTGTGTAACCAGGTGACCTCCTACATGAACATAGCAGTCGAAAAATTTACTATCCTGGTATCAGTTATCGTTATCCAGGCTAAATGGGAGACTGTCGCTCTTTTTGCATACTTTTTAACTCTGATCCATGCACGAGTGGAAGCTAACATCATGGTTTTACTGGACGTATACAGGTTACAACATGCTAGCCCTTTGGGTGTCAGTTATTGTACAAAATGGCCAATACTGCATTCGAGGAAGGATTAAATAATCATTTAGTTGATTACGGGCAGTGGGTCTATCTCGAATAAACCTGGAACGATTTTCAGATAGCTGTTAACGCACTAACGTTATCTGTAATCCAACCTGAATCAAAATGTTGGGAAAGATCAATGGATTTCCGAAACTTTTGCTTAGTTGATAGAAACTCGAAAACTTTTTCGAGCATGATCAAAGACTAGCTAGAAGTAGTGTGCAACAAAAGCGAAAGCAAAGTAGACGACTGATGGGATCTTTAATACTAGATAGCTGTTGCGATTCTTCAAGGAAATCGGTATTTGGAAGTGCGCTGTCTGTAAGACTACTCCGGTAAAGGATGGTTTAATAATCCACACTCAGGGCGGAAGTTTCAACCAATGAGCGGAGCACTTTTAGGAATAGCACACCTGGGTTCGAGCTACCTTTTAGTTATTGACTATCTCCAAACTACTTGAGTGGGAAATTTACTAATGTCTTCAAACTTTTGACTAGTCTGTAAGTAATTTGAAGCGAGGTAAAATAGCAGACCTGATAGGTTGACTCCAAGTATCTGTAAGGTTGGTGGTAAAGTTTAAGCAGGTAGGTTGACTGATATATTAGCTAAAGTGTGAGATTCGGATGTAATCCTACTTAAGTAGTGTATTGATAGCCGATCGTCCCAGTTTATGAGAACAGACAAAAATCCTCTTGTGATAGCCACAGATGAATCATTTTGATTAACATACCGTCTGGAATATTATCATTTATAATCATACGACTCTTGTCTGGAGAAAGGGAACGATAAACTTGGTTTGAGACTTGGGCGTGGATGCATTGATCGGATACCCACCGTGAGTTAGATTCTAGAACATATGCATATCTTTCTGATGTCAGATAATAGTGGTACTCTGACTAGAGAGCTAGTTTTGACTCCGTAGATTGAGAGGTACTCTGGAGATGCTTATTTTTTAAGGGCGTAGCTCATAAGTACATAAACCTTACGGTTTCCTTCTCAAACACTGTTGGTCAAGTCAGACCTGTGGCAAACTCTCATCGAAAGTGTCAGCCAAAGTAGTGTTCATCATAGTTTTTCTTATTTAGTTTCTTCACAGATGTCCTGCCAGAAACTACACTATTCTTCCAACGCCTCATAAATTAAATTCGTACTAGGAAGTCCAGTTTTCGACTTTGAATATGCTGATAAATTATTCCCATCCGGTGAAGATGCCGACAATATACAGTGTATCCTGAACGCCTTGAGTAACAATTCAAGAATGCATGGGATGCGTTTCTCTGCTTCTAAACACGAAACGTTATCTCAGACTGGTCTACATTATCACCTAGATCGGTCATAGGGAGTGTAGTAATTGATTGCATCGATCAGTTAATTCCATCAGCCCTGGTGGGTTAGTATGTACCAAAGTCTCTGCACGTGTTCAGTGAGCTCCCTTGGCTTTTGCAAATTTGTTTCATCTGTAACTTTTGTAGACAAGATAACTGTCTTTCAACGATAGGACGAGCATACTGACCATCAGTCCGCTCAGTATTAACCTACGATTGTGAAACATGGGCTACTAATATATAAGACATGTATACTCTAAAAGTCAGTAATTGTGGATGTCTTTGAAGTGTCACGAGCCCATCTTAGGATGTCCGAGCGTGCAATATTGATGTTAGGCCCAAAGTACTTGGAAAGAAACGTCCACTCAGTCTAAGGTTTAAATTCTTCATCGACTTGGGTGATTAGGACGTGTAATACGTATATCTGACCACACTTACCTCGTCGCACGTTGTTCACTGACAGGAGTAGGATGAGAAGAAAGCTTGGGGAGCCAAAACCAAAGCGTAACATCAGTCCATGAAGCCATTAATAGTTAGTCTGAGCCATGTATAATTCAGACTATTTATTTGAACTCTGTGTAACTATCATGGCTGGAAACATTGAGTGACGTGGTAGCAGTTGCTCTAATGTATCCGTTCATCTTCTAGATCTTAGGTTCTGATATTCTCTCATGCACATTTCTGTTTCTTTATTGTTGTACTAATCTTTTTAATTAGACTTCATCATGCTAATGTGGTATGATAACTTGGAACGATGAATGTTTGTGCCGGGTTCTTCGCTGCATATTACCGACTCATTGAGAAAAACCTTACAGAGAGTTTAATTAAATAATTGTTCATTTATACATGCGAGCCTAATTTTCTGATATATACCAAGAACTTAAATTTTTAATGGTTGGTTCGTGTTATTAGAGGCATCGCATAAGTAGCGAGTGGTGTGATTTATTTAAATTTGTCTGCTTTGTATGTTAATTCTGGAAAGTAGTATGGCTCTTAATGCTGTAAGTATTTTTGCTAACTTTAGATGCTGTGTTCACATATGTTCTACTCACTGTTTTAGTGACAATTTGTTGTGATATGATATGGTTTACGAAATGATTTTGGATTAAGTGAACATTATATTTAACACAGGTTCAATTCTTTGTGCTTCACTCTCAATGAAATCTTCCTGCTATCTCCAGATAAAAAGACAGTGCGAAACTAAGTATAATTCAAATAATTATGTACCATGATTTAAGTTGTGGTTCTAGATTTTTCAGATCACTGTTAAAATACATCGTACCTGGTTATTTGATGTCTTGTTACTTAAGTTGATTATTTTTTCTTATAGCAAGTTGTCTCACAAATAAAATATGGCTCAACACTGACTATATGATTCTGTACTTAGTACACGTGTCTTTGTCTTAGTAAAATTCCTTTTTCGTTAATTGTGATTGATGTACTTTTCTCTTTAGATTCCATGCAACTCTGTATCCTTGCCCAGATTCACAAGCCGATCGGCGCAACATGGCTATTGAAGTAATGGGCCAAATTCAAGATTTGGAAACGGTGCTAACACAAACTAAACAACATCGTCAACGTATTTTGGAAACAGCTGCTAAAAATTTACGCATCTGGTTTATAAGGGTTAGAAAAATTAAGGGTATTTATCATACCCTGAATTTATTCAATCTGGATGTGACCACAAAATGTATGGTCGGCGAATGTTGGTGTGCAGTGAATGATGTGGATAAAATTAATTTAGCTCTGCGTCGTGGTATGGAGCGCAGCAATAGTACTTTACAACCGATCTTAAATGGAATAGTGACGACAGAAAATCCTCCGACGTATCATAGAACAAATAAATTCACATATGCTTTCCAAAGTATTATTGATGCTTACGGAGTTGCACGTTATCGAGAAGTAAATCCAGCGCTCTTCACAATTATCACATTTCCATTCTTATTTGCTGTGATGTTTGGAGATGCTGGTCATGGAATGCTTATGTTTCTTTTCGCATTATGGATGGTTGTATGTGAGCGGAAATTGAGTGTAAGTTCGGTCGGAATTCAAATTATGATGTTAATTAATCAAATCCAGTTACATCATTCTTTGAAACGAAATTTTTATTAAGACTTCTTTTACGAACTTCACTGTTGAAATTTCGAGCATTAGGACACTATTTTTCGCATGTCTTTCTGGTATCGTGCTACTGTAAATTTGTCATATTGAATCCACCAACTTCTTCAAGTTAAGCAAATTGTAAATGCATCACCATATAGCTGGTTGCGTTATGTTACATACTAAAAAAATCATATGTTTATATATCAAGGTCATCTTTTGTTCATTCTATCAATACTTCAAATATACTTACCGAAGTTTTCATGTTTTGTATACCTTTTGATTATTAAAGTATGAATTTAAATCTTCATTTATTTTAATGTTATACATCGTCGATTGTTTCTATTTGTTGTGTCCTTAATTTTGAATGATCAATATCGATTTGCCTTCATTATTGTATTGCAAGTTGTGTGCTTATGAGGACCATTAGTGTGAAACCAACTAATCAGAATAGTACAAAAGGACTTCTTTAAATTCACGTTTATTATATATTCGGTTATTCCTGTATGAATACCATTATTATGCGCCACTAATATTCACTAAAATAATAGATATCAGAGGAAGCTAAAATAAAATAGACGAAAGTAGGAGTAAACGAAAAGTGATGAAATGGTAATAGATTAAAGTATGAAGAGTGAATGTTACTTATCTGTGTCGCCTTGGCTTTCTAATAACTAACTTCTGTTATGTAGAAAATTCTAGTCAGATAACATGCATCTTGATACACAATTCGGCAACAGCCAGTGGTTTCTATAACTCGTGCAATCCCCTTGTTTTAATGGATTCCAACACAAACTAATCAGTAGATATCGCACGCTAGAGTAACTGTCAGTTTGGGATGTGTAATATATGTATGGATAGCAACTTAATAACAATGTTTTTTCTGTCCTCTATAACCACCATCGAATTTCGCGAACGAAGCTGAGTCTATTTTCGCATCTAAATGAGTAACTTCTGCAAATACATTCACTTGAACCATGTTTATTTCGTGAGGATGGGTGATGTTTCCAAACTTGTGTCAAGCAGTATTCAAACTTGCGACCTCATGGTTAGTAATATAATCTGTCAATCATTAGGTTGTATCAAATTTTAATTCCTTTACTATTCGTTTCATGATTCCATTGTTGTGAAAGTCAGAGTTAGATATACGTGTTACACAATGATATTTTACAAGGCTTCTTTCAAGTCTTTTTAAACTAAGGGTTCTATGTATATGGTTAACAAATGTTATACATGTTTTGAGGGGTTATAATCGCAGTGTTTCATAAAAACATAGGAATCGACAGTTTTGGAAGAAACAGAAAATGAAACGTCATGTGTAAATATTAGCATTTTAAAATTAAAAATTTTGGATAATAATTGTCATTGATTCAGTGTGATTGAATGCATTGTTAATGTCTTTATTATTTTTACAAACTATGTATATTTTTTAGGCTAACAAATCTGGAGGTGAAATTTGGAATATATTTTTTAATGGCCGTTATATCATGCTTCTTATGGGGTTATTTTCAATTTATACTGGATTGATATATAACGACATATTCTCACTGTCTGCCAATATTTTCGGGTCCTCATGGTATCCGACATACGACAGTAGTGCTTTATCTAAGGATACTACGCTCCAGTTAGAACCTCGGACAAGTGTGAATGTTTCAGACCGAATGTATGCCGGATATCCTTATCCTTTTGGTTTGGATCCTGTGTGGCAGTTATCTGTTAATAAAATCTCGTTGACTAATTCGATCAAGATGAAGATGTCTGTCGTATTGGGGGTACTACATATGCTGTTGGGTATTAGTTTAGGGGCTTTCAATTACAGGTAAATCCTTTCTGTAGATTTTATTTTTCATATTTACTGCAACACATGTTTTGAATGACTGCTCTATACCACCTATCGTTTTCATTAGGTTTCTCATCACGTTTTACCATTTATAACAATAAATTATTCTGTGGGATATTGAATAGTCATAGTGATTATTCCTTACTTTTACTTTTCACGCACATTGATTATTTTTGAGCAATATTATTACATATTTGTTGTTTTTACCAACTCGAGTTATCGTTAATAATTAAATATATATATAAGCCCAGGTAGTTTTTCGACTGTGCTTTGTCTTGAGTTTTTCAAACATTCACTTGCGATTTCATAGCAATGCGAGCAGCAATAATATTGATCCTTCAATCTTTAAAATCCAAAGACGGAAGAAAAACATCGTATTAGGAGTTTTACTTAATTATAAATATGTATGATCAACATAGAACCTGGCACATGTGTACATCAGTCCAAGTTGCCATACCTGTATGGCACCGTAAGATTAACACCATATTAGTGGAAGTTATTTCAATAATAATAATAATAATAATAATAACAATAATAATAATGAGTGAACATATAGAATTTTAGTCAAGGGAGATGGAGATGGAATGTGGAAAGAAAGTTATGGAATAATTTAAAGCTCACGGTTTAAGGGAGGACAATGTGTGAATTAAACTGCGCCATTGTGACCGATTCTGGGCTATGTCACTCAGTGTTTCTAGCCACTGGTTACGGTATTCGTGAGGACTCCATCCAGATAGTCTGCAGCTACTGACAAGACTCAAACCAGCAGTCGGTGACTTGATGGACTGATGCCATGTTTTAGTTTGGCTGCCTCTAACTCTCTTCCATCCTGCTCATATATCAGCCAACATCGCGCGTCGAGGCAGACGGTGGTTGGACATGCGTAACACATATCCCAGCCACCTCAGTCGATGAAGATTCACAACCTCATCGATTGATTTACCACTTTTACTTAATACCCGTCATCTAACCTCTTTATTTTCAACCGTAGCTGCTACCTTGACGTGGTGGTCGAACTTGCCTATAGTGATGACCCAACTGAGCTATATTGGCTGGAATGCATGTTCCTCAAGGTCCTACCATGCCAAGCAGGTCTGTTTGAGGGAGATAAGACTGAAAACAGCAACCTAAGGTCTGAGGGCGAAGTCGTACTGCTGACTGCAGCGAGGTGTGACAGCAGTAAGGTATTTCCCTCAAATAACCAGCATCTGCAGCGATGCTGCCTTAACGGAAGAAAGGGGTTAGATAAAGTCGACCCTAAAAATGTCACACCCCACATTACTCCACGGATTTTCGTCTCCGGCAGTAAGGCCTTCTAAATAACGAAGCTAACACTTCAAAAACTTCCCATAACAAGGCCGTGCGTAACCGGTTTCAAGCAGTTGTCCCTTGGGCTATGCGATCGCGCTCCCAGGTCACTATGACCAATACTAACGCAGTTTTTTTGCAGGTACCTCAAGGAATAATATCCTTCCATGGTGTGGGCATCCAGGAAGTGAAAATTGCCCTCATACGTCTAACAGCACACATGATCATCTTCAAGGTCATATCTCATCATCAACTCTTAATAACTCTATTATAATTTCATCACCTCGCGCCTCTCATGCTAATGATTTGAGTTCACGAAACGTTGAAAGAGCAGTAATATCTACTAATAAACTAGACCTAAAGGTTAGAAAAACTCAGTGGATTTCAGCTGCATCTGCTGAACTGATAGATACTCGGCAACACATCCCATCTGGTTCTGAACATGATGAGCAACGTAGGCAACTTAAACACAAACTAATCAAAAGCTTACACAATGATCGTGAGCAGTGGTGGGTGGCGAAAGCTAAAGAGATGGAAAAGGCAGCGGCAATAGGTAACAGTAGGCAACTGTTCAGACTTATAAAGGAAACGGGTATCATGAACCCAACTGTAAGTGAAACTATCTGCGAAAAAGATGGTTCCATTATTCACTGTCAATCCAGAAGATTAGACCGATGGGCAGAACACTTTAGGGAACAGTTGAACTGGCCCACGGCGTCATCCCTGCTGCCCACCATCCCCAAACAATCTGAATGGCAAATTAACATTGGTCCCCCAAGTCTCAGTGAGGTTGTGAAGGCTATTGGAAACGTAAAGCGAGGGAGAGCGGCAGGACCAGATGGATTGACTCCTGATATATTTAAGGAAGGTGGTCCAGTCTTAGCAGCCAGATTAACTGAGATCTTGGCTAGAATTTGGGAACTAGACGTAATCCCATCTGACTGGTCTCGAACACTAACCATTCCGGTCTTTAAGAAAGGACAGAAGTCCTCGTGTGACAATTACCGAGGAATCAGTTTAACGAATAAAGTATCTAAAATATTGGCTTCAATAATACTTTGACACTTAACTAAAGCTCGTGAAGCGCAAACTCGAGAAAACCAAGGTGGTTTCAGACCCGGACGTGGTTATATAGACCAGACATTCCCTTCGTTGAGAGTCGAATATCTCGCCTACTCCATTGGTGATGTAAGTTGGAAAAAGCCAAACGAGCTATTTGAATTTGTACAGAGATTTCGTCAGAGACCAACCCATCAAGGTTAATCAGACTTTCCAGATAAGACCTCTGAAGATAATCCATCCAAACCCACCGCTTTACCTCGTCTCAGATTAGCTATAGCCTTTTTGACTTTGACAAGAGTTGGTGGGACCTAAGTCGACTTTTCATTCAGGCTGTCTTAAAATAGTGGGAAGTTCCAGAGCAGCTGAAGGCCAACTGAACTGCTCCTTGAAGTTTTCAGCCCATCGTTTCAAACGTCTAGTCAGAGAGCAGATGAACGTTCCATCTTTTTAAAGATTATTTTACCAACACTTGACTATTTAGACGCCGTTTCCTTTGTTAGGTTGAAAAGTTTTCTTGTGTCACCTAACGTCGCTGCCTTTTCCATGTCCTTTGCTTTCGTAACCCACCACTGCTCACGGTCGTTTCGCAGACTTCTTTTCAGTTTGTACCTGATTAATCTTTGCCCTTTATCGTGTTCGGATCTCGACAGGATAAGTTTTCGGGAGTCCATCAACTCGACAGATGTCGCCGAGACCCACTTATTTTTTTGACATGTTAATTTGAGTTCTTGATAGATGTCACTGTAGATACCGCAGCTGTTTGAACATGTTGCCAAGCAATATCTAGTTGGGTCGCATCTTTACAATTGCCTAAGTGATTCTTTAGTTGTTCCTGGAATTTAATCTTGGCTGTTTCGTTGCTGGACTGAATTCTAATGGGTCTTCCTGTAGTGGTTATTCTTCACCCAGTAAGACGTATGCAAATACCTGCTCGTACTAAGTCATGATCAGAATCCGAACATGTACTCTAGAAAGATCGACAATCTTCTATCAAGACCCTCCAACGGTGACTGATGGCGATATGGTCTATTTGAGTCCACCTTTGAGTAGGATTAGGAGGTAGCCATGTTAGACGATGTCACTCCTTATGCTCAAAGTTCGTACTTGCCAGAAATAAACGACTGTCTGAGCATACTTACAGCAGGTGGTTGCCGTTATCGGTTCTCTGAGCTGAAACACCGAAGCATCCACCTAAATGTCTTTTAGATTGATTCAACCTGCCTATTTGGGCGTTTAAATTACTAGCGATGAGTACTAAATCTGAATGCTTAGCCTCATGAAGATGTTTAGAAAGTTTTTTGTAAAATTCATCTTTCACTTCATCCGGGCTGCAGTCAGTGAGAGCGTAGGCAGAAACGACGAAAAGACAACGGCGTATGTCTCTATATTTCCGAGTTCTTACTGAACCATTTAGTCGGATGGCACATAGGTGACTGTCGACAGGAATCCATGCTTAGCGTGATACGTACACCGTCCAGCTCACGAGAAGTCAGTGTTGAGTCACCAGATAAACGAAGGGTGTATCGCGAAGGTTGTTCACTGTGACTAGGTGAGGTCAAGTGAATGACCACGCTAGGATCATGCATGCGTGTTTCAGAGACACAACATACATCAATGGCACGGGATTCTTACATCAAAGCTATGGTGGTTTGCTGCCCAATTTGACACATGGTTCGTACATTGAGTGCACCAATGTGAAGTTTGGAGCGTGGTCTCAGTAGACTCGGGAAATTATTTCGTAGACAAATATCGTTGACACTGATGAAACAGGAGGGAGTTGAAAATAGGGATTCGGGCTTGAATGTTGGGGTAGGATAAATATTAGGAGTAGAAGGAGTTTGATCAAAATGACGATGATCTTGTGTGTTGTTAGAGGTGTGATGGTGGTTATCTCTTCCCAGTTGCCCACACTGGAAGGGTTCTTCTTGACGTACCTGAAAAGCAAATTGAGTTAGGGTTGGTCTTGAAGACCTGAGAGTGTGATCGCAATGCTTAAGAGACAACTGCTTGAGACCAGTCACTCACAGCCTTTTTAAGAGAGATTTTTGCTGTGGTAGCTTCGTACTTGTCGAGGTCTTACTTTCGGAAACGAAGACTCGTGAAGTAAGGTGAGATGTACATGTTTAGAGTCAGCCTCTTCTAACCTCACCCTTCCTTTTGGGGAAGGCACCATCGCTGTTGTGCTGGTTGTTTGAGGGAAACACCTTACTGCCGTCACACCTCTGTACAACCAGCAGTACGACTTTGCCCTTGGCCCTCATATTTGCTGTGTTTATTTTTACCGCTCTCCAACCAACCTGCTTGGCATCGTAGGATCTTGAGGAACGATTGTTCTAGCCAGTATAGCGCGACTGAGTTATCACGATAAGCATATCCGACCACCGCATCATGGTAGCGAATCGATCGAGTTATTGTCGTTAACTTTGGCTGTGTTTACAGTCACTTTCAATCTAAGATATAGGGGACCTTGTGCGATACGTTAAATACGTGTCTTAAAATAAAGTATCTATTTTTATTGCCTTTGTAGTAGCTACCAAACGATTACGTAGGAATCTGATGTTCTAATTATTGCTCGAAATATTTGATGGGGTACATATTATTGTCGTATTCATTTATTTATTAATGCCAGGTTGGTTTAAATGCTTTTAAAGTTCAGGTTATCAACCATGTTTTACTCACCAATATCAGGTTTTAGGTGACTTTCTTGACCTTGAAGACAACTTTGGGTCTTATCAACTTAAATGTCTTAGTCATATTTAATATTGGCGTAGATATCTAACCAAATCGTCACTGCAATTAATGCTTTGTTAACAAAAATTCTCCGTAATCAAGGTTTATTACTAGTTATTTTGTCATTTATCTGATAGTGTTTGTTTGGGTTCAGATGTTATTTTTTATGATTTTCCGTAAGGTATCGATTTTCAACTGAGTAACTAACCAATGTAGTCCTACTACTTTGCTTCTCCTTCCATTTTGAATACCAAGTTACTACAGACGACGTTTACGAATATTTTCTCCAACACAACTTACAAATTTCAATAGCTACCAAGTTTTTGAGTTTGGATGTTTGAATAGTAATATTTTTCATTGAGTCGTAAACTTTATTTTCTGTTAGGGATGTCTTTTTTGCCATTACTCCCATAATGTTCTTTTTACATATTGGATGTTCGCGTCAGTTATTTTTTATGATCTTGTTATGGTTTTGTCAATATATTGTTGTTTTTTAGAAATAATAAAGATAATTTATCAATTTGGTGCTTATTACTTCCTCAAATCCTATTCTTATCATGCATATTCCTCTATTTGGTGGTGTTGATATTTTTCAAATGGGTTGCTTACACAGCGGAAACGGCTTCTTCTGCACCAAGTCTCCTTATTGGTGAGTTCCTACAAGAATCCTTGTTACTGTCTCTAGGGTTGTTGATAATACAGTACTTGTGGAAATGTCACCAAATATACGATAGGCTTTATATTTTCCCTTCATCCTATTTAGTATTATGATTATTGGTCGATGAATGTCTTCCGCTTTCTTTACTAATAATTTAATTGATTGGTTAATTGTTTAATTTTGTGATTTCCCTTCCATGTGACTCAAGATTTGATTTCATGAACAGATAGATTTTCCGAGTTGGGCAAAGTATGTAGTATTAGAAACGAACAAACGCTCGAAATTTTTCAATGAGCTAGTGAGTGATGCACTATTGGCGTCAAGGTTTCCATGAATATGAACTAAAAATACATACCATAGACATTGCATTGTAGCTAGAATTAGTATTTAGGTTAAAGATTAGAAATTGTAGTTGAAATTAGGATTTTGTGTTAGGAATATATTTTGAGTTAGGTTTTGAGATAAAACATAGGATTTGTAGTAAGAATTAACGCTAACTCATTGATGTAAAAAGCCGGTTCCAAATCACTTAAGGTTGAAAAAAAACAGCGTGTAAAGAATTGGGTAAGATATGTGAGAAACAGAGCTCCACAACACTGCCCAACCTTTTTCATGTTACAGCCTTTTACTTAATGTTTGTTGACTTTTTACTCAGTCTTACAGCACTGTCGAACTTTAGTTCACTAACACAATTGAGACTTAATGTTAGAAACAGTATTTATGGTATGGATCAATATTAACAATAGGATTTAGGAATTCTAATTAAAACCAGGATTTAGCGTTAAGAATATGGTTTGAAATTAGTATTTATTGTTAAGAATTTGTTTTAAGGTTAGGATTTGAGTCGGAATTAGGGTTATGACGCTATTCACATAAAATGTAGTATTTGCCTGTAATTACGCTGTTGAGAATAGTCTTTTACATCATTAGTATAGTCGGACTCATCATAGTGTGTAACTCCTCACGGAAACTTTGGTTGTGATGGTATTTTTAATAAGAACTATATATATATATATATATATATATATATATATATATATATATATATAAGTACTGATGCTAAATCTGACAGGACTTTAGTCACATGGGTGGACTTCTTTATCATCGTTCCTGTTGCTTAACATCAGAAACGCCACTACAAAACTGTGACTTATTTATCATGTAAAATACTTATATCCTCTGTTATATAATTGCTATTTTGATGACAAATTATTCATTCATAAATACTATCTTCTCATTAGCTTTAATTAGTTAATGAATAGAGACAATGATTGGCTCGTTTCTAAGCTGAGCTCTTACATTTTGAGTATCTCGTTTCCTTGTTCATATACTGTACTGTAGCCATTGAATGTACTTTGATAATAAGGCATTCAGTACCTTTCTTGATTTTCTTTAGGAATATGGGCGTGTTTTATTGTTACATTTATTGCATATTTAGTCTATTTAATTACATTTGTCTATGAACGATATTTACGGTAGCATATTACTGATATAAAGGTTGAATTAATAACATTTAGGAAAACATGTATCATCATTGTACCCGACTAATATGTTTGTTACTACTCTACTGTCTACTACATAATAATAGTTTTCTGTTATTTTAGTGAAATAACTGTGATAGTCAACCTAACCTGTCAGATATTATTTATTCACATTAAGGTGAAAGCTGGGGTTAAAACAGTTAGCTTATAAAATTGTTGTCTTTATTCAATATCAGGCTTCATGGTTTTATATTTTCGAATTCTTTCGAAATTGTATTTCATCAGGTCTAATCAACATGATCCGATTCAGCTATCCTGATGAAATCCCTTCTTTGTATTCTGGACAGGTTAGTTTTTTTGATTTTACTAAATTTTCACATGATCTTGAGTTTCTCTATTGAAAATGACTGTCACTATTACTGAGTCGTATATTAAATATTACTTTTGATTACCAGTCATATTATTATTTCTCTAATTTTAAGTTATCTGTATCTATTCCTATCTCAAAATTTTATTCAACTTAAAATGTTATCTAGTTTTACACTGCATGGAAATCGTTCCAGCATTTACGAACGTACGTAAAATTGATTATGAAGACTGCATTAATTTTGTTTATTAGTTGGAATTTCTTAATTGTAGAACCTAGTAGAAGTTAATCGAAAACAATATTCTTCATCTACATGAAAGTAGGAACCATATCTTTTGTACTGTAGAAAATTCTAATCTTCCATTTTGCTTTGGTGGGTGAAGTCTTATGTATCTCAGTAAATGTCAATCTATGTTGTCTGTAGTAGTAACGTTGCGTATTTCACCATTGCACATCCGGCCAGAAATAATTAGACTTGTGTTTAATAGACATTTCATTTTCGAATACATCCATTACACTCTTCGGAGTACCCAATCATCTATCACAGAAATCATGTAAATAGTTAGTCATCTAACCATAGGCAAAGCAGAACCCGACGTTAGCTTGAGTTGCCACACCGCATCAGAATAAGATCGGACCGGCAAGATTAATACTGAGATATATTTCATCATGAAGGAATAAAATGGTATGTTTGAAAATATGATAGAATTTAAGATAATGAGTAAATTTTTTTTGGGGCACTTGTTGGATATTTCACTCAATTTCTCTAGCTACTGTTTGCAATTAGCGCCCGAACTTTGATAAAGTTATTTGCACTTCCTAACACGGTTTAGACTAACGGTCAGTTACTTTATGAACCGAGGACCAATTCCTGCCACTTTTTCATAGTTTTTTTCTCACTTTGAAATACAATCTTGAATGAAACCGGGAGACACACGAAATCAGGTTACTGAGTTTAATCGGGAATTATCCTAACATCCTGGCTTCATTAATTGGAAAACATTGAAAACTGATTTCGTAAAGTCTATCAGCTATAAATTCTTTAGTTTTTTTCACCATTGAGTTGGTGTATCAAGTTTTGCAGCATGACTTTCAGCTACATTATTTAACATTTAGTGAGTATGATAATCGTTTGTAACAAAACGGAGGATATGTCCGTGTCCTACATTTGTGTAAATAGGATTTCATCCACTTATTTGATTTATCTTAGATTATCCAAACGTCATAGATAAAAATACGATTTCCTATTTGTATTTCATTTTTACTCATAATTTTAGAAAGCTGTTCAAAGTTTATTGATGGTTATTGTTGTTATATGTGTTCCCTGGATGCTGTTATCTAAACCATTAATCTTGTATATGCGTCATCGAGCCATCATGAAGGTAATTTGGGTTACGTATTTTCATATTTTATATATTTACGTATAACATAAATCTTGAAGTATACATACGTCGATGAAAGTGCTATTGTGATTGTTAACATGTATTGTCTTTGTTTTATCTTGGTTGTAGGTTTTAATCTTTCAGAATTTCAAGTGGTGTTCTTTACTTCTCATTTTCCGTGTTCCAAGTATAATTTCTTTATAGACGATTTCAACTTGAAGTGTGAAGTCTCGTTAAACAGTAGTCAGTAACGATCATTTCTTGTAGTGTATTGTTGTTTGGCCATTCTTTTATCTACAACTCTAGTAATATTTTCGTTTCTTTTTCCGTCTCAGCGATCTTTTAGATTTATTTTACTGTGACACTTCTGGTAGTGCTGAAATTTCGTGTTCTCGATGTTTCATGTATTTAAAATGTTGATTTTAGATGGTGATCAGTATCAATCATTTATAATATTTAAACCTACGTACTCTGTGTTTAATGTATCTGTAGCGTATTGGACAAAAGGAAGTGATATCCAGCCAAAGCTCAGTGGGAGACCATATTCGGTCATATTATATCATGAATTTCTTATTTGATAATATTTTGCCAACATGTAATTGCTCAGTATAAAATTATGTTCATATGAAGTTTAATAGTACCTATGGAAATATTTACCTAGTTTAGTTTCTCCATCGTTTGTGATTTATTTTCATTATAACTTATTTTTACCAGTATTTATTTTTACTCTTTCTGCTTTGTAAAAAATACTTAAATGATTCTGTGAAAATAGAATAGGCATTATGTGGATCCTGATTCAAGTGTGCGTGTGGTCGTTGGTGGTGTAACAAATCCGAACATGGATGATAGTTTCGCTGGTGATAATAATGGTATTATGTACAGTGACATGTCTCCACTACATAGATCATCATCTGAAAAACGGTCTAAGGCCTCATTAGTTAGTCAAACAAATTCACCAATTAGTTATGATGTTCAGAAGGTGAGAGTGCAAAAAAAAATATTTATTTCACTGTATTTAATAACTTTTTCATATTTTTACTATTTATTTAAAAAAAATACATCAAAAAATTAACAAAACAACTGAAAAATATACGTTTTTGAGGCTCGTGGCCCCATCAACCATCCAGATGTGTCAACTAAATCATCCGACAAAATAGCATTAGACGGTAGTGGTCTTGGAGATACAAATGGTGTAGGTTCAATGGATATGCCTGTGGAGTCTGTAAGTAATAGCTCTGATTCACTAACTGACGATTAGTGTTGTCTTTTCACTTTATTGTTGCTTTTAAATGTACCTTCGCTGTCGTACATCATATGTTTGTGTATGTGTATTATGTATGTTTATTATCTGACTAACATTTTGTTGACATGACAGATGTTTTCCTTGTTGGGAAATGAGCACTGCATTCTTGTGTTTGAGTTTTCATTTAACTTTGTCAATACTGAAATGCCATCAAAAATTTAGATATAAAAAGACCTTGATTTGTGAAAATGGCTAGAATATATTTATAGATGGTAAATACTTTATCATATTGTAGTTATTGCATTATACACTGAAAATAACAGCGTCTATTTTTGTTGTCTAACTGTTGTCTTAAAATGTAATGTTTCATATTTTGATATGTAACTGTATATGTGTTACATTTCTTTACTATGTATTTTAGTTTGATTTCGGAGATATAATGGTCCATCAAAGCATTCACACCATTGAATTTTGCTTAGGTTGCATCTCTAACACAGCTTCCTATCTTCGTTTATGGGCTTTGAGCTTAGCGCATGCACGTAAGTTGTGTATTTGAAATTTTCATGACAAAGTATTCAGTCAAAATAATTACATCTGCACTTTTGTGTCAGTGTTGGATTGAAATGTGTTTTTAGTATCAGAATATTTTTTTAACTATTGCATGATCATTGTTTATCAACAACAAAATGCTGCAGTTACTTTAAACAAGAACTCTGCATTTACCACGTTATGTACGCTTCACAGTATTTCAAATTATCTACCTCTGCTGCAAAATTAGTTGACTTCTAATATCTTAGACGCTGTATTAGTTTAACTAATTTCTCCGTCGTTGCCACACGAGGATTTCTATATTTTTTTATAAGCCGCGTTATTACCAGCTTATAGATTGTCTAATGTATCGGTTTGCTTAAGCGTTGAAACTGGACCACGATCTTTAGATATATCCCAAGTTTATTCATCAGCTTCCTCTGATTTCCGTAACTTCAAATTATAGTTGCAGCCTTTCTTGTTTCGTCTTGGGTCGCGGGCGAACAACTGGTGGATAACAGATGGTATGTTGAGTATCTTCTTTCCAGTCTGCTCATTTCGTAAAAGGAGAATTTTTCTTTCAGGCATCCGAGGCGAAAACTGATTTAGTGGATAATCTGATCGAAGAGTTCAAGGAAACGCCGTTCGAGGGCAGTCACGTTACCCATTAAATAGTCAATGTTCTGTGTTAGCGTTATTGCCATCATACTCTAATACTGTTGGAAGCACAACTTCATCTTTTAACTTTAAGTTTACTGCTTTTACTTTGATTTCTTTCTGTACTATTTGTTTGTTACTGTTACTCACTAATCCATGTTTAAGGTTAGCCGGTTTTATTTGTTTCATGGGTTTTTTCGCCATTATATTCCGTCTTTCTAACTTAACATGTTCTGCAATGTATCCCTTAATTTTGATACGTCTTAATTTTTGTTGCACAGAATTGTCAGAAGTCCTTTGGAGTATGGTAATGAGAATGGGTTTGAGTATATCTGGTCTTTACGGTGGTGTTGTGCTGGCGTTCATTTTTGCATTTTGGGCAATATTAACCGTTAGTATTCTTCTGTGTATGGAAGGCCTCTCTGCTTTCCTCCATACACTGCGACTCCATTGGTAAGTTCGTTGTTTCCACTGTAATTTAAAAAGTTCATAAATATAATCATTACTTGTTATTAATATTCTATATTATTTTAAATTTTGTATCAAGGTAACTTTTGTATCTGTAGTTAACACATTTCGTGCTTATTTTAATTGGAATTACGATACTTCGAATGGATTTGTTTTATTCTTTTGCAACAGTAATGGACTTGGTGATTTAATTATAATTATATACTATTACTGAATATAGTAGCCTCCCTAAATCTTTTTTTGTTAACAGGGTGGAATTCCAAAATAAATTCTACAGCGGAGATGGTTATCCTTTCGTCCCTTTTTCGTTCGACCATTCCAACATTCTAACGGATAATTAAACCTAAATTTAGTGATTGTGCTATCGTCTGTGGTTTCAATTAACCCACCAAATGTTGTGATAATTATCTTAGCTGCTATGATTATTTCACCTGTGTTGACACTTCGACTAATTAACTGTGTTAAGTGTTTATTTGACTTTTTATTCATTAACTATTTATTTGATTTCTTCTTCATTATGAATTTACCCATTAGCGGGATTCGTTTAATATTATTTGTGTTACTAGATATATCCATAAAGCTACTTAAATCTACTCATCTTCAAGCTTTCTCTGTCAGGGGGGTTATTTAGAGTTTGTTTGAATGAAACTTATCATTCATCGTCAAAAGTAGCGATCGAATTGGCTTTTAAATGGATTTCTAATTACATACATGTTTATTATGTTCATAAAGACAACTTCAAGGTTCGATTATTATTTGTCGTATTTTATTCATGAGTTTCAGTCTTTTAAGTGTATCTTTGTAAGCAAATGTATTCAGGCTTCTACTATTCTAAAACATTGAGATGAATTTGCATCTCATTGTATCGAGTTTATTTCTTTTATACTTCCAGAAGCACAACATACGAGTATATGTATTATTGCATATTTTAATTACAGGATCGCTACGTTATAATCACAGTAATAATTAGGCTTTTCAGATAACGTTTATCGGTTATTCACCAAAATGACATTTAGAACTCAGAGATGCGCTGTATACTTTATTTATTTTTAGAGTAGAAATATTAATTGCTGAAGTCATGGTTTTGTGGTACTCAGTGATGCTTTATTCGGTGTATCTCACTGTATGACCAATACATATGGTGATTTCAATCAAGTGTGATGAAAAAGGGCCAAGGCTTAGGGATGAGTCTAACCATAAGTTTTCCACTACCTGCTCATTTCGATTCAAATCGTCTTTCCTAACTGTGGGGAGTTCAGCATCTTAGGTCTGTGCTTCATTTGTGAAAATCGGTTCCTCCGTAGGGGTTCTATGGAAAGCAATCAACATCTTTTTGTATATGTTGTTACACTTATGCTCTAGTAATCGTCAGGTGAAAGTTCTCTGAAGATTTTCGGTTTGTATGGTATCTGTGTAATTTATACTAGAGAAGACAAAGGAGCAGCATTCTAAGATAGGACGTACACACATTCTGTATATTGCAAGCTTGGCTTCCTTAGTGTAAAAATTTCGAGGAATAAAGCCGAATCGTCGTCTTGACTTGGATATAAAAGATGACACATGCTCAGTAAGACTTAAGGCTCTTGCTGTAGCATATAACCAAGTCATATATGGAGCTGTGTTTGGATTTTATATTCTTACACTTGCTGTTTCTTAACGGTAGTTGCCGTTTCTGACTCCAGACCGATAGGCTATCTAGGTCTTTTTGGATGTCGGATGTACCTTCATTAGATGTACTAGGCTTAAAGCTGTACACTATTTTCAGGTCATCCGCATACAGGTGTGGTTTGTCAAAATGTATGAATTTATACATATCATTTATAAACTTGAGAAAGAAAAGAGGACCTAGAATACTCCCTGAACAACCCAACTAGTAATAAGTTTGGGTAAAGAGTGGTGGTCATTATGTTTAACTACCTGGCTCCTTCTTATGATAAATGAGTTGAGCCAAGAGTGTGATGGGTCTTTAATTCTGAACGACTTTAGTTTGTAGAGAAGTTTATGATGTTGGACTTTATCAAAAGCTTTCTTGAAGTCGAGAAAAGACGGCCCCCTTGTCGTGCTGATTGATTATATCGTTAGGATAGTCTAATGGGCACGTGCCACATTACCTAATTTTTAGAAACCCGTGTTGCGAGATGGAGATCAGATTCTGTTTCTGGAGATACTGAAATATTTCAATCTTAACTACTTGTTCGATCACTCTAGAGATGATAGACGTTAGTTTAATTGGTCGGTAGTTTTCTACATTTGAAACCGGTCCACTTTTGATTTTGGGGATAATGTATGTGGTTTTTCAGGTCGTCGGGTAGCATGCAGTAGAGAGTGATACTGTAAAAAATTTAGAAGTAGTAAATGGGGGGTTTTGTTTCCTTTTTTAACCATGGTTACTGGGATACCATCAGGCCCTTCAGTATTTGAGTACTTTAGCGTATGATATCTAGAGATAACGGGTAATATCTACGGGCCTATAGTTATGCAAGTTAGTCTTATCACCTGATTTAAGTCGATGGCATATGTATGAGGTCTTCTGTCCATTCAGATAAGTGCCTATTGCTAAAGAACGGTCAAACAGTTTCAGTAAGAGTAATCGGGTATTAGGTCTACCGAGTTTAAAGTAAATCGAGACTATGCTATCTACTCCATAACTACTTGAGGTCCTAAGTGAGTTTATGAATTTACAAATGTGGTTATAAGTGGTTAAACTTCGTGTACATAGTGTCTACCTCAGTGTCGTCCAGAGGTTAACCTCTGTTGGCGAAGACCTACCTGAACAGGTTGGCTGTAGTATTATGGTAATTGATAACTAAGCTATCACGTGGAATGCAAGAAATAGCACCATTTTGAATAGATTTAAGACGCTTATTATTCAACCGTACCAAGTTATGTACCGTGGAGTTACTGTGTATTGTTGAAAACTCTTTATTAATCACCTTTTACCTGTTGACATTTTTATTTGGTTATAAAAAATAATGGTAATTCTTACGAATGCTGAGAAGTCATCTGATTAGGCGTCTTAGCTTCTTACAGTAATGAAGTGGTATGTACTAATCATCTGATCTAATTGTACCTTATATGCGGTAGACTCCAAACTCGACTCATTAATTTGATAAGGATGTCTAGTACATGTGAAAGACTATTAGACAAAAATAAATTGCTCCAGTCAGAGAATCTTAGAAGGCTCTAAGAGCACCAATTTTGATTAACAAAGACCAGATCATCTGATAAAATCGTTTTCGAATTATATCAGGATTATGATGCTTATATTATGCTTATAAATACCTGTTTCAATCAACTTTAATATGTACCACCACCAAATGTTAGGTGTTGTTTTCACTATTATTGTAAATTATATATATCCTCATTCACTGCTGTTTTCTTTCTGTCATTTGTGGCTTTGGTTGTTAGAATGTTTCTTGAAAGATAACCTACGAAGTGCAGTTGAATCCAAAGTAACCTTCGATTATTTACTTGCTGTTTTAGTCTTCTTATAAGTATGTAAACGGGAATATGTACGTCACTTCCA
Organism: Schistosoma japonicum; assembly: GCA_025215515.1. Lineage (NCBI taxonomy): Eukaryota > Metazoa > Platyhelminthes > Trematoda > Strigeidida > Schistosomatidae > Schistosoma > Schistosoma japonicum. The sequence continues at coordinate 57,680,908 of CM046061.1, read as the reverse complement.
TAATTCATCAAAGTGCACTTTAACAACGACAACCTTGAATTTCCTTAAAAGTCTTATATAATTTAGAAAATTTAGCTGTTTGCACTCAATCGTTCTAATGTAAAAAGTTGCTTAGAATTCACGTTTGTTTAATGCAGAGAAAAACTGAAAGGGTGTTTTTCTTGATAGTATCACTTTGACTATTAAGTAATTCAGAATTATTTATAAACGTGACGAAAATATATCAAAAAGTGTGCTTTGTCTGTGTATATTTATTCGAGATGGGTATTATCTGTAGTAGCAATCATAGGTATTTTAGTCACATTAACTTTAATAACAGTATCGAATAAATTCTGACAACCAGCACACCAATACATACCATCTTTCGATTGCATTCCAAATCACAAGAATCCGGCCTCTTTAGACAAAACAGGTCGTCATAATAGACAAGGAAAGGTAAAATAATAATTGCATACTAGTTAATAATATGCGACAAATATGCTGATTAGTCACTGCAGCAAGCTTTCAGAATACTAATTATTCTTATCCCGAAAGTCAAATCAACGGTAACAATACGTGGTTGTAAGTTTATGTCATACAAAATAGCCGATATACCTGATAATACAACGTTCACAACTACAACATAGACTTTAGTGAGATATAAAGAAGTCTAAAACAATAAGCTAATAAACAGTACTCTGCACTATTTAACATATATTTGGTACCGCTTTGTTCCACGAGCGTCACAACCAATTCTATGCGATAACTATAGAGGTCCAATAACAGAAGACGACTCAACCAAACAGTGTTCAATATTGTCAATGCGACCGGTTCTTTGACAACATGTCTACTTGCTAGGACCCTTGCGTTTTGACGACGAATAAGTACATGACTAACGGAATGATAAGTAAAATAAAAATTTGTCTTAGCCTAACAAAACCTAGTACTCCAGTTCGCTCACTGTATCATTTCACCCGTGGTTGGTCATCAGTCTGACGTGGCTTTCTACTTTGACATTACGATAATAGTGGTTGGAAAAAATATTTTTCTATTGTAAGGTTAATCGATATCGAGATATGGCATACTAAAATTGAAAAATATCTTGGCTAAGCTAATGAAAAAATATGCTAAAGTCATAATTAATGTTTATCATAAGTGTTTGTTGTGCTCTTTGTTGGCAAACTGGCCTACATTTATTCATACTTAAAGGATTGTAAATTGAGAGTTATAAAGTAAATAAATATTAATTATATGTGCGTATGTACGAATATTGTTTTTAAAGCTCAGGCTTAGTAGCAATCTATTTGACAGACAAGCTAGTCGATAATACAATATACTAGGATATGAACATGTGCAAAATTCATACTGTTTGTATAAAAATCACTCCATTTTTACTGCATTAGGCATTTCTCTCTTAACTTGTAATGTCACATTGAAAGTTCTTTCAACAATTCCAAGTTTATATCGAGTCTAATGCAATCGATGGTGGGTAGCGCCTTTTATATCTGTCGCTTAAATGTTAAGGAAAGGCCGAATTGGTTATTGAAGAGAGTGTTTAATTGATACCATTCGTAGGATTCAAAGGAGCTAAGGAGATACAATGATGGTTTTTTGGTTAGCCATATGTTAATGCTCGTGAGCTGTTGGATAACTTAGTTGATAAAGCACATGCTGACCACGGTAGTGTAGACGGACGGATGGAAAACTGCTCAGTAACTATGGAGCAGATAAATTATACGTAGAATTTGAATTCTTTAGAAACTATGGTAAGGATTGCAAAACTGCAGCTGTTACGAGTAAAGTTTTCAGAGTTTGTCGATAAGATAACGGAAAGTAATAAATTGCCAAGTACAGCTGATTTATACATACAGTGCTCAAAATGCCCCTCAATATACAGAAACCTCAATAATTTCTTTTCCACTGATGATTGAGGCATTCTTAATTGCCTAGATAGATACCATAACTGGACATGTTTCTTTACAATTGACAGAGTTACTGAAACACAAGAAAAACTCTACAGCACCATAGAGCCCGCATTCAATTCTATAATACTTAAATTATTGGGTTATAAATCAATATCTCCTTACGTCAAGGGTAATCTATGACCAAACTGCATAAACTAAAGTTACTTCGTCTCAAGTTATTTCGCCGATCTGAATCAAATATAGCGCTTACTAAGACACCCAACTCCGCTCGTATCTCTTCTACGGGTTACTACCGTTCCCTAAGCCCGGGTAAACAAGTAGGGTTGGGCATGAAGCTATTATTCCGTAAAACACAAGATTGCTAAAAAACGCTCACTAAGGTGCCAACACAAAACTTGGTTAAATACCAAAAATTCATAGAACGGAGTGGTGCTTCTGGATCTCTGAACCCATGTTATCTGTTAGAAAAACATTCAAAGAAAGTTAATGACTACATTTTTTTTCCATACTGTAAAACGGAGTGACCTTTGATGACCACAAGCTATGTATGAACTCAGTGAAAGGTTTGCGGAAAACAAAAAATGCAATTTCATTTCCGGGCATTACTTTTGACAGTATATGCAACACGATGCAGAGTATTACAAAGTTTAGCTTAAGTATATCAAAAAGCTATTAAATCACTTATATCAAATAGAGATCGATGATATCCCGTAAATCTTTTGCAAGCGTGCTGAGCTTGACACACCTAGTCTACTACCTAAAATATTCATACTCTCATCAGAAGTAAAAACTCATCCATGAAACTGGAAATACACCTATATTCTCCCTAAATATAAGACAGGGATGCGAAACCTGTTTTACAACTATCGATCAGTTAATATTACACCAGTAATGTCACGAGTAATGGAGAACGTAATCTAATATCAGAAATCTGACTACCTACTAGCTGGGAGCTTGATTATTACTTCACAGCATGGTTATCTGAAAAAGAGGTGGTGCGCCACATACCTCATTGACTTTTAACGAAGTTACGTGAAACCATGATCTAGAGGAAGTTAGTGATAATATTAACCTGCAGCACAAAAATATCCGCCTGCAGGATGTCGCTCAATCTACTAATTTGCAAGCTACAGTCCATCGGAACCACTAATCCTCTCACAGGGTAGTTCAGATCATTTCTCGGAAATCGATATCAGACAACAAAAGTAGGCTCTGAAAAGTTAAAACGATGACCTACAACTAGTGGCTTTGTACAATATAGTATCCTAAGCCTGTAAGATTACATACTAGGGAACTTTTACCAAAATAAATAATGACTCAATCCTCATTATATATATATAGGACCTATACTTGTGTACTGTTTCTCCCTATTTGGTAATCGACGAACGACTGACAAACTGAGAGCAAAGAGTGCGCAACGTTATTTAACACGACAACTGATTATGAACAACTTTAAAATTGATTACAAAACTGATTGCCACCTGCTCGAACTTGAAACACTGTGGAAAGAAATTCCCAGGACAAACTTAATTTTCCTCTATAAACTACTTGCACAGTCTGACCCACATCCTAACTAATATTACTTACTGTACCTACATTTGAGACCACTACCTGGGAAACAAACTCTTTCAAATCGAAACTAAAAATACGAAACAAAAGCTCATAAAAACTTCTGTTTGATTAGGTATGTCCAAACAGGAACAAACTGACAACTAAAGTACACACGGCAAGTGTCAAGCAAGCTATTTGGATGGCCACGATTAGCCACGATCGTAAGCCACCAGAATATTGATTATTCATTTTCTAGTAGCCAAATTAATAACAACAACACTTGTGGTTGTAAGCGTGTGTTATCTAATCAACCAGAATATTTGGCAATATAACGTTTAAAATGGCAACACAAGTTTACTATCCTTGATAAGTCACAAACACGTTTTAAATTACAAGTTAGTAAGCAGTATACTGTACTTCTGATTATGTGTTTGCTACAACTTCATCCTACGAGCGTCAAGACTAATTCTACAGGGAAATATGGATGACAATTTGACCAGACCTTGTTCTATATCGTCACTGCACTGTCTTCATTGATGGAAGACAACTCCTTACCGGTATTTTGTAAGCCACTTAATATAGCACTCGGACATAATAGCCTTCTGGCTGATAAATCCATTTTTAACACAGACTAGAAATAATTAACCTTTTTAGATCGGAAATTGGTTCAACATCGTGGATATACAACCAGATGACGTTTCTGAGTGAATGATAATTATTAACCATTGTGCTTTCATCCACACTTCACTTGCTAGCAACAAACGACTTATCACCAGTCAAATCACGCCTGCGAACCCACCTAATATCTGTACACCACTAGTTATTTTGTAACCAATGAAGGCATATTCTCTTGATTCAGCTTATATCATGCAACTACGGTTTGCCGGAATATCGACTTTACGCAAACTACAGTACCTCACGTTAGGTGTCCGCCAAACGCACTATTTTGCTACTAAACCCCATTTATAATCAGAACCTACACACTGAAATTTTACTGCATACTACGTGAAACGATGAACATTTACATTTCTTACCGTGATGAAGTCACTCGACTTGGCTACTAGAATTTTTCCTGCTATTCTTCCACTGTTCCAAGACCTGGTTTGTTATGAGCGCTACATAAATATCAACTTAAAACAACGTATATTATTCCATGTAAATCAACTATATCTACATCATCACACATATTGCACATTCTATTTTTATTCATGCAATTTTGTCCTCTGCATTATATATATTGCAAGTAACAGCTATATATCACTATTATCATGCCCGCAAAATTGCGTGTTTTGTGTAGACAAGTTCAGAGTGTAATATTAATAATAACAATAATAATAGTGTTTCTGGCAGGACAAATTGTAATTAATTTCCGTAGATTCTTCTAAAACACGTTTTCTTATATTTAAATTTGACCTATATATTATAAGGGCTTTAGTGCTCGGTTTGTTTTTTTCTGTCCGAGCACAATGATTGAGTGATTACTTTTCGTTTTAACCATTTATTATAAATGGAATGCTCATAATATTAGACGTTAGTAAAAACATACTTACAGCTTATATATATCATTGCCAAGGTCAACTTTGATAATTTCAAATAAATTGAGCATTGAATATGTTGTTCACAAAACGAGTGATATATATTTGTAAAGTTCCAATGAGTAGAACATATTTTGATTCTGATTCGTTCCATTGAATTATTTAATTTTGCACTAACTCAATTCGATTATTTATTTCTTTAAAGAAGCGACTTGCGCTTAGCCACGAAACGTCAGAAATTTTAATTCCTTCACATTGGAATTTTAAAAATATATATCACTTATTTTATTTTTATAGCTTGTTTCACAAGACAATATTTACTTGATAATTGGATAATTATGGAATTTAGGCTTCATCGCCGTTTTAATCCAGGCAGAGTTATATCACATACAACTAAGTCCAACTGTAAGGCCCGTTCTATATCGGTAGAGAATAGCGACCAAGCTTTCAAGTACGACTTCTGTGACATATGGATGCACTGTTCCTACAACACAGTGACGCTTTTCAAGTGCCACAAATCCATGATTGATTGACAGATCCCATGGTTTTGATTTTCATATTTCAACTGTAGAACAGATCTAACTAGGCCACCTGTTGGGTAGTACAGACGAACGATGATCCAGACACCCGTAACGTACTTTTCGGACTGCTGATAACTCCAAATTAACGAAACCAAAACAAATTTCCCTGCCTTTGAGCTAAAAAGTAGCACCTCACGCTGCTTATATCCTAGGTGACTAGAAACCTTATTACTTACTAATGTCCGTTGCTCCTTCCAGAGAAGCTTAGGCCAATCACCAGTATTATTAATTTAACTCTGTCGTGAGCAATCCTTTCCAGCTGCTTCCAGGTGCTGTTCATCCTTTTAATGTCTGCTTCTGATTCTCAACGCAGTGTGTTCTTTGGCCTTCCTCGTTTTCGTTTCTCAACAGGATTTCAAGTTATTGCTTATCTTGATATGCAGTCTAATGATTTCTGTATGTCCTATCCCCCGACCGTAGCTGCTACCTTGTCGTGGTGGTCGGGCTTGCCTATCGTGATGACCCAACCGAGCTATATTGGCTGGAACATGTGTTCCTGTAGGTTCTACCATGCCAGGCAGGTCGATTGGAGAACGATGAGACTAAAAGCAGCTACTCAAGGTCTGAGGGCGAAGTCGTACTGCTGACTGCAGAGGGGTGTGACAGCAGTAAGGTGTTTCCCTCGGACAACCAGCATCTGCAGCGATGCTGTCTTCTCACAAGGAAGGAGGGGTTAGAAAAGGTCGGCCCTAAAAATGTCACACCTCACCCTACCTCACGGATTTCCGTCTCCGGCGGTATGGGTGCCTACTAAGGGCTTTTAAGTGCGGAGCTAATACTCAAAAAACTTTTCATAGAAAGGCCGTGCGTGACAGGCCTCAAGCAGTTGTCCCTTGGGCTCTGCGGTCACGCTCTCAGGTCTCTAAGACCAACACTAATCTACCTTCTTTTTCAGGTTTCTCAAGAAACACCCTTTCATGGTGTGGGCAGCCAGGAAGTGAAAACCGCCCTCATACCCGCAAAAGCACGAGAGTCCAAATTGGTTAAAAATTAAATCCTTTTCATACCCCATAATATCTCTCGTATCTCTACGACTAACTCTACTCACATTCCTTCATCTCACTGCACCGCTAATGCAAACGATGTGAGCTCAAGAAAAGTCATTCCTGGTCTTTTGAAACCCCGTTCTAGACTATATGTTGGAGCTTTCAATGTTCGGACATTAAGTCAAATAGGGCAACAGGCTTCCTTAGCTAAGACTTTAGAATCTCACTCAATCGATGTATGCTGCGTCTCGGAAACGCGCATACAGGATCCAAGTAAAATCATAAACCTGATTTTACCGTATCAAAACAAAGAAGCAGCCCGATTTACTCTCCGTATATCCGGTAGCCCTGATGCTGCTTCTCGGGGTCTCGCTGGTGTAGGTATAGCATTGAGTCGTAGGGCAGAACTAGCTCTCCTAGACTGGATCCCTGTAGATAGTCGCTTGTGCGCTGTCCGACTGAACGGGACAGTTAGGACTCGGAAAGATAGGGACACTCGTCGTTGCCTCTTCGTCGTATCTGCCTATGCCCCCACTGACTGCAGTTCAGACGAGGTGAAAAATGAGTTTTACAGCAAGCTTATGGACCTCCTCCAAAAAGCTAGGCGCTCTGATTTAGTTATAATGGCTGGTGACCTTAATGCTCGAGTAGGTAGACTAAGTGAAAATGAGAGACACTTGGGTGGATGTTATGGTGTCGCGGCTCACAGAACAGATAATGGCGACCGTCTGTTGCAACTATGCTCAGATAACCGCCTGTTTCTAGCGAATACTAACTTTAGGCATAAGGAAAAACATCTTTTGACCTGGCGACCCCCAAAATCGTCTCAACGTTGAACCCAACTAGATCACATCGCCATCAGCCACCGATGGAGGGGTTCGATACAGGACTGTCGCTCGTTCTGGGGCACATGTTTAGATTCAGATCATGCTTTAGTGCGAGCGCGTATTTGTTTGAGGCTAACTGGACGTAGGAAAGACATTGCAATGAAGCCTCTTAGGGTTTTACTTAATGATAATAAAGCTAAGAATATATTTAAGGAACAACTAGAAAAACAGTTAGGCAACCGTGTAAGCGATTCCCATCCGGAAGCAGGCTGGAATGATATCAGAAAGGCTGTGGAAACAGCAGTGATATCTGCTAGTAAGGTAAATCATAAGGCTAGGATGAAGCCGTAGATTTCAGTAGCATCCACCGAACTGATGTATTCTCGTAAACTCATCCCACCTGGCTCTGAACATGATGAAGAGCGAAGTGAGCTTAAGCGCAGGCTGATAAAATGCCTACGCAACGACCGTGAACAGTGGTGGGTGGCGAAAGCAAAAACGATGGAAAAGGCAGCGGCGATAGGCATTAGTAGACAACTTTTTCGACTTATCAAGGAAACTGGTATTAGGGATCCGAATGTGAATGAGACTGTCTCGGAAAGGGATGGGATTATAATTCATCTCAGTCCAGGAGATTGGACCGATGGGCAGAACACTTTAGGGATCAGTTCAACTGGCCTTCAGCCACACTTTGGTTGCCCACGATCCCCAATCATCCTGAATGGTGAATTGACTTAACTCCTAGTCTTTATGAAGTTGAGAAGGCTATAATGAATCTGAAGTGAGGTAGAGCAGCAGGTCCTGATAGGCTTACCCCTGAGATTTTTAAAGATGGTGGTCCAGTTGTAGCAGCTAGACTGAAATCTTAGGTAGAATCTGAGAACTGGGCGCAATACCATCTGACTGGTCTCAATCGCTGATTGTCCCAATTTATAAGAATGGACAAAAGTCTTCTTGTGATAATCACAGGGGAATCAGTCTGACTAATATAGTTTCTATATTGTTAGCCTCGATTATACTTAGACGCCTAACTAGAGCTCGTGAAGAGCAGACTAGAGAAAACTAGGCTGGATTCAGACCTGGACAGTGGCTGTATAGACCACATCTTCACACTGCGACAGGTCTTGGAACACAGACACACATTTAGGCGTCCTACAGTAGTTGTCTTCCTGGACCTAAAGGCGGCATTCGACTCTGTTGATCGTGAGGTTCTGTGGCAGTGTCTGTCATTGAAAGGTGTACCAAAGAAGTACATTAACCTTATACAAGCTCTCTACTCTAAAACTACAGGTCGAGTGAGAGCTTATGGCGAACTGTCATCGGAATTCCTCACTTCAAGTGGTGTCCGTCAGGGATGTCCACTTTCCCCATTCTTGTTTAACTTTGTCATAGACATGCTCCTAGATATAACCTTATCTTCGTCTGACCTTTTAGGAGTTGACTTACTACCAGGAGCCTCGCTTACTGACTTAGAGTATGCTGATGACATAGTCCTATTTGGTGAAGACGCTGACAAAATGCAGAGTCTTCTGACTACCCTGAGCAACAATGCAAGCATGTTCGGGATGCGGTTTTCCCCCTCGAAACGCAACATGTTGCTTCAGGATTGGGTTGCATCGGCACCCGAACTAGTGATAGGGAGTGAAGTAGTCGAGCGTGTAGACCGCTTCACGTATCTGGGAAGTCTCATCAATGCTGACGGCCTGGTGACTGACGAAATCTCAGCACGGATACAGAAAGCTCGATTGGCTTTTGCCAAGTTGCTTCACTTATGGCGCAGGCGAGATATCCACTTGCTAACCAAAGGACGAGTGTACCGTGCAGCAGTTCGCTCTGTCCTACTATACGGGAGCGAAACATGGCCGTTAAGAGTAGAGGACATTCGTAGGTTACTGGTCTTCGATCATAGGTGTCTCCGAAGCATTGCTCGAGTATCGTGGGACAACCGAGTGAGCAATCCTGTCGTTAGGAAACGGGTTCTAGGAAAGGAGGGCAAATCAATAGAGGAGGTATTGGAACTTCATCAGTTGAGGTGGTTGGGACATGTGTTACGCATGTCTAACTACCGACTGCCTCGACGGGCTATGTTTTGCGGCGTAGGAATAGGTTGGAAGAAAGCTAGAGGCGGCCTAACCAAAACATGGCAGAAATCGATGAAGTCACTGACAAGTGGGCTGAGTCATGTTGATAGATGTAGGCTGCGTGGTTGGGGTCCGCGAGACGAAAGTCACCAATGGTTAGAGACCTTGAACGACATGGCTCAGAATCGTTTGCAATGGCGCAGGTGCATCCACTCTTTATGTTTTCTCAAAATCTAACCTTCTGAATTCTCTATCTTTCATCCTTTCAAATTTATCTCACTGAATCATACTTTTCGAATAATATCTTCGCTTCCTAATTTTCTGCATTGCTGCTAATACTTCTACTATCGCTATCACTCTTGGATCTGAACTGACAGTTGCGTCTCTGTGCTGATGTGGTATGGCGACCTGAACTGATATACGTACGTACGAAGTTCTTTGTTGCATCTGTCTGTCTGTCTGTATGTCCTATCCATTTCCAACGTCGTTTCCTGATTTCGTCTTCGGCTGGAAGTTGGCTCGTTCTCTCCCATAGTAGGCTGTCGCTGATGGATTTCCGCCATCGAACATTTAGTATCCAGCCTTGACAGTTGTTTATAAACACCTGCACCCTTCTGAGGATGTTTGCAGTAGTTCTCCACGTTTCAGCTCCATAGAGCAAAACTGTCTTGACGTTCGAATTGAAGAGTCTGACTTTGAGGTTGGTTGACAGTTGTTTCGGAGTATCATATGTTTTTTAACTATAGGAATGCTACCCTTGCTTTGGCAATTCTTGGATTTACATCTGCATTGGATCCTCCCTGTTCATCGATGATGCTTCCCAGGTATGTGAAAGTATCCACTTCTTCCAGAGTTTACTCCATCAAGTTCAATTGGGTCGGTGCTCTCTGTGTTGAATTTGAGGATCTTGCTCATTCCCTTATGTATGTTCAGGCCTACTGATGCTGAGGTTGCTGCTACGTTGGTTGTATTCACTTGCATTTGTTGGTGTGTATGAGCTACAACAGCTAGATCGTTTGCGGAGTCCAAATCATAGAGTTGCATCCTACTTGTCCATTGAATTCCGTGCTTCCCCTCAAATGTGAAGGTATTCATGATCCAATCAACCACTCAAAGAGAGAGGAAAGGCGTGAGTAGGAAGCCTTGTCTGACGTCGGTCCTCACTGGGAATGCATCTGTCATCTGACCTCCATGCACGATTTTGCACTGTAGTCCGTCGTAAGAATTCCGGATGATGTTGACGAGTTTATCTGGTACACTGTAGTGTCGAAGAAGTTTCCATAGTGATCTCCTGCCTACGCTTTTAAATGCTTTCTATAGTCAATGAAGTTGATGTGCAGTAACGAGTTTCACTCGATTGGTTGTTCAACGATGATCCGTAGTGTTGCGATTTGGTCAGTGCACGACCAATCCTTACGGAAACCAGCTTGTTGATGTCGACGTTTGGCGTCCACGGAATCTTTCATCCTGTTCAACAACACTCTGTTGAAGACTTTCCCTGGTACTGACAACAGTGTGATCCCTCTGTAATTCTCACATTTGCTCAAATCTCCTTTCTTTGGTATCTTGATAAGGTATCCTTCTTTCCAGTTTGCTAAAACTTGTTCTTCCTCCCAGATTCTCCTGGATAAAACGTGGAGCATCCTTGCCATTATGTCTATGTCTGACTTGAGTGCTTCGTCTGGTATATTGTTAGGTCCTGCTGCTTTCCCACCTTTTAGTTGTTTGATGACTATCTTGATTTCTTCCAACGTTATTGGAGTGACATCCATCGAGAGGTTTGTTGCTGCTTCGATGTCTGGTGGGTTCGGTGGAGTTGGTCTATTCAAGAGTTCCTCAAAGTGTTATACGTATCTGTTCCTTTGCTTAGGGTCTCTGTGGAAATCCATTCCTTATGATGGTGTTTCTTTCGGCCCAGAGACTCTTGACACGTTGAAGTCAGTGCCTCTTTGATTCTTTTCAGGTTGTCCTCCACAGTGGTTTCTTCTTTTATCAGCAGATCTTGGAAGGCTTGAAACCTGTTGTTGAGAGTTAATTTGAATTCCTAGAGTTTGTCAGTATCCCGGAGAGAGGCTGTATTGAACCGTTGTAATGCTGTTACTCCAGTTGTCCATTGCTTCTTTAGCTTCAGTTTCATTTTGGCGACCACTAGGTGGTGATCTGAAGCTACATCAGCTCCTTTCCTGGTTTTCACATCTTCCATTGATCTTCTAAATTTTCTATTGATGCATATATGGTCAATTTGATTCTCTGTAGTAAATCCGATGAAACCCATGTAACCTTGTGTATGCGTTTGTGGGGGAATATTGTACCACATATGACCATTTTGTTAAAAGTGCATATATTTGTAAAACTTTCACCATTCTCAATTCTTTCTCCCAGTCTCTGTCGTCACATGATGTCTTCGTACCCGATGTTATCCATTTAGACTTTGGAGTTTAGGTCTCCCATCAGGATTGTCAGATCCTTTTCTGGACACCTCGCCATAATTAATTGCAGCCTATCATAAAACTGATCTTTATCTTCGTTATTGTCGTCTTTGGTTGGTGCCTGTTTCTATAGGCTGAATGGCATGCATATTTAATCGAATAGTTGTAAAGTTGTTGTGATAGCTGTCTTCGCAATATCTACCTCAGCTACTGGAAAATTGTGACATTCCGTGACTAAGTTGATTTTAGCAAATACCTTCATATCCTGTAAGCCATTCGTAAAGTCTTCGGTATGCGGCATCGGGTTTCTGTCTAGTACCGTTTGACGGTTAAGGGCTCTATAATCTTTGCATGGTCTCCAACCGTTTAAACTGAGTTTCATATGTTACATGAACAATATAATAACGTAATATGGACGGAAAAATAATGAGTCTAATAGTTAAACCTAGCGAGAAAAATGAAATATTATGTTTCAAAAAAATATAAGTCTGCAATTTTAATTGTTGCAAATCAGAAGGCTTATTTTTAAGACTGGATACGTAAAGACATAGTGATACGTAAAACAAAACCTAAATGTTGTGTTCAATACAGAGCTCACCATTTTAACGCCATAGTACGTAACATCCTATTTGTCAGAAGAAACCAGATTATTAATGAATAGTTCTGTATTTTCTTATCGTGTGCAGAAGACAGTGGGGCAAGATCCTATTCATTCAAATACCAGATACCTTTAACATCCAGTATAATATAATAGGGAATATCATCCCAATGCAGATTAAGGACGTAAATGGATGCTTGGGCCTTACTGTTTTGGCGCATGCTTGCAGTTTGAAGTCAACTCTTAACTAGTCAATCTTAGTTGCTACAAGCTTATCAATAGTCACCTATATCAATGTCGTTAAAAGACAGAGAATCACATTTTTATTGAACCTATGTTTTCTTCTTTCTTTTGCATGACTGTTGAAAACGAGAAAGAATGGGTTGCCGAAATAGAGCATCATCTCTATATTTGTCAACCCAAGTTTGAAAATATAACGAAGGGGCATTTTTCAACTGACCAAACATTACATCTTTTGCCATTTGACTTGACTCAGAAAGAAGAAGGCTTACAATAAAGGAAAAAAAATGAATGGTTTGCTTCTGACACGAGAAAATAAATTATTATCATAGCTATCTATATCACTCCTAGACTCTTTCCAGCTGTATGCTATAAAACGTAATGCTACATTGAACTATTTTTACAAGTAACTTCTACTAGAATGTCGTTTCGGCCTTATAACAATTATGAATTATTCGAAAGTTCCCGAAAAGTGTACAACGGTGAATTTATGCTTACATAACCAACATAAGTCGTAGGAATATACAGGAATTCCATCAAGATATAAACGAAAGTGAGTTTGTGGGTAAATTGTTGGGGATAAGGTGGATAATATACGACCTAGTGTTATCAATGTAGTATGGAAATAACTAACCATACTCACCAAATGATCACTGAATTAACCACACGAAGAAAGACTAAGAAAGTCTGATATCTTCCAGCTAAGATACAAGGGGTTCCTAGGTGACCTAGTTTCCCATTACAACACACTCACAACACAACACACCACCCCAGGATGCACAAACAAGTTTACCTTATCTCCTGATAATCACCTCATTTCTTAAAGAAACTTAAGAAACATTCATAAAAGAGCGATTAAACAGGTAAGAACGCCTAATGATACTAGGTTTGTTCCTGGCTGAAAATGCACTTCAGGCAGTAAGAGTAAATAGCCATATCCTTAACCAAGGCTTTCCAGCGCCATCTCGGCAAGAAAGCCGATCATTGGTTTACACCTGACCCATTATCAACCAACTTTGCTTAGCCAACGCTGCCATATTGCAAACTATTCTGAAGTACATGTATCGTCCACTTCAGATTTTCGTTTGTTTTTCAGTGTGCAAAAATTTTATAACTACCCAATTGTTGTACATGCTAAATGTATTTTGTGCTTAAGGGTAAAATGTGTTTTATAATCTTCTTGATGCAAAGCTACAGTCACTTAACATTTTGTCACGAGTTCAAAAGTTAAAATGTTACAGTATAGCTGGAGCTGAATTAGTGTTGTTTTTATGAATTCAGCCACCAACCTAAGGAAGCGGTCAAGGGACCAGAGGTTAGTAGTTCACAAAATGAAAAAGAAAACAAAAGAATAATCATCAAAAACTCCGTAATATATTCCATAATTACTAACGTGCAGTCTAAATTGTCACTCAAATGAGTCGTGCAATTCCGACACAAGTGCAAGTACACTATCGATGTGCTCAATATCTATATAAGTATAATGAATAAATAATGTCTATTATTTTAAATACAATATAATTTGGTGATACTTTCTGCATATTCAAATAAAGCATGCAAATTTTGCAGCAACAAAATATCAACAATAACATGCCATTCTCTTCTAGCTTTAATAGAACAAGTATAATTTGACAGCTAGATAGTCTGTGCTGGACAATACCAAAGATCTTAAATATAATTAGTAACAACGAAAAAGGAGTGCTAATAATCCAACTGCTCGTCAAGAAGATGTTGAGTATTGGACTAACCCAGCGGCATTTTAAAGGAGGAGCGTATGCCGACTGGGAATAATGGGCCGAATGCACAAGTTAGATAACAGAATACAAATAATGCTCAAAAATGGTATTCTTCAAAAACACAGGTCAATGTTTGTTATGGTTGGAGATAAAGGCCAAGATCAGGTAAACAAAGTTAATTATTCTAATTAAAAATGTTCATTGGTTTGCAGGTCCCTATAATGCATCAAATTTTAAGTTCTCTCTCAAACAAAGGACAACTTAGCGTGTTATGGTGCTATAAAAAGGAGCTTAGCTTTAGCACGTAAGATGTGTTTTTCACCATAATGGTTTTAGTCATCGCAAGAAAAACCTTAAACTTTTGAAGTATGTCGGACACGTATTCATTTGTATTTGTTTAGCAAAAGGCGTAAGGCAGGTTTGACATCAGATGCTACAGTTTTCGAGCAGTTTGTATGCTCGACAGATATACGTTGGTGCTATTATGATGAGTCTCAGAAAATTCTTGGACAAACATTTGATATGTGTATACTTCAAGATTTCGAAGCTCTGACACCTAACCTACTTGCTCGAACTATTGAGACAGTATCTGGAGGAGGTCTCATAGTCCTTTTACTGAAAACTATGACTTCACTGCACCAGTTGTGTACATTAGTCATGGTATGTCGTTCTTTACTCAACATAATATTTCAGGATGTTCATTCCCGATATCGAACTGAATCACGACACGATGTTATCGGTCGATTTAACGAGAGGTTTTTATTGTCATTAGCCAGTAACAGTCGTTGTCTAGTATTAGACGATCAATGGAATGTCCTTCCACTCTCACGCAAAATTCTCAGTTCACTAACACCATTGCCAGCTGATATTAGTGACAAATCTTCTCTAGTAGAACAAAAAGAACTCCAAAAGCTGAAAGTAATGTCGTTAAACCTAAAATACTGTTTTTTTAACTGCTTAGTGATTACGTATTAATGTTTTTTGAAGATTTTCTCTATATTCATGTATTCATTCCACTCTAGCTACTGTTATGACATTCGTTAGTGTATTCCTTAGTCTGTTTTTTGATATCTGATTGTAATCACTTCAACGATTCTTATCTGTTACCAGATATGAGCCTTGCATCTTGATATAAATGTCTGAGCATATAAACGACTATTAGTCCACTTCACCACTACCAGTTGTTTCGCAGCAATTTCTACCCTTTTAAAAATGTAAAATATATGGAAAGTTAATCACTAAATACTACTAATTGCTGTTTTGATTAGAATAAGCACGATTTAAATGCTTAAAGTCAGCACAAAATACTGACTGATTGGGTTGTAAAATGAGTTAATACAATTAATGAATTTAGGCGATTAGTTTAAAGAATCGAACGGTTAGAGATTATCGAATATTGATCAGTAGACGAAAACACTAATATGTTATGACCTAAGTGGTAACTGCACACAAGATAACACTGTTGACTAAGACCCTTAAATGAACTGAAATCACAAAAATACCACAAGTCAGATGAAGTAGCATACTTACAAAGTACTATGCACAAAATAGCATAAAGAATGTCACAAGTGATTATACGATATGGTTACTGCAGGCCACTCACTCTCTAACCAATAAAGACTTATTTTCTATGTATCATATCACGTCCTCCACGTAGTGATGGAAGATCTTTCTGTGATCGCTTTGATAAACAGTGGTCGACATCGTCTGGACTGGTCATAGGGAGTAGAGTTATGGAGTGAGTAAACCACTTCACTCGTCTTGAAAGTCGTCAACCCTTGCGTGTCGGTATCCGATGAAATTTCTGCCCTAATTCAGAAAGCTTTCTTGGCTATTGCCGCCACTTATGGCTGAGGTGAGATATCCATTTTTCAACGAGAGGCCAAGTATTCTGAGCACCATTCTACTCTGTCTTAGCCTATCGATGCAGAACATGGGCTATGAAAATAAATGATACGCATAGACTCTAGGTCATATAAATTGTAGAAATCTTCGAAATGTCCGCCCATATGTTATAAAATAGCCGATTAGGCAATATTGATATTAAACACAGATCAGTAGAACAATAGCAAATCTGCCGAGGAGGTCGTTAATCCTCATCGACTAAGATGGCACATATTTTTCTGTATACCCGATCACCGTCTGCCTTGTCGCTTGATGTTGGCTAGGGTAGGAGTAGGATTAGAGAAAGGTGGGGGCGGGCATACCGAAATATAGGATTAGTCCACGGAATTTCAAACTGTTGGTTTTATTCGTGTTGGTAAATACGAGCTACCCGGTTGGAGTCCACTAGATAGTCGAGATGAGTAGCTGAAGGCACAGGGTGATGCAACTCAGAATCGGTTACAGTGGCACAAATATATTAACTCTTTATGTCGCAGATTTCAAGCTTTGTTATTCTTTTATACATTTGTTTGCTTCATTCCTTCCTGTTGAATTATGTTGTATTAATAATACAAATTTGGTCTCGTGCGAGTGTGATATGACAACTTGAACCTATGAATATGTGTGCCAGGTCCTACGTTTTTCATCACTGACTGAAAACGGTAATACACTTGATCTGTTTCTTGTAGTTCATTTTTCCTGAAAATCACCTTCCTATTCCATCTGGTGGTTGCCACTACATTAGTGGAATGTAAGACATTTCTGTCGTTGCCTGTCTACAAAAACAAGACAAGTTAATGTTTCCACCTTCTCCCTCTTTGGAATAATCACTTGTTACACATAAAAATGTGGAGTTTTATTTGTACTGTGACTAATAATGTTGGTGATTTTCGCTGTCTGTTTGGAATTTCAGTCTTAGTGGACTTTATTTGTATAATGACATGCTTAGACAACTGGTGTGATTAAATTATATTCTACATACATTTATATTTTTAATCAAGTCTAAACAGTAATTCAATAAATACACATGCTAAATTAACTGTTTGTTTTTTAAATCACAGTTTTCTTAGGTCCTTTGGTCCACTAATTTAAACATCCAACTAAACAGTAAACTACAGTAAAAGTGTAGGTAAAAATATAGTAATTAATTTTCTACTGTCTAGAATTCTACGTCATAGCTGCTGTATAGCTTAGTTGCAAATTTCAAAATGTTCGATGTAGATTATTGGACATTTTTAAGAGCATTTTAAGAATATTTCATTTTTGTATAATTTATCCCCAGATCTCCTTAGCCGAAGATGGTTCTCCGTTTGCTCCTTTAATAAAATTGTGCGTCACATTCGATCAGGCCAAAAGTCTTGTCCAATTTTGTGCTTCATTGACTTTCGCTTCAAAATTACAAAATAAAGGATGTAATCCAAATCCTCATGATTCAGTATCCTTGAGCACAACAGCTTCTCTTCTTTCATCTGTTGGACCCGGATCCAACGGGACTAGTTGCTCATCAGCACTTGTTGTTGTAACTGCCGGGAGAGGCCGGGGTAAGTCTGCAGCACTAGGACTTGGATTAGCTGCTGCTTTTGAAACTGGCATGCCGAACTTGTACGTTACTGCACCCAGCCCAGAAAATTTAAACACACTTATGCAGTTTGTTATAAATGGCTTGAATGCTCTTCAATATACTGAACACCAAGATTATATTGTTAGCCGCTCAATATGTCCTGAACACAATCAAGCTATAGTTAGAATCGATGCTTACAGACAAAATCACAGACAATCTCTTATCTATTTACCACCGTGGGAGATGGCTGCATTGTCCAGCGTGAAACAAGCTGACTTGATATGTATAGACGAAGCTGCTGCTATTCCATTGCCTCTTGTACAGTCAATTATTAATGGTCCGAGATTTGTATTTATGGCGTCCACTGTTAACGGCTATGAAGGTACTGGTCGTTCTTTGTCTTTCAAACTATTACGTCAACTACGATGCCAGTGCACTCTATCAGGAACTACAGCTAAATTGTCAACAGACGATGCAAAATTTCAGTCGACGGGAAAAAACCAAATTTTATTGGGGAAAGGTTTTCGATCAGGTGAGGCTTCTAGGGTACTATTGTTGCAGCAATTAAATTCATTAGGATATTTGTAATCTTTGGGAAAGTTATTAAAGGTTTCAATGATTCCTTAACAAAACTTAGTACTATTAATCTTTTTTCAGAACTTATCTCTGATCTCTATACCTTTCTATTAGTACATACTCTGTTACTACCTCCCCTACTCTGGGATTCGGTCCGACAATTTAATCTCTATCTGTTTATTGGGGCATGGCAACTTGAACTGATATACGCATGTACCAAGTTCTACGTTGTAACTGACTGACTGACTACTAGTTATTAAGATTCAAAATTAATATCCTCACACATTAATGTATCGATCTAGAATCCCAACTTAATAGAAGTTAAAAAAACCAAAAATGTTACGGTAATCGAGAATAAAAAGCAAAGAGTAGTCGTCATTTTATATTTAAGAGTTTCTATTACTTCTAACCAGGTAGGACTTGATAATACTTGCTATTTCAACCAGTCCTTATATTCACCATCTGACCAGCGTGTCATAGTGTTGTAATACTCCTCTGTCCTCCAAACTGAGACTAATGTATTGGTCTCGGTAGTAGTATTACTAACCCTCATACAAGTTGTGGCCCAATGCTAAGTACACGAGTCTGTACTTAATAATTAAGTGACATAGTTATTACGTAAGTGTTAGTTTAGTCCAAAATCTAACTTAGACATTTTTCATATATTAAAATACTTCATCAAAAATCATTCTTTGCTGTAAACTATAAATAATAATCTTAGATTGAATAACCTCACTCAAAAGGTTATAAGTTAAACTTGGTTAACCATATCTCTCTCGAAATTTAGCAGGACACAGTGAAGTCAGGAGTTTACTAGAGATTGCTTGGATGATTCTATAATTTATAATTAAACTACATCTTTAGAAGAGTTTACAGCGTAGAGCAATAGGTTAATTGATTACTTTCATATATTTCCCTATCCTCCATGTCCCTAATCTTACACACCTGTTCCTTGTTCACTGGTAAGAATTACTTACTGAGTTATAACAGATATCACATTATTTACTTCGTTTTGATCACTAGCAAGAGAGTTATTAAGAGCTGAAGGTGGGATTTGGCTTCGAACAAGATGATCTCGTGTGCTGTTAGTGGTATGAGGGCGGTTTTCACTTCCTGGCTGCCCACACCATGGAAGGGTGTTTCTTGAGAAACCTGAAAAAGAAGGTAGATTAGTGTTGGTCTTAGAGACCTGAGAGCGTGACCGCAGAGCCCAAGGGACAACTGCTTGAGGCCTGTCACGCACGGCCTTTCTATGAAAAGTTTTTCGAGTATTAGCTCCGCACTTAAGAGCCCTTAGTAGGGCACCCTTACCGCCGGAGACGGAAATCCGTGAGGTAGGGTGAGGTGTGACATTTTTAGGGCCGACCTTCTCTAACCCCTCCTTCCTTGTGAGAAGACAGCATCGCTGCAGATGCTGGTTGTCCGAGGGAAACACCTTACTGCTGTCACACCCCTCTGCAGTCAGCAGTACGACTTCGCCCTCAGACCTTGAGTAGCTGCTTTTAGTCTCATCGTTCTCCAATCGACCTGCCTGGCATGGTAGAACCTACAGGAACATATGTTCCAGTCCAATATAGCTCGGTTGGGTCATCACGATAGGCAAGCCCGACCACCACGACAAGGTAGCAGCTACGGTCGGGCGTTGTTTTGATGGGATTACATTAATGTACCTCGCGATGTGGTTGTTAATATCCTGTATTTTGTTAAGTGCTAGATAGTTACAGGTGGTGGTTAAGAGATCCTGACTTCCATTTTTCCTAGGCAATTATCTCCAACCACCAACTTAAGTTATTTAATCTGTCTATTTGCATTCATGGTGTTTCTAATCTCTCCTTTTGTTTATGTCGACCTTTATTGTCGCTTTTCATATCAGCTTATACTGCGATACTTCATATAAGTTTTTATGTTACTTACTGTTAGAATTAAATTGTATTTAGGTATTTTGTTCCATTATGTTTCAGTGTTCATTAATTTAATGGTTATGGTTTCACTCTGAAACTTTATACAAGTTGCATTTTTGTTTATTTTAATGCAAATAACCTCTGCGAACCAATGCTCTAAATAAATAACGCAGAAAATACCACTATGTGTTGAAAACTTTTGTCATGATAAATTGAGTAAACAATATGAGCAAATACATATTTTCAGTAATTTCTCTTCGAGCCATGTAATTGCAAATAGAAGTGTTGATTCAAGTTTGGACCGTTTTTGTTAGCGAACTTATAATACATATGCGTGTTTATTGTATGGTAAAATTGGTAATGATAATTATAACAAACTCATTGCCATATGCCTAGAGTTTGTTAGAGATTTATATGCACACCTACTAGGTTTAAAAATAACAAAACAAACGAATCATTAATAAAATGTGAAGAGTTTGCGAAATAAGATTGTTATTAATAATAATAAGAGTACAAATAAAGATAATGTTCAGAATTGTGATTCAGAGGACGATGAAAGGATTGAGATGAAAATGGTCCAAATAAAGGAGTTTTGTATGTATACATTTGGCTAAGAACTTTTATTGGCCATTGTCTATTATACTTAATAACTTGAGATAAACAAAGTTTAATTGACACTTTGTATATAATACTAAATGCCGAGCTCTTTCTGATTTTATGCCCCATTTTACTGAGTGAGACTAATATAGTTCTGCTAGTGAATGTCTTTTGCTCTTTACTATGTCAAGCGAACCGCCAATGAGCTTTCTTTTTCGTCCTACCTATATAACTACCTTCACAAAAATAGTTAAATTTATGGATACATATGTAGGTGGCTGGACTGGGACGTTCATTCTTGAATTGCATCGGTATTATACTATGTGTATTAAATATGATGCGTACGG
Source organism: Schistosoma japonicum (assembly GCA_025215515.1). Taxonomy (NCBI): domain Eukaryota; kingdom Metazoa; phylum Platyhelminthes; class Trematoda; order Strigeidida; family Schistosomatidae; genus Schistosoma; species Schistosoma japonicum. Next base: position 57,659,574 of record CM046061.1, on the reverse strand, counting down.
TAGAATCAATGAATGTTTTATTTGTAATTTCTAGTTAGGTTACTAATGCCTTAACAACCACATAGTTTACCATCTTTTGATGTTTTGTGGTTTCTTAAAGTTACCTTTGATGTAAAAGCTTTCAAAAACACTGCTTTTTGTGCGGTTTTGTATGTATGCATGTATGTATGATCAACATAGAACCTGGAACATGTGTACATCAGTTCCAAGTTGCCATACTTTTATGGCACCGCATGATTAACACCATATTAGTGGAAGTTATTTCAATAATAATAACAATAATAATAATGAGTGAACATATAGAATTGTAGTCCAGGGTGATAGAGATGGAGTGTGGAAAGAAAGTTATGGAAGTAATTTAAAGCTCACGGTTTAAGGGAGGACAATGTGTGAATTAAACTGTGCCATTGTGACCGATTCTGGGCCATGTCACTCAGTGTTTCTAGCCACTGGTTACGGTATTCGTGAGGACTCCATCCAGATAGTCTGCAGCTACTGACAAGACTCAAACCAGCAGTCGGTGACTTGATGGACTGATGCCATGTTTTAGTTTGGCTGCCTCTAACTCTCTTCCATCCTGCTCATATATCAGCCAACATCGCGCGTCGAGGCAGACGGTGGTTGGACATGCGTAACACATATCCCAGCCACCTCAGTCGATGAAGATTCACAACCTCATCGATTGATTTATCACCTTTACTTAATACCCGTCATCTAACCTCTTTATTGCTTACTCGGTGATCCCAGCTAACGCGATGATGTTAGAGATCACCTGGTTACACAATGCCTTTCCATATGCTTGAGGTTTGTGGTTTTCAAGAATAAACGGTAATCTAAACACAATCGTAGGAGACAGTCTCAATAATCCGTTTGTTGTGTTGGGAAGCCGAAAAATTCACATGAATGTTTTCATCTTAACTTAGCCTGTCAAATAAGGTAATAAATTCCCTTGTAATGATTACTAGGTCTGAATGTTTGGCTTCCTGCAATTCATTGGAATTCTTGTAAAAATCATCTCTTAATCCATCGGAGCTGCATTCAGTGGAGATATAGGCATAAACGAAAAAAAGCATCAGCATGTCCCTATCTTTCGAGTTCTTATGTTGCCATTCAGACGGACAGAGCATAAGTGATTGTTAGCAAAAATCCAGGAGTCTACTGCGCAGTATACTCTTCCGTTCGTTGAGAGACGAATATCTCGCCTACTTCATTGGTGATGTAAGTTGGAAAAAGCCAAACGAGCTATTTGAATTTGTACCGAGATTTCGTCAGAGACCAACCCATCAAGGTTAATCAGACTTCCCAGATAAGTGAAGTGGTCGACGTGCTAAACTACTTCATTTCCTATCTTTAGCTCAGGTGTTCACGAGGACCAGTCCTGAAGCAACAGTTTACATTTACAGAGGCGAGAAACGCATTCCGAACATGCTTGCATTGTTGCTTACCGAAACTTTCTAACCACACCCCTACTTTGCAAGAAGGTAGCTGTCATACTGGTTATCTGAAGAGAGTACTTTACTGCCGTTGCATCTCTGTATAGCCAGCAGTGTGATGGCAGTATTCAAGAGACAGCTTCTTGAGGCCGGTCACTCACGGCCTTTTTGAGAGAGATTTTTACTTTGGTAGCTTCGTACTTGTCTAGGCCTTACTTTCGGAAACGAAAACTCGTGAAGTAAGGTGAAATGTACATTTTTAGAGTCAATCTCTACTAACTCCACCCTTCATTTTGGGGAAGGCAGCATCGCAGTTATGCTGGTTGTTTGAGGGAAACACTTTGCTGCCGTCACACCTCTGTACAACCAACAGTACGACCTTGCCCTCGGACCTCATGTTTGTTGTGTTTAGTCTCACCGCTCTCCAACCAACCTGCCTGGCATCGTAGGATTTTGAGGAACGATTGTTCTAGCCAGTATAGTGCGAGTGAGTCATCACGGTAGGCTATCCTGACCACCATGTCAAGGTAGCACTACTGTAGGGACGTCTTCCAAAGTGTCATCTGTGTGAATATTGATGGCTTGGAATGTCCAATTTCCTTTTGTTCTGTTATGAAACAAAATGGCCAGTTTGAGTCTGTTGATTACTTTTGGGATCATTTCTTGTTGATTAGAATTTATGAATGTAGGTCATCCAGTTTCACTTATAAATTGGTTTTTTGCTAGCAAAATCTAGTCTTTGTCATGTAAGGTGGATGTATCATAATTTTATTTGTACTTTAAGAGTAGTTAATGACTTAATCCAGTTTTGATCTCCTATGAACATGTTTACCGAGAAGGGGTCCAAAAGGTAATTCTATGCAATCTATTGACGACAGTACATTTCGTTGTTAGACTAAAATTTTTCATTCATTGTCCAATAAAGTAGTAGATTTTCCATAGTTTTTTTTTGTTGATATATATTCACATCTACTTTTTCAATGTACCATCAAAGCGATTTATTAGCAACTGTTAGCTATTACATACTTAATAATTGAACTAGAGTTCATGAGGTATGGATTATTAGGTGTTTTTCATTCATTTTTCAGTTACATTATTTTGTCTTTTTCTACTTTGTATTGTATTTTCTAAGCTGTTATATTGTTTGTTTCTTTTGCAGTTGACACTTCACGTGTTTTGTATGAAATATCTCTCACAGAAGCTATTCGTTATGCCAATGGTGATCCAATCGAAGCTTGGCTATTTGATTTATTGTGTTTGGATTGTGGCGAATCTCTTTTTCGTGGTCATATTAATGAGGTCGATATTTATCTTCCTCCTGTTGACCAATGTCAACTGTATTACGTCAACAGGGATACACTGTTTTCATATCACAAATCGACGGAAATATTTTTACACAGACTTATGGCTCTTTATGTTTCATCACACTATAAAAACTCCCCAAATGATTTACAACTACTCTCAGATGCACCTGCTCATCACATTTTTTGTCTTCTGGCTCCTTATGATCCTAAATCTGGGTGTGTACCGGAAATACTTTGCGTACTTCAGGTTTCCCTAGAAGGTAAAATTAATAAGGATCGGATAATACATAACCTTTCTCGTGGTTTACGTCCTTCCGGTGATTTGATTCCCTGGACACTGTCTCAACAGGTATTTTTCCTTAAAATTTAAAATCACGTTTGTTTTCGAGTATATGGTTTAAGATGAGTAGTTGTTAAACCGTGTATCTCAAGCATATGTTTGTCTTTTCTTCGCATAAAGATATAAATGGAATGTAATTGTTTAGTAGGCTATTATTTTAATTTTGATTGTGTGTGAAGATCAATACATTATTTGTTTAAATTTGTTATTTCAATCTAACGGATTCAAAAATGGGATGAAGTTATTTGGACTGTAGGTTGCTTGTGCATAGAGTGATAGCAACAAGTTTTATATATGCTTCCATTTCATTTTACATTCCCAGTTTAAGTAGAAAATCGCCATTATGTTCGGTCACACTGCTGTTAACGTAAGGATGGCTAAACCACTTTGTTTACAATTAATACGTTAATTATTCTGGGGGGCCAATGCGAATTAGGGTGAGGAATATAAACCTGTACTTTCTCAGTGATTTGAATTCCTTACATTTCGGTTAGTTGAGGAAATAATATGGTGGTAAATCCACCTGTGACCTATGTTTTTTTCTGGATTTTTCACCTAGAAGATAACAATAAATTAGTATTGTCTTTCATCTTGTGCTTATCGATGACCGAACCTTGAACTTGGTTGTTATTACTTTCGCTAAGGTTATAAGCGATTCCTCTTCGTTTTCCTGCTATACTAGGTATTCACATTTCTATTCCCTTTTATTTTTCATTCAGTGTAAAGTCACTTTACTTTAGAGCATAGATTAAGTTTCTATTGTCATTACTATGACCTAAAGTAGATCAGTTTTTGTTGCCATATGTTTATCGTAAGGGGATTACCTAAATGCAGTAGGAGTTCACAGTGCAACTTCGACCATACTTGTCAACTATCTCTTTGTCGGGGCAATCCGTTCAGAATACACATGTAACGATAGAAACTGATCGATTTCAGTTCATCACATTATCAATGGGAGGATACAGACGTTTTTAAATTAAATATATATATATATTCTTTCCACAAGCATGGGTGTTTGGACGCATTAGCTCATTGGTGAATGAGGTTTCGCTTGACACGAACAGACTGATTTCGAGCCTAGAGGTGAACACTGAGATCCAGGTACATCCAACTAGGAAGCTCTACACAGAGCAACATTTGCGTTATGGATTGCACTGATTGGCCACAACTCAACTTTGATAATAAATAAAGTATATTAATTCTTTGGAATCAGACAGCAAACTATGCTCTATCAATAATGTACCTTTCGCTTCAAATGATTATAGTTACGGTTATCGACTTTAAGGAGTTTAATTACATTATAATCATTACACACTTTGTTTTCGCTTCGGTTTTTAATTGTGCTTGATTAATCTTTTTTTCCATAGTTTTGCGATCCCAACTTTGGTGAATTATCTGGTGCTCGTGTTGTACGAATCGCCACTCATCCTGATTATCAAAGTCTTGGTTATGGAACTAGAGCTTTAAAGCTACTTTATGACTATTACAATGAGCGGACGGTAAGAGCTTACTTTTTGTGAATGATAATTTTTAAACTATAGTATTGATCAACGATAATTTTCTGCGTTTTCATTTCAGGATCTTAAAGTCCCTCCACAAAGCCAGTGTACTGACATTCAAATTGAACGGATTACCTGCAAAGATTCTACTAAAAAAACCAAGATTATCAACGAGACTTTGAATAAATCTCTAGAACCAAACCCCTCAACCTTGAATTTCATCTGTGATTTAGATGAAATAGATGACAACGATCAGAATGAATCATTTACTAGTTTACAGTCAAATAATATGATACTGTCTGAGAATAACTCCAAACTCCTCACAGAAACGATTAAACGGCGTGAACCTGCTAGTCTACCCCCTCTGCTTAGTCGTCTGAACGAACGGCCTTGTGAGAAACTTGATTACATTGGTGTGTCTTTTGGCGCTACTCCCAGTTTGCTGAGATTCTGGAAACGATCAGGTTATGTTCCAGTTTACTTACGCCAAAATATGGTAAGCTTTAAGATTGTTACTATTTTCACTTATCTACACCTTACTTAAATGATCATTCAAATAAAGCACTAAGAAATGCTCTTGTAATGGATCTGATATACGTTAGGTCGTTCGTTTGTGTTATTATCAATTTCCATATGGTTGGTCTTACTTTATATAGGGACTTACGTACTGACTGTCAAATTATTTAGAAATATGGTTCTTTATCACGTCAGTTTGAATTGTGCCTGTTGAAATGTAGCAATATAAAAACAAAATTTACGTTAAAACACGTAAGTTTATAGTAACAGATTCAATATTAAACTAAATCAAGAATAAATTTGTTTACACTGGTAACGTCGATTTTATTCTGCATAAAGTATACACACATCTAACCAACGGGTAAAATCCTTCATCATATCATTAAACTATACAAACATGTGTAATATTCTTCCATCTGAATAATATACTCTCGGTTTTATAATTGTATCATTTGTTTGTAGCCAGGATTACACTTTCTATTTTCATCTACAAATAAGCTCGTCGTAAGCAACCTAAGCACTTTATACCCCATTAAGAATACATAAGCGCACATCATATTTTCAGCGTGGTTTCTGATGAGAGTTGGAATCAACACTTTGAACTTGGCATTCTTCTTGGAAATCAAAGTAAAATTTATGCCAAATATACGTAAACGTTTGCATGAATTTTCTCTCCGACTGTTTTTGTTTGCTTTTAATTTTAAAGAACGAATTGACAGGGGAATTCACTTGCATAATGTTGAAACCATTAATGCATCAGACCGTTTCATCTCAACCGGCAGAATGGCTTCGAAATTACTTTCATGGTTAGTTCTCGACTTTAAGCATTATTGTGTGATTGTTAGCTCTTTAAACTTTTTAATAATGCTATTTGCTTTGTTTATTTAGTATTCATCTTTAATAAGGTGGAAAATTATTTAAAAGAATTGAAGTTACACTTCTAAATCAATTGTATATTTGTAATCACTCGATCACTTTAAAAACCTGATAACTATCGAAATGCCTATGATGTAGATGCAACTCTACGTGTCGGAACAATGATAGATGATAATGCAAAAACGAAATAATCCTTGCCTATAGTTAACAGCCCTAAATAACACTGCCTAAAGCCGATCTCTATAATTCAGATGCATTAAGTTCCTTTATTCGCATCATTTTGTCCTTTTTGTTTCATAGTTTCATTCTCTTAGTTTCCTGTTCTAGGTCGATCACCATCGTTGATATAATTATTTCTACTCCTTAACCTTTGTTGTTAATTATTATTCTTTTCTATTCTTACGTTAAATGTGACAACTCGAGTAGTTTCTGCGTTTTTACTTGATTACTGGTTGACTGTATTTAATATATTTAAACTCCAATTGAAGGAAACAGATTTTTCAAAAGTAATGTGATCTGTTCAGTTTTACTCGCAAATTTTTTTCACTGTAATTCTTTTTTTAATTAATGTTCAGGCGAATTGCAATTTAGCTAATATGCTTCCTCATAAACAGTATCATTGTACTTATTTATTGTATCTTCATCTTTTATACAGATTTTGCCAAACGTTTAATACATCTTTTCCCTGGACCATTCCGACACATGGATGGAACTTACGGTCTTGAGCTCCTTAGTCATAAATCAATGGAGTATGGAACATCTAATGGTAACTAACTAAAATGTCAGGTTTTTTCAATTGCTCTTGTGAAATCTGGTTTGCATGCTTTAAAATTCTTCTGTCCTGTTACTAGAGTGTTCATATATTACTAGTTATATTTTGTTATTAAGGAATCTGTGCTAATGAGCCAAATGAGAGATCGAGTCAACACCCGACTTCGAGTTCAATAGGCTGGATTCCGTTAGGATCGACCATGTACCGACCAAATCCCGACACTACGGTTCATTGTTGAACAATCAATTAAATAGAATTCACCACTTTGCATCAATTTCCTCTACTACGAGAATGTATTTGACGGCGTGGATAGGAAAACATTATGGAGCCTTCTTCAACATTATGGCGTACCCGAAAGATAGTCAACATCATACGGGATTATTACGACGAATTACATTGTAAAATCGTGTGTGGAGGTCAGCTCACAGATTCATTCCAAGTAAAGATCGATGTCAGGCAGTGCTATATACTCTCACCCTTTCTCTTTCTTCTAGTGGTTGACTAGATTATGAAACCACATCATCGCAAGAGAGTTACGGATTACACTGGACAACCTGGATGCAACTAGACGACTTGGACTTTGCAGACGACCTAGCTTTTCTATTCCAAACACAGCAACGAATTCAGGTGAAGACGGACAGTGTAGCAGTAGCCTCTGCAGCAGTAGACCTCAATATACTCAAGGGGACATGCAAGGTCCTTCGATACGAAACAATGGAGCACCAATCCAACTACACTTGGTGGAGAAATTCTGGAAGGTGTAGAAACTTTCACATACTTGGACAGCATCACTGGTAAACAAGGAGAGTCTGATGCAGATGTGAATTCGCGGATTGGAAAGGCGAAGGTGGCATTTCTACAACTGAAGTACATCTAGAACTCAAACCAACTGTCAGCCAACATCAAAGTCAGGATTTTCAATACAAATGTGAAGACAGTTTTGTTGTATGGAGCTGAAACTTGTATTGAGAATTACGAAAAGGCATCATTCAAAAGATACAAGTATTCATAAACAACTGTGTGCGTAAGATATTTCGGATCCGTTGACCAGATACCATCGACAACAACCTTCTATGGCATTGAACAAATCAACTGAAATGCAGCTGAAGAAGAGATTAGGAGAAGACTCTGGAGGTGAATAGGACACACATTGAGGAAAATCATCAACCTGTGTCACAAGACAAGCACCAACTTGAAATCCTGAAGGTGAAAGGAGGAGAGGAATTCTCAAGAACACATCGCTCCGAGAACTGGAAAGAGATATGAAGAGAATGAAGAGCGCTTGCGAAGAGCTGGATAGGAAAGCCCAGGACAGAGTTTGTTTGAGAATGGTGGTCAGCGGCTTATGCTTCACATGTGGTAACAGACATTGGTTGATTGATTGGGTGAATCTGTTTCCGTGAACCTCCAGTTATAGGTTCTATGGATTTACTGAAATGTTAATCTATTTCAATTTCCCCCGTATGTTAATCTTATCTCATAATAGGTAAATCATGTATATCACCACAGACAAAACAAGGTTAAGCCATCTATATTAGTTGTATCCGACCAGAGCTATTTTTACCGTTAAATTGTGATGAGTAATCTTGAAAATACTAACTATTTGTAATACACATTTTTGTGCCGAAATCTGTCAAAACAACTATTTTCTGTTTTTGTATTATTAATGCTGTACTGGGTTCGTTTTTTCCGTTCATGTACGAATATAAATTGTTGTTTACTTACAGCGACAAATACGAAGCATATTGGGATAATGTAGTGAACATTTAACGAAATATCTCTTGTCGTTTCAATTTATTTTTATATAAAAACACCTTCAGATTATACGTTAATGATCACATTAGTATATATTATATCTATTATATATCGATGTTAGACTGACTAGTTGCTTAAATTCATAAAGTATTGAACATACGGTGCTTATCCCTAACCATCATCCAAATTTGGTATGTAGTGTTGGTTTTATCTGAATTTACTTGGAAGAAAGTCTATGATTTACTAACTGAATACACCAACGTCCGTTCATAAACATTTTTTTTCGAATATTTGATGTCATTGGAACTGTAGAGATAGGTGGATGGACGAGTTTAAGTAATACCCATGATCTTTCAAACCTGAAAAAGCGTTAGTTCGGAGTTCCACTACTTTCAGTCTGTCGTGTACAGTAAGCTATGATCTTCGAGTTTTACCAGTTTGTAATTTGATATTGTTGTTAAGTATAGATGTTTACTTTTTATCTAATAAATCCAGCTGTCGAATTCCACTTCGATTACTTTTGTTGTAGAGCCTTATCGATTTCTTTCTATATCATTAACTGCGATTCATTTCAATGGTATATTGATTCTGTAAACTTATTGATTAAGTTGCTACTCTGATTTAAAGCATATTTAGATTATCTAACTCGATCGTATATCTGCATTATCATTTTTGTGTACAACTTTTGGCGAACTACTCTACGAATACCCGAAATTCGTTGCTTACAGTAGTATTGTATCAGTCAAAATGGCACACGTGTATTCGGTCTCTGTCTTCATCTATTATTCTTTTATGCACACTTTCACATTTTCGTGACTTTTTGTATTCTATTGTGTTATTCTTGCAAATCCAGTCTCATCGTGCTAGTGTGGTAAAACAACTTGAACCTATGCTTATATATGTCAAGTTCTACGTTTTTCATGGCTAAATGGTAGTATTGTATCGACGGTAATGATTATTTATTTTAATGTGCATATCATTATATCAAATCGGCAAGGTTGTTTAATTTACTAATTGTTTGTTTTCCTTCATTAGAGCTTACCCACTCTGAAATTAAGGATTTATTCACCACAGTGGATTTAGAAAGATTGAGGCGTTATAGTAGGTCACTTGTTGATTTTCACCTTGTCAATGATTTAATACCTCGTTTGGCTCAGATTTATTTCCAAAAGCGTATGCCAAATGTGAGGTTAAATAAGACTCAACAGGTAAATATATTTATGGTTTCTAGTTTGTGTCATTATGCATTTATGAAATCACTTTTTTGCCAATTTGCTATTTTTTATGTTAATATAATTATTAGGTCAGTAGTAGCACTTAGTGATTAAAACACTTGTATTTTAACTTTAATATCGTATGCTCAAATATCATTACACACCTCAGATTGAGTTGTTAGTTTACAATTCATTTATTTGGTACCCTTCTGTATCAAATTTTTATGCATTATAAACAAACTGAATAAAAAGTATTAATAAGCATGACAGTGTGGCTCAAAACTGTACTTGATAAATAAGCTATATTACAATAATATCATTTTAAAAATCCTTTGAGTTTTATCAAAATGTGTTAAGAAAGCGAGTTATTTTTTTTTTTGAAAATTAATTTAATAACTTTCGTTTTTAAAAATACCCAATGAACTGTACAAATCTTATTGTCTACTGTACTTTACATTAATTTTTATATTTCAAGCAGTAACATTTGAACAACAATGTCTGTATACCTGATATATCCAAAAACATTTTGGTGGTAACTGCGATCTTAACAACCTAGGTTATAAATTATTGTGATAATAAAAACGTTTTGTTTCAATATTATTACTTTCCACTTAAAACCTTTCGCGTTTAATGAGTACATTGTGTTTTATTCGGCAGTAATAAAAAGAGTTGACTGTGTTACATTATCGTAGAATAAGACAGTCAGTAATTGATATTTGACTCATTCTTCTTCTTAGGCGAATATTATTAACCAGCATGACTGTTCCTGAGGTGAATAGAGAACAAGTTGTTTTTTCACTTTTTGTTTTGTTTTGATTGCCCATTCAAATCCCAAAATCACATTGTGTATTCACTCGCCTTTCTAAAAGGTCTACAACTTATCGTAAGTAATTCAGCTAGATCTAAAACGAAGTCATTATGGTGGCTAGCAACATGCGCTAAGAAGGATAAATATTCATCAAATGTCTATTCTTGAAATTCCTCGTTTTAACTTCAGATCCCTTATTGGAAAAGTGGACTATCTACAATTTCTCCTTAGCTTTAACATATACTGTAACTGTGATTTAATCACAGTTCAAAAAACTTGGCTACATGACCTATATAGTAACAATATGGCGTCGCTAAAAAGTTGCAAGATTTTTTCTCAGGATTGTTCCATCATCGAGAAATAGTGTGGTGGTTGTGTTACTACTTTCGTGAAAACGAAGTGGTTTAAATTCAATCATGTATGCTTTAAGTTTTCAAATGATTATACAGATTGTCTGACATTTACATGCCGCCCTAAACATCTGACTATATATATATATTACGAATGCCTATGTGACTCTGGACTGCACATCATCTATTCTATCCCACTTTGCTGATGAGTTCAGTGAGTTTGTTGCAATTACTCTCAGTGGGTCTCGTTCAGTTGTATGTGGTGACTTTAACTCGTCAGAATGCACTTTCCTTTCATCCTTAGACCACCAAAATCTAGTGCACTTCCCCACTCGCTGCAACGGTATACTCCATTTAGTTTTTGTAAATGAGTTTGGAATATACGAGACTTGTAAATGGGCTCCTCTTCTAAATTACGACCATTACATCATTCGAGTTTTGTCAAAAATTTATGGGAAGTTGGTGAAAAAATACAACTTCTTATCTGACTAGGAAAACAAAATATAGAAATTACCCAAATAAAAACATCTATGAGTTGAATAACATGCTGAAATTAACTAGCTGGGACCACTGTAGATATCACCAGTTCTTATCTCAAGTTTTGTCTTGATGTCTACTGTCCAAGTGAAACAATCTTTATTAGATTTGACCGACTGATCTCTACATTTAAACGACTGAGGAGAGAAAAAGAAAGCCAACACAAGAACAAAGATTATTCTGAAGTCAATATATGCTGAAAAGCTTCTATCCTGTAAACAATTTTTAATGCTTGGAAACTATTCCGAGAGCTTACATACACCAAATAGATCAAAGAAGATACACTTTTAAATACCTGCTCGTTAAACGAATCTTCCTTACGGTATGCATCTAATCAAATACTCTTCGATTACTGCAAATCGAATGAATATCGCGGTCCCATACTCACCGAAATAGAAGTTTCAGAATGCCTGAAGGCACTCACGCCCTCACGATGTCCATGATTTGTTGACATTTCAAACCTTCTCTTTAAGAAATGTGCTAATGTTTTGTATTAGCCACGAACTAGTATCTTTAACGAGTCTTTCTCTACAAACGTGATGCCAAAAGGTTGGAAGAAGATAAAAATAACATTTATACTGAGAAAAAACGTCTAGTGGTGGTAGTTTTAAGTTTAGACCCATAGCTATAACTTCTCCCTCTCTCAAAACTATGGTAAAACTTCTACGTAAGCTGCAGTCAGCAATAAAAGGGCATATCAACCCATTTCATTTCGCATACAGATGCGGTAGAAGTACACTGGACCCGGGAGTTGTCTTACATCATAATATAGTGTTCAGCTTAGAAAATGGTGAAAAGTATATCCAAAGTACGTTTCTCGGCTATACTTCCGCCTTTGATTCCGTTCCTAAACCTATATTATTGAATAAACTTAAGAATATGAACATAAAAGGATGGATAATCAACTGGCTGTATTTCTATTTCTCCGGAAAAGGACAATATACTGTATACAAAGGAAAGTACTACACTCATTTGTTAACAGATGTTAGTGTGCCTCAAAGTGCTGCTCTTTCCCCTTCTATTTTCTCATTTTTCCTTAATGACTTGCCCTCTTCTATGAAAAACACCATTGTTAAGTACACAGATTATCTTACTATAAGTATGCCTGTTTCTTCATCCTTAAATTGTTGTGAAATGAATTGTTTCTTAGCGAATATTAAACGATAGTTTAGTTTGAATGGTCTTCAATTTAATCTCTCTTAATGTCAAACAGTCAATTTAAGTCTATGACATGAAAAAGACCTAAAAGCTCTTGTAAATTCGCACGATATTTGTAAAATCGGAGATTCTATAGTTAAGACTATGTTGAATGTTACTTATCTTTGTGTAACCTTTGTTTCTGATCTATCTTGCTCTTAGCATGTTTCGCTAATATCGAAGAGAGTTTTTCGTTTAATATAGTATGTAAAGCAATTACGCAGTTTTAGTATTACCAAGCACTTGTTATCTTAATTTGTCAGTTCCTGTATATTACAGACTATTTGATATTGTTCCCCATTATTTTTTCCTGGACTTCAGAAAGGACTATGTTGTGTTGCGTATAGTACTAAAAGCTGTTAGTAAAGTGTGTCGTGAAAACTACGACATCATTATGATCACGATTGTAGATAGACATTTAAAATCCTGCAGATAACTATGTAGTGCTATTCTATCTTTTATATAAACCATTTTCTTTATTCACATCTTTCGCCTTGTATATATATCTTCTCGTAAAACGCGACGCTACTACATTAGAATTCAAGCATGTAAGAAAAAGTATTAATGATCCACTATTGCGCATTTAACACATATTCTATGTGATGAAAAATTCGTAAGAGCCAATCTAATTAAAAATCTACTCTTAAAATACGGATTATTATGTAATACAATGACTCACGTTTCTTATGTCACCGTAATCTAAATTTTGCACATAAACACATATTGCCTTTATTATATTTTTGTTAACATATATATATATATATATATATATATATATATATGCATATGTTGCAATCATATAAAAAAATTCATTATAGTTAACTCATTTGCCAACCATTTCGTATGTGTTACGCTTCATTTTCGTTTTTTACCTTTATGTACAGGTCATTTTGTTATGCATGGGTTTACAACATAAAACAGTGGAACAAATATCAATTGAATTTACTCGTTTACTCGGTGATTCTGCTCGCCCGCAAATTCGCGTTTCTGACATTTCACGTTCTGATGATGCTGTTTATTCAATTCTGAATTCATTGAAAGAAAAGAGCGATTTATCTCCGTCCATATTTAACACTGATTCTGTTGGTCGTAAAAAGAAGGGACCAGATACTGGTGTAAATTCAGGTTGGACTAAATGTATTCTTGGTCTTCTGTTTGTTATTGTTCGTGAACATATCAAATCATTAGATGCTATAGTTGAATCAGAGAAAAGCTGTAAAATAGAACCAAAGAAAGATACTGTCAGTGGATATGTGCACCCAGTCATTGATGCGGATTTTAAAGTAAGTGCTAGGTATGTAAAGCTCATTCACCATTTCGCATTTGGTCAGCAACTCTCCGAAAACCGTAATGTGATAATTTCTTGCTTATAACGACCCGGCTACTCCTATTGCTTAATATTCTTAGACACTGAACACTCGACAAAACCCCAATTCAGAACACGTTTGAACAGGAACGAAATTGTATTCCAAATAACAAGGGTAGATAGAAGTATGAATTCACAGTTAGGCAAACGTTAATATATTTATAATATTTACATATGAAGCTTTTAGAGTCTTCTCCAATAATCCACTGGAGCTGATTGGCTGTTTCTAAACCAATCATCGTGCGCCTTCACTATAATGCACAGAATATGCTTTAATCCGGTCTATATCCCACTAACACGTAACATCGCCTGGCTTACAGAATCCTCTTTATTCTATAAAATTGCTGATTACAAATAGAAAAAATAACTTGGAACCCATTATATATGCACACGACAAAATAATACCAATAGAAGTGAAAATAGTCAGTCTTATAATGGTGAACCGGAAGCTAAGAGAAATTACTGCCATAGAAGAATGGGAGACTTAATTTAGTATTTCGCTCTAAAGTCTGTGAGATTTATAAATGTCAGTATCGAAAATCACGTGGTTAGTGTAAAACTTATAGATTAGACAACTATATTGATGCTGTTTCCGAATACTAAGCTATTTTTTTTACAAATTATCCTGATTTTGGATGTAAACTTTTTGTTCCTTACTATTCATTATTTCGATTGAGGAATATCCTGTTACCATTCAATTCTTTATCAAGTTACTGATTATTTTTAAGACTTGCTTTTTTCATAATTATAGGATGGCAGTTACACTGCGCTTACAATAGATGAAAATACGGTATCAGAGTCTGACGATGATATTTCTGAAGAATGTGGGAATTCACTTTCATGTGATGACAGTGATGGTATTCCAGAAGATAAAAGCACGATTATACTCATAATTTAAAATTAAATTCAGAAATCAGCGACTCTGAACGCGAACGTCGATCTACCTTGGTACGCCAGTTAATATCTGAAGAAATTACTGGCCAAAGTAATTTACTATCTGCTTATAAAATTCAGGGGTCTGAAACGGATTGGGCTGAAGCTGTAGTTGGACATGGATCCGACCTTTCTTCTCTTACTGTTAAATTATCATCTAATAAAAAGACAAATGACAAAAGGTAGGTTGTAAATTTTGCGTAGCCTTTAGTTGACTTCACTTCATTTACAAATAACTCGGCATAGCGCGTCTTAAACAATCATTTAGCACCCGCACATTTACTAATGTAGACCTAGCCTAATTTACGGTTGTCTGCATTTTTATGTAGCTTTAGTTTTAGTAAGTTCTTATTATCCATCGAAGGTACATCGTTATAAATTAATGCATAATGTAAAAGGTCTAAAATCTGTTCTTATTATTATTGCATTTTTTTCTTAATAGATTAATGCAAGCCATACACTTCAGGTATTTCTCTAACATATAGAAATGCTTCCTTAGTATTTTGTCAATGAAATTGCACATATTCTCATAGGATTTTTATTGCTTATACAGATGAATTGAAATGATCAATTGTTAATTTATAGAAATTTGTTTTTCTTTTTTTACTTTTTGCGGAAAAGTAAAAAGGATCATCTCAATAATCAACAACCCAATAAATTTAAGAAGAAGCATTCCAAAAAGCTGAAACTGACTAAATCGAAGCGCCTAAAACTGAATTAACTTCCAAATAATTATTTTTCACGTGTATAATGATGTAAAAATTTAAATATAAATTTAAGTGCATGTTTCTGTTTGTTTTTCTTCTCATGTGGCCTGCATTTTTGATTATTTCCTCTATTAGCAAATAACTAACTATTTTTTTTTATCATTTTGTTGGGTAGTAGTAGTTTTCTAAGCACTTAGAAAAACACATATTAACGGTTTTTATGAAATGGATATCAGCAAGATCTTACTTAAGTTCTACCCTTCTCATTCTTCCAGTTAATTTATTTGTGTAACTAAACTGACGTTGAACAAATAAATCTAACTAGAATATCATTGTTTTCAGTCACATTGAATATTCACTTGTTTCTCATACAAAGATCAGTTTTATGAATAGTTAGAAAATTATATTTCTGTAATATTTGAAGTAGAAATAAATACGCAAATTAATCGTTTTTCTTAATTCGGTAGATTATCCAGACTTAGTTAATTGCACTACGTTTAATCTAGTATGAATCACTTGAATTCTTCTGTATATGCAGTTTTCCAGCTGTTAGTCTTCCTAGAACAGAAATTATTGACGTTGTATTTCGGTCCATGCTACGTTAGCATTATGTCTTATCTTGATTAACGTTGTGATTTGGTCAGATTAGGGTTGTTTGTAACCTCTGACACTTATTCTTCCTCTCATTCCACTTTATGTCTTCCCAACACGTATGTATTATTATCATTACCTTTGATTCCATTGACTGTTTTTAATAATTTGTTATTGTCCTCGATTAATGTATTTTTACGTCGTCTGCCACATTAGTGTATTTTTCTGTTTTTAACAGAAGTAGTGGATTGTGTTTCAGATATTCAATGTAAAGATTTTTCTCCACTTATTGGCATCATTTAAATATTTGAAAGACATACAAACTGTCACGTATAGAGCGGCTGATGTTCTTAATTTTTCGATAATTTATTGACCACCAAACAAAATATTTTTTTCTGGCCTAATCTTTCCCATGATTGGCCGTAATTGTCAAGGTTGTTTTGACTACTATGTAGTCTATTGGATAAAGTTACAGAGCGTTTGATCAAACTTCTTTTCTCCCAGCTTTCAGTAAAGTTGATCAAAATTGGTAAACATATGGACGAAGTAAACGTACACATTCTTTATCTACCTCGTAAGTTAGTTAAGAATCGTTCCGTTCTCGCTATCTTACTATATATATATATGATTTATCAGGAGTGATGTTGACGAAGTCTTTATCGTTACATTAAATATGCTATATAAGTGAATATTTACACTAACCTTTTAAGTTGTTTTTTTATAAATTGTTAGGATAAACCTCCAGTTGTATTCGCCAGAGTTGGGTTATATGATAGGGATTCAGTAGAAATTGATTGTTTACGCTCTTAGCTCCGTTTGTGCAGAAATTTATTTGTGTTGTAGCTGTTATTATGACTAGTCTTTTATTGGATAAAAGGATAGTTCTTTCATGTTGGTAACTTGATACTTACATAGTCATTGGTCTTTGAAATGTTGTTACTGACAGGTGTATCCAAACGAAATGTTGTGGTCGTTAGACATGCTACCCTTCGTGACAACTGACATCAAGATTGTTTTTATTTTATCTGACTTTAGTATATGATCGTCACAATATAAGAAATGATAAATAATTACATGAGAATCGAATAAAGTAATATATTATATAAAATTATAGGATCCTGACTCATCCAATTTTTAACTGAAATTTGGTGACAAGCTTGATTATCAGACCTCATAATTTGTTTCTAGCTACGTCGTTGTTCGTTGAAGTTTTATGAAATTAATTTCCGTTGAAATTAATGCTAGATTACCTCACTGACGTATTTATACTAGGACAATATTAATCACGAAAGCTTATAAGAATCGAATGTTTGAAATGTTTGCACTGTTCAACGTAGATATATACGGATTCTGTTAGCAATTTGAAGAAATTCATTATTCCAGAATATCGGCTATGTAAGTAAGCGTAGGGTGTATTTACTACATTCCAAATGCAAAACATAGTTCGGCATAACATGTAAATTACTTAGGTATATGCATCACTCATTTTCTCTAAGAATTATGGTTGTTAAACACATGTTGAATGGGACAGGCAATTCTTTTCAAATACAGCGCAGGTTCTCTAAGCCCCAGCTTTGGTTGTAAAGCAAGACTTGAAATCAAAGGACACGGAAAGCGTGTGTCACTAACCACATACTCCTAGAGATTCATTACATGTCATTGAACTGTCAAAGGAAATATAATGACTAGTCGTAGTGTCAGTGAGAGTATTAATGTTCATTAACTTGGGGAGGTGATAATTTTTTAATGTCACCTTATTGTGCCTCACTTCTTGGATCAATTGTAACCTGAAAAAACTCTGATAATTATCAAGTCAAGAGACAATGCTAACTCTACTGCTCCATATGAAAATACTCAGTTTTTCTGCTTATCGTCAACTGGTCATCTAAAATTAATCATTTTTAATCAGTAACATTCTTGTGTCTGAATCCTTTTATTTTTCTCAAATCTCGGACAGCACTTGTTGCTTCATTTTGACTTTATTTTGCCTTTATATTTAACTAGTTTTTCTTGCTGATTTTTACATTATTTTTAATAGCACTTAATTCAACTTCAACCTGAGTGTGTCTCACCAGGTCCTGTTTTGTTACTCTCTGTCTGTGTTAAGTATATCTAGTCTCAACTATTTTATTTTTAGGATCATTTGTTGCTTAAGATACACTAAGTATTGTATGCATCTTAAATCAGGCCAGAAAGCTTATTATAATCCTCATTTATTGCGGGACAACTTAACGCGAGTTTAACAGTGTTACAGTATTTATAGTTTTTTCTCCATAATAGATGAAAACTCTTTCTTCCTCACAAAATCTCCGAAATTGTGAACACTAAGTAAAATATGTTAGAATATATAATCACTCGACTTAATTACCTGTTTAAATACCCAGTCAGTGATGTTTGATCATTATTGAAAATTAAATAAGATGCTGTTACTTATTGTGGAATAATTGATCTACTTCCGGGGTATTATTTGAGAAAACTCGTTTGTATGTTATCTTTGGTAAGTTGCAAGTTGTAAATAATTTGAAAATGTTTGTATCTCCCCGTTTATGCTGTTGTGAACTAAATTCGACCAGTCTCTAATGTCATATTCATATCTCTAGCGTGTTGCTTCGAAGCAGCAGTTGTTTAAAAGTGCAGTAAACGTCGTATTTTTACTAGCAAGTGGAATCCTTAACAAGCATCTCTTCTTATTTGGGACTTGTCAGCTTAATATCCCTATATCCCTGTATTGATGTTAATACTGGGACTCTAATCTACTTGTTTCAAACACCTTGATCACTGGGCTACTAATGCAATCTCTTCTTAATTACATGCACATACTCTTCGCTCAAGTTTTATTGAACTGGACTCAGTAGCTTAATGGAGATGTCCTGGGGTTCAGAAAGAAAGGTCTGAGTTCCGCTGTAGATATCAACACTAGGGTGTAGGTACATCCAGCTAGTTATTCACATGTAAGTCGAAATGTAAATCCTGGATCTTGCTTGCTTTCCACAATACAACTTTATTCGTACAAAGTCATAAAGTTTAGAAAAATTAGTCATCTTGTACAAAATTATTATGTATTACCTGTGCATGCCGATGGAAAAATATCTTTAATTTACATTCAGTTCATCACCTTTTTTAACCTATATGTATATTAAGATATTTTATCAAACTGTTACACTGTCGAATTTGTAAGTATCTTCGGCACCGCATTTTTCCCTTTTAGCTGATAACGTCACAAATTTTTGGTTTTATGCTGTCCTGGCTGCAATGGTAATTTTTTCATATTTTGTCATACGAGGAATAAAAGAGATTTAGTAAGTCCTAAATGTAATTTGTTGAGAACGTAATATTTATTATGGTAAATACTGTGTGAGTCACGTCTATATATATATTACATTATGACAATTATAACACTAAAACAATATATCGTTTCGCTTTCCACTAAGTTAATAAAATAAAGTATTTTATCGTTTATTTCTATACATAATCTGTCAGCTTTCGAGGTGTATCGATCTTACTACATTAAGTGTAGTTAATCTAACCTTAAAATCTAAATTTCATAATAAATACTATTACTCTCTCATCTTTTTGGTTGTTGAATGCACAAACGGATGTTTAAATGCGATTATTCATGTAGAAAAAGTCAAGAAATTTATTTTATTATTGGGGAAAGTAATTACTTTAGGTGTCTTTTATCTTGCGAGCAGTTAAAAAAATTTTCTTGTGAATTACTGTGACATTACTCTCAGTGTGACTCCATAAATCTCATTCTAATTATGGGGTTAATTCGTCTATCTTAAAATGAAAAGTGCTTTCATTTCTAGAATTTTTACCTATCATTATAAGGTTATTACTTTTAAGTTAACTTAATATTTAACCACATTGTCTTTTCCTTTTTTCTCAGTTGTGAAACAATAACTCCGAATTCGTTCCGCACTCGCCCGTCCCATAAGCCAGGGAGTTATGGTTCTGGTGAAAATGGGACGAGAACTGGTCCACATTCTCGATTAACTGTATTTTATTAAGTTGTTTAGTTTTTTTGTTTTTGTTTGAAATTTCTATATCAAGCTAATCTGAAATATTTGGTTTCGCTTAACTTATCATTTACGTTCTGATGTTTTGTAATAAAGTGGATACGTTTCATATAATCTACGTCCAAAGAATATATTTCCTATTAAAAGAAACATCAGGGTATTTTCATTGAACTTTTCTAGATGCACGTTTGTGCTATGTTTAAGGTTTCTCGTTTATTTAAATACTTGCAAACTACTCGAAGATGGGTACGATCAAATTATAATGACCGTTCATTTCACTGAATCTACCAGTAAGTTTTATTCTGCTGGTTCCGCCAAATAGTTTTTGACTTAGAACAGGAACTGATGCAGGTAGATAGAGACAGGATCATATATACATCTTAATTTAAAACGTCTCATATTTTAGCTAAGGGAAAATCCGCTTAGTTATGTCAAATATTGTGTAAAAATTGTGTTGGTAATTTAAACTATAAAGTATCATGTTTTCTGTCCATTTAAAATGTCGTTAAAACCTACTAAGTAGAAAACCTTAAGATTGCTTTGTAAATGAAATGTTTTAATTTATTATTTTTGTGTCACAATATTCAGGAGTATGTCTCAAGTTTTGATTTATGTAGTATGTCAAAGAATCGAAGATATTTCTGAAAGTAAGGATTAAACTACTCACCATCATTTTAGTGAGATCACATCCCGAAAACATTTCTGTCCTGTAAATGACTGTTTTATAAGAACGACATATTTCATCTACAAACTCTGACTTGTATAGCAGCAGGAAGCTCTGAATATTCCGTTAGCAGGATGTAGACGTGACTGCTGCCAGAATGAATTTAAATAAATAATTGCACCAAAACTACTGAGTTTCATAGTAGTAACTAATGCGCTCAAGAGTACATTCCGCTAATTTTCATCAGGTATTTGTCATTTTAAAGATCTAAATCCAAGTATATTCTCATTCACTTTGCATTTGAGGAATGAAAATAAGCTCAAAACATCACATATTAGAGGAGAAGAACAGTAGGCGTTCTATTTTTAGAAAACAAGTATCTAGTAATGATTAAGTGAAAGATTTCTATAATGTAGTTCTAAGTGAGCCTTAGGTACACAACTTCGTTTTGTATTAATCATCATTGTTAACACAACTGGCGCAAACAGTGAATCTAACAGGAAACCTCGACACATTCTCACATTTTTCGTTTCGTATTTTTTGAATTACTAGAGTGGTGCTTAGTTCTTATAATGTAAACAGTGTAAGTGGGAAACTAGGTCAAGGTAACTTTGAAATCCACAGTAGCGAAAAATTTCAATTACAGTCATGCATTTTACCGATTTTAACAGTAAACATCACGGACTACGAAGTGATACCATACGTTGAACTTCAAAATTAGGATCTCTTTACTAGTTTCTTGGTCAACCGTAATGTCATACTAGCTTCGGGCGCATAATCATTCCAAAAATGATAGAACTATCAGTTTATTGTGACATAAGTATATCAGTGAAAATTGCATTCAGCTGTCATGAATATTTTCAGTTTCCGTCTGTAAGATTTGAAACGACATCCTGAAAATGACTTATTATTAGGCATTTCTTGTTTTTAAGTTTTTCCTCCAGGGATTTGGCTTTGCTGCACAGATCCTTTATATCGTTCATGAAATTGTTCTCAGCTTCTGTATATCCTCTAAAAATATAAAAATATTAGAGAATTTGTAACAAACTCAAAGCTGGAAACTGCGCTTTTCAAAGCACTTAGTATACGAAAAAAATTTTCACCTGAAATAGTGTCATTATAAGATTTACTCTTTACAAACTTTTATCGCACTTTTCAACGCTAGGAATAGAAGAATCATCAGGGAACATGTGTGGCACAATGATTCCTTTATCTTTGTCATGATTGTAGTCATTTATGAAGATGGTTCTTTTAAAATCATCATTTTCCATTGGGTAACTAAAACATGTTATAAACGGAACGGACTTATTTAAAACCTTCGATGCATCTCTTCACGATAATAGGGAGTCAGTATCAAGGTGAGCGGATTGCAAGTTATTTAATTTTCAATATTCAATAAGCTAATAAGAAACGGATAGTCCTAAGAATACATTTTGAATGCTCCAAACTATTTGAGTGGACATCATTTCAGAAACTAAATGATGAGAAATCAGGATTTTCAGTGATTCATTAGAAGTTGTTAATAATAAACCATAATTTGGTCCATTTCATCAATAGGCAATGATGACCATTCGTTGATTTTATTTGTCTGCAGATTGTGCGCAACTATGCTGAATCAAGTTTCATGTTGCGACGCAAGAAATGGTTGCTATTTAGTGATGTGTCATCTTGCGTCTCGAGGGAGATGTGTATGATAAATTTTACAGACTTTAAATAATTGTGTATTCAGCAATCAGAATGTTAACTCGGAAATTTATAAGTGAAAGCCCATAACTCTACAAGTATATTCCCAGTAATAGAAAAGTGTAAGTATTTTATGTTAATAAGCCTAGGGGGAACATAGGGGACTTAAGTAAAACGAAAAAGCGTTTCCCTATGGTACTACGTAAGCCTAGAAATACTCTACAGATGAAGAATGTAAAATGTTATACAAAATATACAAAAACTAAACTTGTGAAGTGCTCAGAGTTCTGGAATAATGATTGCACGATATCCACATTTGTAAATGACTAACCGTTCATGGGGTTAGTATGATGGTATTAATCCCAAACTAAATGAAGTTAAGTTTGTGGCGGTAAATAATCCTCAAAACATATGTTTGCATAGGCTTTTGAAGTTAACACGGGTAAATGACCAAGTCGCGCTTGTCGTATAACCAAAGCCACTTCTATCGAATGGACCCACTCTTACGAATGAGAAGAAATTAGAAGACACTGAAGGACTTGAGAGAAATTATATTTGATTGCAAACAGCGCTTTAATGGGATAGCAACGTCTAGGCTAGCAAACTAGAGAGAGATGCTACTCACGGTGGTTAGAGTCGTGATCTGGTGGTGATGCGTGACCGCGCGCCTACAACTAGTCGTGTCCGCTAAAACAAGTATAGTCAGCATCAATGTCGAGAGCCTATGCAACTATTAATTTAGGGATTATTTATCGCTACACTCTAAATAATGATGCTGACCATTTTTGTTTTAGCGGACACGATTATTTGGAAGCACTTAATCACACATCACTATCATATCATGACAAAACATTACGTAGGAAGTATCATTCTCTAGTTAGCCAGCCTAGATGTTATTATCCCACTGACGCTATACCTACGATTAAATATAACTTCCACCACCATCCTTTATTGCCTCCTAATTTATTCTCATTCGTATCATGGGACTCAGTCGGCAAAACTTGCTCTGATTATACGATAAACGTAACTTGGTCATATTCAAGTTGCAGTTAATTGGTGAGCACGTAGTGATCTGTACATGACCATTAATGTTAATTAGTTCAAGTTTAAAGATTTTTAACAGAGTATTATTAGTATAATTATTGCTTTTTCACAAATTTTCAATCTTATCTCTGTTTACGTATATTAGAACATTAATGGTGTCTGATCAGGCTTCTAAGAATATTAGAATTAGAACCTTCACGCCTTCAAACTTTCAGCTAATCTCCATTAGGACAGAAAGCAAAGAAGCTTGTTTCTGCTACAAAGAAGCCGAAATTCGAAACCTTCACTTACTGGCGGTTGTAAAGTCACTTCCGCGTGGACTGAACAGGTAAGTCATCCTTTCTTTCTTCAGTCTTGGCGGCCTAGAACTTTATGACCAGACCATTAGATCAACAATTAAACGCCGAGAATGATCTGTCAAACAACGTCTAGACGAGTGGATCCTTACCATCGAGTTTGGTAGTTATTCAGCGAAGGAAATGTCGCACCTAAAAATGTGATTAAATAATGCGCTTTTGACGAAGGTTTCTTCCGTCAACTCTTCTTATCGAAACTACCACAACAAGTACTAGAAGTTTTGGCTTTATTTAATAACAACCCACTAGACCAACTAGCTTCAACCGCTGATCAAATTCTTGATCACCAAAATTCTCCACAATCAGGATTGTTCCGTTACAGGAAACCTCAGGCAAACAAAAACGTCTGACAAAATTGTGCATTACTCTTTCTCGTTTCCTCGATCTACAAGGACGACACCGACAGTGCGATTCTTGAAAATGAAGTTTATTATGGAGAAAATCCTTATTTCGACCACGGCGAACAGAAAACTTAAATTGGTGTTAATACCACAACAGATATAGCAAAGACTAAAAGAAGTGTAAAGACTTTCGCTCTTTCCCCAGACACAAACCCACTGTGGACTAATAAAGAAATTATCTTGCAGACACGCGTTAACAGCAGCCGTAGCCGATGTAAACAACCGCCTGTTGTTCATGACTGATATGATAACGAAGGTTCGCCACCTCGTCGATACTGGCGCAGAAGTCAGCTTCCTTACTGCGACGTCATCTGACCGCCAACGTGAAGCTGCATTCGATCTACACGCAGCCCTCGAAAAAGAACTAGCCGCGTATAGTAAAAGATATGTCTACTTAAACGTGGGTTTACGAAAACCCATACACTAGATTTTCATCATTCCCGGTATGGAAATACCTATCATAGGCATAGATTTATAACTTGCTTGGGAACCCCAGCAAAAAGAAGTTAGTGGATAGCGACACAAAACCAAACGTTGGAAGAACCTATGTTACAGGTTTAAGTCTATGCCCTCTTCGTTTTAAACGCTTAATTAACCCTTATTTTTAGCCAATACTTGATAAGTATTCAGAACTAAATAAAGCGACGTCGAAATTATCATATGTAACTGGCAATGTTACTCATCAAATCACAACTACAAGTCAACCTGTATTCTCCAAAGCACGCCGACTAGCACCCGAAAAGTTAAGGATTGCGACAAACAAATTCGATCATATGATTGGCCTGGGAATAATTCGCCCATCCAGTAGCTAATAGTCATCTCCATTACATATGATCCAGAAAAAAAGTAGCATTGATTAACTTTTCACCGGTGATTACCGACTTCTCAATGCTCATACTACGCCTGATCGTCACCCTTCATCACACGTCCACGACCCTACAGTCACCTTGAAGGAAATGATCATATTTTCGAAAATCGAGTTAGTAAAGGCTTACAATCAAATACTGATGTCCAAAAATGACATACTTAAAACTGCTATCGTAACTCCATTCAGCCTTTACAAATTACTCCGAATGCCCTTTGGTTTGAGAAATTCAGCACAAATATTTCAGCGTTTTGTCGAAGACGTGTTCCTGCAGGCTTGACTTTGTCTGTGTATGTATCGACGATTGCTTGATAACAAGCTCAGATAGAAAATACACATTGGAAACAACTAGACACAGCTTTTGAAAGTCTGCAACAATATTTAGTTGCCATAAATATTCAGAAATACTAAATTCGAACAACCTCATTGAATATCTTGGGGCACACTTCTGATGCTAATGGTATACAACCTCAAAATCACAGGGTGGCGGCAAATCTGTAGTATATAGATCCGACCGCCATTAAGCAGTTGTAAGCTTTCATTGGATTGGTAAGTTTTTAGAGACGATTTATACCCAATTGTGCATATATCATGTAACCACAACAAATCAGCTTGGCGGAAATAAAAAGGTGGTCACGATCGATGCAGAGTCGAAGAAAGCTTTCACTGCAACTAAAGAAGCAATAGCCAATATGACTGTGCTGGCAAGTTACGATACTGCAGCTCTCGTCAGCATCGTTGTTGGTGCATCTTACTCAGCATCGACACAGTTCTGCAACAGTGGATCGACGAAGCTTGGCAACATTTGACATTCTTCTCAGGACAATTGCAAGATATCAAATCGAGATACAGCACGTTTAGGCGTGAACTATTGTGCATGTACTGTGCTGTACGACATTTTCAACACTCCATAGAAGGCTGAGAATTCACCATATTCACCCATCATAAATCACTGGCGTTTTCCATGAAGCCATTTTCACATAAGTACTCTCCACGAGAGTTGAGTCATCTAGACTATACACGACATATATCTCGAGTTAACAATGTAGGTGCCGACGTCTTATCACGAATACATTCTTCAAATCATATCCAAGAAATCGTCTTTGTTGAACAAGATTGACTTTAAAATGAAGGCAACGATTTTCATCACGAGTTATCCACAACAACACTCAAAATCCAAACTAAAACGCTTGGAAAAGGTAAGAACACTTTAAATTGTGATTATTATACAGGTACAATCTGTTTACTCATCCCCATGAGTTATCGACGCATCATTTTTGACACATTGCACAGCCTCTCTCATCCTGAAGTTTGTGGTGCTACTAAGCTGATTACTCGGAGATCCTGCCGGCAAAAGATAAACAAGCATATCAAAGAATGGGCTTGCTTCAGTGTGGAGTGTCAAAAGAATAAGGTAATTTGGTGTAATAAGTGCCCTCTTGGCATGTTCTCAACGCTCGATTCTTCCACGTACACCTTGATTCACCCTTTCCGTAAAGTAACAATCATAGAGAAAGGGCCTTAGCCAATCTAGTAGTGCGTCAGTTTTCTGAATGAAATCGGCATAACTTACTCAATCTAAGTCTTTTAAAAGTCTAAATATACTGCATCGACCATTTTGGTCGAGGATGCTAGTTTATTTGTCCACCGCATGTATTGACTTTGCGATGCAGCGATGTCTTTTCCTGTAACCACGCTGTTAAAGGTTCAAAGTGTTGACGTAAGTCATCAGTGACTGAAGATTTCATGATCTTAGAGAGTATGGAAAGATGGGTTAAGGGCAATTTGTTTGCAGGACCATTAGGTCTATTATCTTTACATATTGAAGTATTTTAAGTCAGCCTGCGCTTGTTTGAAACCATGCCTCAGTTTGAAGTATCTGTGAATAATTCTCTGAGGATAGCCCCCGAGAATAAGGCCCCTCTTTCATGGTAGAGAAATAAACTTTGTTCAAACCATGAAAGCGTATATGTTTAGCTATTTCAGTATTTTTGAAAAATTCCTTCAAAAATCAGATTAAATTTGAGACTCCCATAGCTGTTGAGTTGAAACTATAGGACATGTAAATATTAAACACTAGTTTAGACCCCAATCTATATTAGGTAGCCTAAATCCCCATAGCATAAATGTCACAGTTGTTGGGTCCATTGAGACTCAACAAGTGAAAGCCCCAAGCTCTAGGGCGATAAAGAGATGCTGGATGTCGAGATACTTTCATCGAGATAATGATTAATGTATTGGCCAGCCTGCTTTAATATCGGTTTTTATCTTTAATTAGACACTTTGTACGAACGTTTTTCGTCTGTTCGAAAGGCTTGAGGGGCCTGACTTTGTTAAGCTTTTTGCATTTCCTTCAGTAGCTTATTTTCAGCCACGGCATCTTGAGGGTGTGTTTGTGTATAGTTTAAGGTTTTTAAAAACTTTTGGATGCTGAATGAGGAACAGATTGGTGGATCTCAGAATTATGACTAGCATGTGTTTTCAGCGTTCATGGACATCAGAGTTAGGGCAAATTTTCCAATCTATCTGTTTGAAACATTCATTAACGTAGGCACATTCAAGCGTTGCCGACAGAGAAGATGAAACGCAAAAGGCGCACTATCCAGATTGTAATATCGACTTGCCTGCCTACTGTTCAAACCTTTCCTCCTTTATGTCACTTCAGAAGGCACAGTATTCAGGGACTGTTACAAAACAAACTGCTACAAACTTAAAGCAGAACTAGAGAACATATTTCGGTTGGGCAAGCAAGACGCTGTCGACGTGGACAGAATGCGGTATAGTGTGTCAGGTGCTTTCCTACAGTCCACTGATTATCATACTTCCATACGTTAATCTTGCATTGAACTTAGGTACACCTCTAGGCCGGAGTCTAGAGCCCACAAACTCATTAGAAGTAGGCACGTGGCCTGGAACGTATGGGGGCTCTCTAGCGATCTAACGGACTGGATATCTTACAGGAGCCTAAGTAACAAATACACTATCAAAATAAATCATGATAGGAAAAACTAACACACTGCTGTGATGACGACTATGGAACACAATAAGAAGCCTCTGTATAAGCTTATGAGTGGAAATGATAACCTGACCCTCGGTTTGCTGAATAGGGACTTGATGACGGTACACAGAGCCCATCTTGATGTTGCTAATCTTTTAACTAGAGAATTCTAGTCCACTTTCTCGTTAGCTTATAGTCTTGCATTTATTGTCAATCATCAAATAACCACCTTTGTCGACACAAGTGTTGTAAGGTTTGAGCCCCATAATACTGGTGGGATACTGAGGAGTTTGAAACTACTGGTTTAGATGGAATTCGTTCCAAAGTCCTGAGAAAATATGAGAATCTACTTTGTTCTCCCACTGATGCCCGTTTTGACTAATTGATCGTGATTACCTTTCTCAATGATTTTGTATTATCTGCATCTCATCAGGGTTTTCTTTCTTACAGGTAATGTAACACTGACCTTATGACAGAGTGGACTTGCTGGTCTCTATCAGTAAAGCAAATTTTTCCCGCTTATATTGTCCTCTGAAATTTCCCCACAGCCTTCGAAAGGTTGAATCCTTGAGATGTATTCGTAAAATTGAAACTGATTAGTATTTATAGGTGTCTATTAAGATGGACATATGACATCCTAGGTAACAGGTCCCTAGAGGTTTCGAAGGGGTTTGCAATAACTAGGGGAATGATACAAATTCTATTCTTGGACCACTTCTCTTATTGTTTAAAAACGACCCTTCCAAAATTTAGATTCACAGGCCCTTCTATATGCTTAAGATCTTCAGGTTTTTGAAGAAATTTAAGGTCCATCTGATATCGCAATTCTTCAAGATGACTTGCTAAAGATACACGAGTATGTTTTCAGCAACATTGCTTCCTTTTATTATCAATAAATGAACAACATTAGTGGTGAACGGTGGAAGTACATTCTCTACGTACGTAATGAGTCCAGATTTGCTATTTATGCATCAGAAATCCTTAGTTCAATCCCTGTGTGATGCTCTAGATGTATCTTTACCACAGCCGAAAAAGTATGTACAGTCTTGGACTTTCCTTTCGACTATTGAACTCTTGACCTATATGTATAGCATTTACCTAGAACCTTATCTTGAAAAATACTTACGCACTATGTTTCTCTGTCTCAAATATGACTCTACTATCTCAGAACGAGTAGTAAGCATAGAAATCATAAGGTTAGTTGAACTATACTCAAAACGATTTAAAACAATAAAATAGCATTTCGTACAGTAAAGGAGGGTCAAGGGCGTGTATGATCTTATAACCCATAACGCTCTTTACCGGAGTGGATCACTTGTAAGATTCAGTCTCAAACAAAACCTAAGTGTACACCTCTTTAAGATAGAATACGAAAGGGCCCCCACAAAAATTCGTGCAAACATCTTTGCCGTCAGGATAATAAACTTTGGAGCTCCCGTAAATTAAGATGTCATATCAGCGCATTTCTTCTCATCATTCGAAAAAAGACTGGATGCACATGTAGACTTTATGGTCACTGAAGGACAATGCTGTAAAAGCTACTCCTATTCTTCGCTCTTAATTTAACCCTACTTCCTTTCATTTTTAGAAGCAATATAACATTTTCTGCACTCGCCATAACAAAGAACCGTCATGTTATCTAGCCACAGATATCAGGGAACGACAGTTTTTTAGTTCTGCTAAGTAAAGTTGAAATTTGAAAATTTAGGTCAAATATGTAACGGTAGTACAATTTAGGTATAAATTTCAAATTTGAACAGAGTTACTGCTATACTTCGCGTAGTTTATGTAACTTCTATATGGTGCTAGTTTTGTTTATTCATATACTTTATTAATAAACATTAATTATTTCACTTGTATTCATGATTGCTCATTGGTTACCATGCAAAATCGATGCTAACGGGATAAAAGTAAATAGTGATCACAAGCTTCTTGGAATCTTAAGGTAATTCTTTATTTGCAGATATAAATCTCAGTACTTGTAGTGCAGAATCTGATAGACTGAATGACCATGTATTGGCTTCAAATTTTCGGGGTAGACCGTTACGAGGCGTTGAGCTTAGTTTCCCTGATATTTATTCTCCAGTAATTGTACATCACAGTGGTATTATATCAGACGATGGTCCAGAACCAGTAACATTTGGAGCTAAACTGGATAGAGTGCTCTTATGGAATTTATCTTTGTCACCAAGTTACTCAGATCCTATTCCATTATCTCTCACATGGATACATTTGGCTGAGGTTTTACACTCAAATTCCTAGTGTTTGTGATAATACAGTACTCACATTTTATGTGTACCTTTTGTTGTTAGGACTGAGATAATTTGGACGTTCACTATTTAATTACTAGTCAGACCAATATTTTTATAGTTCTAAATCCTCAACTTTGATTATGTAATTGGTTATTCTTTCTGATTGATAATTTATTAAATTTTTGGCTAAGGTTTTTTTTAGGTATTTCATAAGAATCTGTGAAAAATCGATGAGGACAAGTACAACTACAAGTGACACAGTTTAATAGGGCACAGAACGGGAATTGACTACCCTCAGAAGTATATGTACCGCATATTTAGTCACTCATTATCATGACTTATTGGCTTGTGGTACAAACTATTCAGTTATTGGTCCGCGTGTAGTCTAAGAGTCTACCATTTTTTCACGAAATAAGCGATTTGTGTTAAGTCTGTCCTAAGCAATGTTTGAATATATTTCTGCAACCGCTGTAGTCTTAGGCGCTGTGGGTTCTAGGCGTGGAGTGATTCACTCTCAGGCGATGGTAACGCAATCCTTACCATTACTAACATCGGTTGGTCTTGGCATTATGCGTACGGCTAAAAAGTTAACTAGCAAGCTAAAATCAAAAATTGGATGGATTCGTAAAATGTACGCAGCCAATGCAACTAACATGGCGACAGCTTGGCTTTGGCTGAACTTAATTAAGCCATAGTGTTTTAGCTACTGTATTCGAGCACCACTTTCACGCATTGTTACGACGTAGTCAAATTTAGGGTACTTACAATCTAACAAAAGTAATTATTGAGCATTATCATAATGTGAGTAGAGGTTCATATTACCTAACAACTTATAGTATTGTCCAGAATTTGTTTAGATGCTAGACATATGTTTGTCATAGGATTATGCTTACAAACCACATATCAATTAAGTATCACAGGCTTATAACCACGGAATGTTTCAAATTTGAATTTTTATCTATTTAAGAAATTACGGATGTCGGACAAGTCAAAAGAGAACATATCGAAGATTGTTATATGTTAAAACCATATTTGTGGTTTAATTAAGCTGCTCATTAACTAATAAACACCAAAATAGAAAAAAGTGCATAGATCCAATCGATGAAGTTTCTAAATGGCACAAATAATATATTGTTGAAATAAGAAGTAAACAGTAGTGTAGAACTTATGATTTAAAAGTTTAGAAATAACGAATTCACTTGTAACAGTTATCCTCATTCTGATCATACAGGGACTCGCCCTAAGGAGTATACCTAGTAAATTTGCATCTTCGTACATAACTTAATAGCATTCACTATATTTGTGGAATGGTACGATCTTCGTATTTCGTGCAGACTAACTGTCAAACAGTGATTAGCGTAAATAGATGATTTTCGATGTTCTAGAGAGTTTTTGGGGGGTTGTCAACTACTAGGAGTACGCATATTTTAAAGAAATCATACTTAAAATTCTGTCAACGGTGTGATTTACACTCAGTCGACTATGTTGACTTTCTACCAGGAGCCTCGCTTACTGACTTAGAGTATGCTGATGACAGTCCTATTTGGTGAAGACGCTGACAAAATGCAGAGTCTTCTGACTACCCTGAGCAACAATGCAAGCATGTTCGGGATGCGGTTTTCCCCCTCGAAATGCAAAATGTTGCTTCAGGATTGGGTTGCATCGGCACCCGAACTAGTGATAGGGAGTGAAGTAGTCGAGTGTGTAGACCGCTTCACGTATCTGGGGAGTCTCATCGGTGCAGATGGCCTGGTGACTGACGAAATCTCAGCACGGATACAAAAAGCTCGATTGGCTTTTACCAAGTTGCGTCACTTATGGCGCAGGCGAGATATCCGCTTGCTAACCAAAGGATGAGTGTACCGTGCAGCAGTTCGCTTTGTCCTACTATATGGGAGCGAAACATGGCCGTTAAGAGTAGAGGACATTCGTAGGTTACTGGTCTTCGACCATAGGTGTCTCCGAAGCATTGCTCGAGTATCGTGGGACAACCGAGTGAGCAATGCTGTCGTTAGGAAACGGGTTCTAGGAAAGGAGGGCGAATCAATAGATGAGGTATTGGAACTTCATCAGTTGAGGTGGTTGAGACATGTGTTACGCATGTCTAACTACCGACTGCCTCGACGGGCTATGTTTTGCGGCGTAGGAATAGGTTGGAAGAAAGCTAGAGGCGGCCTAACCAAAACATGGCAGAGATCGATGAAGTCACTGACAAGTGGACTGAGTCATGTTGGTAGATGTAGGCTGCGTGGTTGGGGTCCGCGAGACGAAAGTCACCAATGGTTAGAGACCTTGAACGACACGGCTCAGAATCGTTTGCAATGGCGCAGGTGCATCCACTCTTTGTGTTCTCTCAAAATCTAACCTTCCGAATTCTCTATCTTTCTCCTTTCAAATTTATCTCACTGAATTATACTTTTCGAATCATATCTTCGCTTCCTAATTTTCTGCATTGCTGCTAATACTTCTACTATCGCTATCACTCTTGGATCTGAACTGACAGTTGCGTCTCTATGCTGATGTAGTATTGCGACCTGAACTGATGTACGTACGTACGAAGTTCTGCGTTGTATCTGTCTGTCAGTCGACTATGTTAGACTGCTATAACGGAATAATCCAGTGTGATCAGCATACATTTGATTTTAGAACTATTTCAGTGTGAATTTTGTTTGGTACAACATTCAGTTGTACTAACCAGCTTATTATGGTTGTTCACTCGTGCTTAGAAGTATTCATTTGCACAGATTTTATGTAAAACTCGATCGGGGTGATAAATTCTTTAGCCAAAACTCACAGAATATCTGACTTCTTGGTCTCTACTAACACATTTTCCTTACAAGGTTAACATTTTGTGGTGACCGAGAACAAGGTATCGGAGCGTAGTGGCAGATATCGTTAACACGAACTATATCAAATATGTACCAAGGCATAATGGTTTATACCTTAAATTTCGTCATTGCTCATAGTGACGTCAGATCCACTGAAACGTTACCTTAGTCGGTTCATTAAGGATATACCTTCAGATTAACGAGCTAAAATGTAATCGTTTGTAACTTGCATTATACATCAATAAATTATGTAACTACTTTTAAGCGTGTTATATATATATATATATATATATATATATATATATATATATATATAGTCTGATAAATAATGTGAAACAGTTAACTTCATTTATTAATTTGACCAGATTGTAATTTGTTGCGCTTTTTCCATGTTATCTATTTCTGTTAAGTTTTTACTAAAAGCTAATATGGTTAATTTGGATGCGTTATCGAATAAATCACTTTTGTCTTTCATGCATTCTGGTAATTTGAGTTTTTCTGCTTTACTAACTTTACTGTAAACCAAAAGTATACTTAAACATTTTGTTGTATTATTGGTTTTTTTATTATCAAATGATTTGATGATTACTTTTCTTCCAATCCAAAAGTTAAAATTTGACCAATTTCTTGATGATAAATGATGTATTTTGCCACTAGTCAGTATTTGATCACCAAATTGTACGAAATTATAGTTCCTTAGTGTTTTAATTGACCATGGCCATGAATATTTTAAACGCGCTGATGAGAACCACGAGGTTACTTGAGCACTATATGTTTCAAATATTAGGTAACATATTGCTCGACCACTCTGATCAAATAATTCAATTTTAATACTTTGAAAGCCAAGAAATGAATTCGATGTTGAGAAATGATTCGTTTTTTGATTATGATAACGTGTAGATTTATACCAATTGTTTAATAACTCATTACGATACCAACAGTTACATAATTTATTATGTTTCAACGGAAATGAGCTAGGTGGACTAGCTATTTCTTGATACCATAGTGTGTTAAAAGATATTCCGGTGTTTATATCTAGGACAAATAACAATTGACCAATTTGTGGTGATGAGATTTCATCATTTTTACTACTCATTAAACTGTATGGTATAACGTAAACTCGAAGTTCGTCAGCTTCATATAATGCAGATGAATAGTTTGAAAATTTCGGCGGCAACTGATAATTCAAAACGTCTTCAGATAATTTAACTGGGAGTGTGTAGAAAAGTTTTGGATAATCATGGATCACTAGTTTTATATTTTAGATTTGTTGCGTTACT
The DNA here is from genome assembly GCA_025215515.1 of Schistosoma japonicum. Classification (NCBI taxonomy): domain Eukaryota; kingdom Metazoa; phylum Platyhelminthes; class Trematoda; order Strigeidida; family Schistosomatidae; genus Schistosoma; species Schistosoma japonicum. The sequence goes on along the minus strand of CM046061.1, from coordinate 57,624,986 downwards.
CCACTCACACTGGGAAATTGCTGAATTAGGACTGTCAACTATTAATATATAACCTCGTAAATGTTGACAATTTATGTGCTCACCTTTCAATTTTTCGACAATTTTATAATCAACTGAGGATAATAGGTTAATGTAATTTGGGTCAAAAAGTATAGAAAATGGTTCATTGCTAAAATATTATATGGAAATAAAAGAAAAGTGACGTAGGTTTATTTACACTGCTATCATCACTCTGAAAAATATTGCAAATTTGTATTGATTAACATCTTACTTGATGTGAGATTGTAAACCAAATGGGTTTATCACAACCGATTCTGAGACTCATTTTAATTTAAGGCACAGCTTTCCATAATTCCTTATCGTGGAGGTAGTTTTTAGAGCAATAATTTCCCTACTACCTAATTTGTTTGCGTCATTATTATTACATAGACTTTAACCTCTTTCATGTCTGCCTAGCTAAGGGGACTCAACAGCATTCCTTAGTATATAAATTCACTAAGATCATACTTCATCACGTCTTTAATTGTAATGGGAGGGGGGTCATATATTACTGTAGTTAGTTGTAGGATACTTTTTAAATATAATCTGATATGTCGATGAGTATGACAATTTGACGTTTATGTCAACAGATAGATAAATCTTTTGTGAGAAAGTCTTCAAGATGTTTCTGTTATTTCTATTACTGCTAGTCATGATCATAATGATAATATAAACAATAATCTAGACGGAGTTGGTCTGAAAGATGTGATGTATATAGTCCAAACAATCTGGTCACATATATCTCTCAAGGAGCTTCTGTGTGATATTTCGTGCTTTGAATATTCCTCGATGCCGCTCTGAATTCGTCATACTTAATCCTGTTAAAGGTTCAGTGGTCGTTATGAACAATAGCAATTTTAAAGAATAAATTACTATTCTTTGTGATGAAGGCAAATTCATGACGGGTGTTTCGTCAAGTGACTAAAAAATTGAGAACCAGTGTGAACACTAGTTTGTTTAGACTGTTTAACATAAATATTCTCACCAAAACTGGATTTAATTCTGTAAAGCTCATCGGATCTATAATCGCGAATTTGTATGAATAACCTGAAATTCACAAACCGAATAATCCCTAAGACTAATATCAATATTCTTTTCGGTGATACATGAATTTACAAAGCGATTAGTAAAATTATCAAACCCAATCTGTAGTAGTTGTGTTAGTTCTCTTTAAAAGGTTATTTTGAGTTAGTAAATCTACTTCATGACAACATTATAAATAAGACTGAATTCATGGTGTAGGCTTTCATTTTGCTAGTGTTCCTTTAATTAAGACTAATAATCTTTGTGACTACTTGTCTTATATTCCTCTTTCTTGTTCACTTACAGTAGTTGATTGAGTTACTTTAATTATTTACCGGAAATGTTTACACCTGGAGATGACCATTTCCGACACGTTGGAGACAAGACGTCTAAACTTGTATTGAGAATCATTTTCTATATGATGTATACGGATAATATTTTTGTAACATGAAGTAAAGATTTTGATGTGGTTCATTTTTCTAGACTGATTTATCATCTCAGAGTGAAAAATTTTGACCTATACAAAAGAAAACAAAAGCCGATCGCCATTCTAGATATTTCTTTAAGTCGTATAGATGACGGCTATATGAGAAGGCTAACTTATAGGAAGGCAACATAAACTGGGCAATACTGAAATTCCCATAGATTTACCTGGTGCAATACAAGCGAGGCCTGTTAAAGTACCTTTTTAGCAGAATCCTACCTATCTCTGCAACAGATATGATTGCCAGTGATATTGAGATGATTTAAACGTTTACGTAAAATTAATACTCATTGAAATTAATGAATTAGTGTTGAATTTAGTTAATACAGAAACTCCTGGCTGATTGTGTAGCTAACATTAACGTCTTAATTACGTTAGCATATGAAGGATGAGAGGTTGGGATTCAGCTTGTGATTTTAACGGAGAGGTTAGTATTGGAGGCCAGGAAGATATATTGCTGCTAACTTAATTATCATTGAGAAGTCAAAGCCTGATTCCACATAGGTCACAAAATTGCACGAATGACTGCATATCCAACTGCATTTACTAATTTATATGCATTTGTAGACACAAGGATTCAGTCACTTACATCGTAGAACTTAATAGGTGCGTACATCAGTTCAAGTTACCATGTCCCAATTAGGAGATACAGATGAAATTGTCGGATCACATCCCAGAGTAATGGATTTAGTAGCAGAGTTAGTGTTAATGGAAAGGGATAGAGATCGGAAATAAGATTCAGGGAAATATGATTTTGTAAACAGAAAATTATGATGAATTCAGAAGCTTAGAATTTGAAGGAGGACAAGGAGTGAATGCACCTAAGCCATTGCGAATGAATTCCCAGTTATATCATCTGAAGTGTCTAACCACTGATTACAATCATCATGCGACCCCAGGTAGTCTGCATCTATTAACATAGCTCAGCCCAAGTGTCTGACTACATGGACAGGTGCCGTTTTTAGGTTTAACCGCTCCTAGGTTTTTTCTAGCCTACTACACCGGACAACAATGCTCATCGAGGTAGGCGTTGACCAGGCATATGTAACATGTGTCCTAACCACCTCTGCCGATGAAGATTCACTACTTCATCACTCGGTTTGCCATCTTTACTACAATTCCCAACCCACTTTTTGCTGATGCGGTGGTCCCAGCAAACACGAGAAATGCTTCGAAGACATCTATAATCGAAAACTAGAAGCCTACAAATGTCCACTAGTTGTTAATGGTAATATTTCACATCCACATAGTTGAGTGGTTCAAATCGCTGCGCATTAAACGCCTCTTTTAGTCGGTAGACCGATGTTTCGCCTACGCAAATTGACAAAAGCCAGTCGGACCTTCTGTATACGAGCCAACAGACCATCAGAACTGATGAGACTCCCATGATAAATGGGGTGGTTAGCACGTTCAATTACTTTGCTCCCTACCACTCATTTTGATGCCGCTGTAAATAGATATGGAAATTTCGCTGTATTCCAACTATATCGTGGTGTAGTAGTCTTCTTGTCCTTTTCATTTTCTATCTCACTTTATTCTTCATTTGTCACATTATAGTTACTAGAACTTTTACTTAACTGATATTCATCAATTTTACACTATTATGTATATGTGACCAGATTATTCAAGTTGCATGGCGCAAATACATAACATTTTTCAAATGAATTCCGTCCTCTGTTTACACAAGTGAAATTTATAATAGGGACTAATTATTTTAAATAATCTGAACCTTAGGTCAAATCATAGGCCTACATTAGAGAGTCGATAAAAGGCAGGAAGCATTGGATAGCTGTTTCTTCTCATTATGGTACTTTGGGCTGCGCACCAACAACCTGACTTCTAACGCACCCAGGCCCCCCAGTTGTTTTCGTTTCCAACTTTATTCAATTGTGCCATTTTACTTAATGGAATTAGTCGGTAACCACCTTACATGCAACGTGGCCAGACTCCTATGGTCACATCATTTCACTAGATCTCTGAAATTATCATACAATGCTGTTATTGAGAGTTAGTGCTGATTGCTGAATCTGAAAGTTTCTGGTCCGACCTCTGGATGAGCTGTGGATCCCCAGTGCTAAGAAGAAACAGTTATCTTCTGGTTTTTGATAGTCTACCTAACTGAGGCCAATCTGTGTTGTAAGAAGTTAAATGCTAGCACCTCCGAAACACCCACTGACAGTAATCTGAATTGACTTACTTATTTTGTATGCTAAGTGAGTATCTGTATGTCTATAAAATCCTTCTGACTTATGAACACAGCCACATCGATTCGAAGCAAGATAAAGCAAAGTAATTTTCAATCTTGAAATAAGATTATTTTAATCATAGAGTCTCATACCTTGTACGAAGGAACGTAGACTTTTCCATTAGTTCGTACTCATTCCAAGGATATGAAGATTTTAAAAATAATTTACTGAACCAGGTATATTTATCTGAGTACCGTGCATTGAATTTCAGTTGAACAACTGGATTATAATTAGACCACAATTCGAGTAATACATATTTGTATGATCCACTATACCACTGGTCAAATAAATCATGCTTATACCAACGACTTGATAACCTGCTACTATTATCAATGTAATCAGTGCGTTGATTGGTTCTTATGTTAAGATTTGTATGCATATTTGGAAAATTTGTAATATTTCTACTAGAGAAGTAGATTTGATTTATAGGTATTCCAGAATGAGATTTTATTGCGAACATTAAAATAGCTCCATTATGCATAGCAGAATCTTCCCAGTCTGTTGGAAGAAAATGTGTGTTGTGAGCTGAGTGATATTTTTCGTCTCCATATTGTTGAGTAGTTTGTGAATTATTATTATTTATTAATGATTTATTTACTTTATACTCCTCGTTAGTTGATATTGGGATGTTGTATGTGAATGTTTTGCGATGGGAAATCTGTAGACTTTTTGAGGGGTAATTTGCAATCACTGGCTGTTTAAGTATAATTGGAATAAACAGAAAGGAATAATAAATATTTTCACGTTATTTGTTACATTATTACTCGCGCTAACATCAGGAAGGAATAATAATATCTAGACTACTGATTATTATTAAATAGTCCTCAATATCACAGAAAAAAGAAAGCAAGGAAGAATGGAGTCAAATTGATATCTATTATTAGTTAATCATCTTGACTTTATTCAGCCTGTAGTATTCTTAAGCTTTGTCAATTTGACCAAATAAATTGTTACTGTTTGATCACAAATAGGATGGATAAGTGTTAACATAGCATTGCATCACTTGCCAAACTTTGGGCTTATTAGTTTCCTATCTCAATGTCATCATACAGCAATACACGGGGAAGCCAAATAGTGCATAACAAGGTAGATAATACAGCAAGGAAAAGGAGTTCAAAGATTTAGAAAAATAAAATGTTAAGAAGTTCTAAATAGCTAAATACTGAACTCGACTTCACTAATAGTACCGACTTGGCTTCATATCAAGTGGTTTATCAAACAATCAGTTGTACATTCTTAGAGATTGTATCGAGTGTATATTAATTATTCCGTACGTCAAGCGGGGTTCATTGATCTTACAGATTGGTTACATTCATCGTTCTAATCAATCTATATTTTTTTCCACACAATACATCCCGCTGATACAACAGTTAGTCAATTGAGAATGAATTTCGAGTAGTCTTTGTTACTGTTGTGAACGGCTCCCAGAAACCTCGACAAAACCTTCAAAACCCTTGAAAGAGCCGAAGAAATTCCATCCAATCACTGATTAACAGAACTTTCCAAAATCTCGACGTGGCACTCTGATTGGGTAATAGTTGAAACTTCCTAGTTCGGATTGGATGGATTATAATACTGAATTTGTTGTTTCAGAAAACTATAAATATACGATTATTTTGTACAAAACTCACTCTCTATCTTACTGGAATAAAGTCCCTCTCTACTCGTCTTCTGAATTGGCGACCAGGAGGTTTCAAGGCGTTCAAGTGCTAAAGTTGTCTGCGAATAGTCGAACTACCTTGTTTACCTAAGACTTTTCAAACAAAATTTATATTACTCATCGAGTAACCATACTTTTGCAGGCCTGTCGATTAAGTTCTGACAACGTACATGTGGCTCTCATCTTATTACTAGCTTAGTGGTTGAGGCATTCGACTTTCAGTCCTTATTTATTATCTCACGGTTTTACTAGTCTTCATGCAATCACTTGTTGAGATTTATTTCCACAACTCTCCATCCATACATATGAACAGAAAAAGCAACAAACTTAAAAGAATGTGGTGAATTCATTTATATCATGGTTACCAATCATCTGTGTACAATCTGCAAACAATTATATCAATCATTTCAAAGGAGAAAAAGTATGCGTAACTTATATTAGAAATGTTTGAAGGTGATATAAATGCCGATTGGTGAGAGGTGATGATTGTAACATGACTAAGATCGTTCAAATGGTTGACTATTTATGAGTTAAATATATGGATATTCTAAAGGAGAAAATTGAGAACACCAGGGATAAAATATTTCAATGACTGGAGATTAATTTCACAGATTATGTATTACTAAGAAATAAACTAATTAATCTGAACTATACATAATTAGTCCATCTTAAGTAGTACATAAGCTGTGAAATTAATCTCCTATCACTGAAATCCTAATATGAATTATGTATACTTGTTTTGCTTTGAAATGACTGATATAATTATTTCCAGATTGTATGGGGAGGAATAGCAACTATGAAATAAATGAGTTCATCTTATTTTCCTAAGTTTGTTGTTCTTTTTCTAAATTTTCTCGAATGATTATGCTGTTTAAGTTAGGCCCATTATAAAAGGAGATAGGAATTAAAGGTTTTGCAGTTGTTAAAAATAATTGAGTTAATTATATTTTCAATAAAATAATGTGGAAATTCATAGATTTTTGTTGTGGCGCGTGGTTTTGAATCCTTTATCGACAGCGAAATTTATGTCGTCAATTATTATCTCGTCTAGGTTGACCTCTTGATTCGGCTCCTAAGCTTTGATACGACCCCCAGGCTAAAACTACACTTCAACGTGAACACGTGAGAGAAGTCAGGAAATATGGCAAAATGACACTTTGCTGCAAAGTCCAATTATGTGCAGAAAACTAGGGTATTTATAGGTATTAAAAATGTCTTTTCGGCTTCTAGAGATTTCTGTATCTTACTAAACACAGTAGTAGTAAGATAACTGTTCGATCAGTAATATATCACGTGACTTTTCATTGTCTAGAAGTTTCTGATAAAAAACTATCTGCCTGCAGATTGGACATAATGTTTCGTATTGGTTTCTGCGCCTATTCGAACTTGTTTCAAGGGGTTTTCTGGATCTACCCAACAAACTTTTTCTTGAAATTCTGAGTACTATTAAAATATTGTTTGGTTTCACCTGCATTTTAAATGTATTGTCAAAAGGAATGATGATGTAACTCGCCATGTACAGTTTCATATAATCAGCATTAACCCACTTTTTTATCAGGTGCTAATCATACTACAATAAGTGAAATGAGACTTAAATGTAAGTGATCTAGTAGACGGAAGTCGGAACGTTTTATCCATTAAGTAACCATTCCACAAATAAGATATCTACTCACAAAATGATAAAATATAGGCGTGAACAAGAAAACTTTATTTAGCTATCACCGAGAAATCCATATATTGTTTAGTCTTTACTATTTCATTTTGAGCAAGAAAGCCAGTTAGGTATCATATAATAAATAAATCCTATAGAGTAGATAATTATTGTGATTTTTAGAAGGATGTATAAACCTATATATGTAATCGAAACGAAAATTGGATCAAATTAACGAAATGAGATTAATTATCATCATTCTAGATTAACCTTTCAAGGGGATGTACATAATTTGAAATCAATCAAGTCAAGACACTTACTTTCAATGTTTTTGTAGGATTGTTATTCATCCTCTTTGAATTTTCATTTACTGATAAATGTGAATCATTTTGTTGAAGAGAATGTTCAAGTAATTTTAGTAACATACTTTTTATCTTATTTAATCTTACTTCACAATTACTTCGGTTTTCATTGTTTTTATCAGACTTCTTCACCATCATTGAATCATTTATGCTTAACTTGTCACTTTTCTCATAGTTAACATTTGATTTCAAATGTGAAGGTAAAACAGATGTCGGATTATCTTGACCTTTCTTATACATTTTATCTTTTGGTTGTTTGTAATAGGGGGAATTATAATAATTTGGTGAGGCTGTAATAGTGGTACTTTCAGCCTCAATGGTAGTAGTAGCAGTAGTTTGAGGAATATTTTCCGAACCAGTTCTCTTTTTCCCAGCCTCATAAGTTTTTAGTAAATACAGTAAATAATTAAGTTTTAAGTTTGATTTATCGTCTCTTTTACTTCGGTAGTTTGGTAGATTAACTGAACGCATTTGGAACTGCCTTCTGACTGGATATTCACCATAATCATAATAATACTCATAATCACTGTAGGGATATCGGTTTCTTTGCTGTGTTGTGCTGAAGTATCTTCGTTGTAATGGATATTGATAATAAGGATTTGTAGGCAATGTTTGTCCATTCACTTTATCAATAGGTCGCTTTAAAGCTAGCAATCTTTTAATTTCGTTACAATAATCTGAAATTGACAAACAATAAACTTATTAAATGAAACTTTAGTTCTATTCATCCAGCTATTTAGAAAAAAGATCAAATCAAAGTGAAAACGCTCAATAAAAGTGTTTTTTTTTCCAATCTATTTTTTAACACACTAAATTCAACAATCATAAAAATGTCGATAACTCAATTTGTGCCCTGACACCTTAAGATTCTTAAAGCAGTTCTGCGTACAGTCATAGGAAACTCATTGTTAAAACTTAGAAGAAACAGTTATTCAATGGTTGGAAGTGTACAGTGCTTTGTCAGGTAATTTAAATTAGTAATACGATATAGCTATGCATTTAACGACTATAAACCATTCAATAGCTGAAATCATGTAATGTATCATATTTTTTACTATAATTGTTATTTACTATTCTGTGGATACTGATGATTTTTGGATTACTTCATAATACTACAAAGATCATTGAACAAAAAGTGATTTATATCACTGAGTCCAGTTTCAATTTGTATTATCACACATAACAAGTAAAATGAATTAAGATAAAATTTGAATATGAATATGATATTCAAGAAACAACAGAAAGGGTATAAAGTTATTTTCTTTAGAATAAAGCATTATTACAGATACATAATGTTATAAAATTAATATTTCTTACTTCTTATTGGACATATTACTTCAGTTGGATCGAAATGTTTCAAATCGAATTCTTTATAACCACCGAATTTAGTTAGCGTGAAAGCATACTGTAAAGGTTTAGCTAATCTTCGCACTCCTTGTTCATTGGCTCCGGGAATTCCTATGCTGAACACATAATTTACACGACTGTGTAAGTTTTGTATAATCGTTTCAGATTTCCTTAATATGTATTTATTATGAATTTTTTTATTTTCTGGATAATAATAATTCTCTGGAATATTTCCATCTGTAAGTAGCATAATAATTCGAGTAATATTTTGTGTATCCAGATTATTTGTAGAAATAAATCCAATATTTAGAATGTTTGAAATTGCATGGATTATATCAGCTTTCATTTCATCTCCATCAGGTTGTTTCATATTACGTATTGATGTTAATAACGTAGGCAGATTTACAGAATGTTCTGGCTTGACTGCAAAATGTAGTTTATCAGTAAATAGGATGACGGAAATGAGTGCTCCATCACTTTTGACTGATAACTAAAGTAATTTAAATAAAACGGATAGAATATAATAATATCTAAAGAAAGCTGGATAACTGAATCGTTTTAACAATTAGAGAGATAACTTGAATGCCAGTGACATGCAGATCTCCTTTTTCAGTGTTTTTTTAACAAACGTATCCTTGTGTAAGATAGATTAAAATTAAGGCCAATAAGTTATTTCATTTTCACTTTGTAATTCTTCAGCATTGCGCAACTACGGAACTATCTAGAGTCAGAGGCAAGAGATTTCTGAATTGATTGCAACCTTTGAACTGGATGGTTCAATTAGATCATCAGAGACCTATCCTAAGTGATATTTGATGGCTGTCACGCTGTATCACGAAGTGGATAAAGCTGGAAATGTATGCATTAAAACTTTAACTCAATTGTATAAAAATAAAGCGTTAATTTTGTGACCTGACTGCTACGAGTTCGATCTGGAATCACAAATGTTAAATGCTACGGAGTCATAGAATTGGACGAAATAACTATCTAATACTTCTGTTTTGCTGTCCTATTGTGGTCTATATTAATTCATGCCATTAGGCTTCTCATTAATAAAATAATTTCGTCAAACCACTTAAGTTAACTTAATTATATACTGTATATATACTAAATGAACAACTTATGAAACTGATAAGAATAGAGTATACTATATTTTATATATTAACTTTTCTGAATCACAAGCAACTGTGCTAAAAGATGTATTCTTTAAATTACAAGAATACCGTCGTAATATGCTGATTATTATCAAAAGTTTTATTATCATACTCTGCGGCTTTTTTTTTTTCATTTTACTAAAAGTTAATTGAGGATTATTAAAATTAGCAGAAGTGAAAGGTTAATGGTTACTTTGTAATCTTGATATAAATTCTTGTTTAGTTGCTTGTTACAATATAAGTTGCTCAATTATTCCATTTTAGTTAAGTAATTTGAATTTTAATAGTAACTTTAAGTCCAAGATATCTTTTTATATTTTTAATTAGATAAAGAGTTCTACTACCGTATATAATTTATTTCAGCTCCTTCGTTAATTGATTTATTGATTCTTGACTTGTTACATTTATCTCGGCGCACCAAAGTAAAATTAAGCCATTTGGCCCGTTGAACATTTGCGTCATATTTCATACTTCCTATTATTGATCGACTGTTATGTAACACTGGAAAAGTTTAGGCCATTTTGCTAAAAAAAATACATATTATGGTTTGAAATATGAGCTAATAAGTCGTGACAAGGGCTTGCTGTTTTACATGGACGATCTAGCCCATATGAGATTATACGTAGAATATTTCTAAATTCGCCAATGATATGCCTTTATTTAAACAAACGGATAAATTGTTTGTTGGGTGAAACCCTATAATGTACATATCAAAATGTATTGAATATTGTCAACTTCTTGTACACAACATCAGCATACTTTAAATATCAAACATAATAAATCATAAAGTCTATCGAAAAGACTGGCGCAAATCTGAGTCAACTAAAGCTATAAAACAATATCCACAAAATCAGATGAGACCAGATGCAAACCAAAAGAACCGCATTAACATGGAACTAATAATGGTGAGGATGCATAAACAATGATGATATGATTCGAGAAAATAGGACATAAAGATATTTATTTAGGAGTATTGAAACTCAAGAATTAGAGGAATGCAAAGAGTAAGTATGCTACTATGGGAGATTTCAAGCCATGTCATCCATCATCTTCAACCACTGACCTTGGTAATCGAGTAGGGACTAACCAGGTAATTCACATTTACCTACCTGTCTCAGAACACCAGTCAATGAATAAAATATTACTGTTTAATTAATCTTTTAACAAATTTATTTACCTTTTTGGCTAAATCATTTAAATAATCTTTCACATAAAATTCAAACGAAAATTTATCAATTGCTTTAGTCCCGTCTAAAAGAAAAACAATGTCAGCTTTGATCGACTGGAGACATTCTGTAAAATAGGTAGATAGAAAATAAAATAAAGTCAAAGAGAATTGGCTTGAAAAATACTATTCTGCTTTTATTGTTACATTTACTGAAAATTCCGAATGACTATTCAGTTGTTTCCGCGGACTATAGCTTATATTATATGAAGCGAGAAAATATATAGCTTGAACTTGACGCTTACATGTGTGAGACAAAAATCCTAGTTTTCTGTTAAGTAAAAGTCTATGCAATGGACATTGTCATTTTGCGATGGTCTACAGAAATCTCAAAGCCTTGAAAGTATGGAAGAATTTTCATCCGGTCAATACTTAAATAGCATTTCTAGAAGTTTTAGTGCAGCATCCATTTGGCGAATGTTATAACACTGTTCCCAAAATAGTTGGATTATAATGATTATTATTCGCTAACTCAAGACTATGCATAAGTGTGATTTCCTGAGGACATTTGATACCCACTTGAAACTGTTTTCCCTTCCCTCTTTAACCTTCTGATCTTAGACTTTGTAGGGTTAGACCTCATAAGGTAACAAAGAGATACAAACGGCAATTTAAGTTCAATTTCAAAACTCATCGGTTTTGTTTCTGTTTTTAAAAGTCAAAATAACTTCTTTATTGGCAGCATCGGAAAATATTTTTAAGTTTTAAGGAGCTGATGAAAATGCTCCCAACTACCTAAACTATTTAGCTCATGCTAGAAACTTCCAGAAGGTTAATTTTCTACACCTCGATTGGCAGGTGGTGTTTGGACATATATGACACTTATGTTAACCACTTAAGTCGATGATGATCCTACTTTATAACTATTAGGCTGCTGTGATATTTTTGTATTATTACGTTTTTTAAGTGGGTAAATCCTAATATTGGGTATGTCGGAAATTATTTCTGGTGTAGTTTATGCACAGTGGTAGTTTATCGAGTTGTGAGTCATTTTTATTTCAGATATCGACATAATCTTGTTAGGTATATATAATAATAATGATAGAATACAAAATTTATGGAGACTATTAAATTTGAAGTTTGTCGTCTTCACATACTGATATTAACTGAAACTGTTAGTTTTGATCTCTATGTTGATTTGATATGATTTGGAATTGATCGGTCTATGTTGCTATATGTGGATCCCGAGCGGAAGACTACATGTGTCCACTTAATATCTTATTTTATTAACTGAGCAAGTTGAAAGTTGTTTATGAATTATGATTGCGCTTTAATAAGTCAGTCAGTAAGACGTTTAGAAATAGGATGATGAACTTCTAATTGTTCACTTAATGTAACTAACTCCGTAGTCACAGTTAAATTTATACATACAAATATGTAGGGCAAATTTATTAGATCTATCTTTATTTCTTCTTAAGGTTGCAGGTCACTTGTAGACAGTTAGATTAAATTTGGTTGCAGTAAAATACTTTTGAAGAGCCTTTGTGTTTTTTCTTTTGTTATCTCACCAACACTGATAGAAGAAACAAGCCAGAATCATGTATTTTAGGCAGGACGTAAAGTTTTGCTGTGTCTTTACGCTTGATACAAGCATACAAGGGTAGGGCTGATATCAAATTTTATAATAACTGTGTTAATCATTTTTGATTCTTTCTATCTTGTCGTTCATTACTACCAGTTTTTGACATCTGTGTTTTCCACTAAGCAGCCTAATAAATCTTTTCTTTTCATTAGAACTACACCATAAATTCCGAAACATATATCTGTCTGGTATCTGAATGTTGAAGTTGACTCTGTTCAGTATTTGTGTCAAGTGGTTATATAATGTAACTGATGTCTATTCATACTTATTATGTATTCTTTGATGTTCACCTGTTTTAGTGACATTCCTTGAAACATGAAAGCTCTCCTGCAAAATACCCTCTTCTCTTATATCTGGCGTAAGTCACTATTCAAATGTCAGTGTAAGTTAGTTTCAATATATCTAATCATTATTATATCTGAGACATTTCCCTGGATATCCTGGGATCTCCAAGTAAGTCTTATAAATTACAGCACTTAAACTGTTATCCTTTGTTTACTGTTCGCACTTAGGAGGTATCTTCTACTGATTATTATAAACTAAAACTGTCTTATTTGTTGTAATTAGCCATATTAATAGTAGTAGTATATTTTAATGTTTTCACCTGTTTACTTATATCGGTGTAAAGACGATCCAATTACTTACGACTGGTAAGTTTCTCGTTTTTTTTTATCCTAATAAATATTATTCTAAGAATGCTGCCTAGAAAAGTTACATAGTAACTTCATATACCAATAACTCAGTTATGCAATAAATGCAATAGTTGTAGTTATTTTATCATACTAATGGGTGGTAATTTTAATACTTTTGGAATTTATTTTATTCAGACTTAGAATCTAATCTTACATGAATTCACTATTCATCATATTAATATAAAGATATTGCGACCACTACTGTTTTTTGTAAACTATGGAAAGTTATCGTGTTGTGTTAGTAAAGATGAATCCATAGAAATTCACTCTAGTTGTTTTTTTTAGAACCTGATTGGCGGTGCAGCACAATTTAAAAACGAAATACGTATTTACATATAGCATATACAACTAACTTTGAAACCAACCAGCCGACGACAAATAGTTATCATTGATTACATTATGTCAAAGTTAAAATTAGAACTATAAGTATAGGTCGAAACAGAGGTTACATACTTCCATATCTACCATGAAGATATTAAGTCAAACATTAATTCAACTTAGAAAACGGAAACTATCCAGTGATGTATTTATATTTTCACCTTTAATAATATTTACAACAAATTTTTACGAATTATAGAAAAGTATTTATTTTGTGTAGTCTGTACTATACATGTTCTGCATATTTTGGAAAACAAAAACTAGTAATGACAAGAGTACCTATGTCATTGTTTTAATTAGATAAAATGTATAGGTAGGTGGTATTTTGGTGTCAGACACTAAAATACCTAATCTATCAGTTTAACTTATTCTAATTACCTATCCATCTAGTGATCGACAATAAATGATTTATATAATTGAGTTAACTCAGTAAAAATTGATACTAAATCTGATTATCTGTATTATCGATTTAAAACAAAATTTACACTGCAAAAAAATAATAAATTCAATTGTCTGCAAATATTAGCATCACAGTAAAGAACAAAAAAAGAAAAAGGAAAAGAAAACAAAGACACCTCTCACTTACCTTCATCTTGTATTATATCAGCATTTGATATATGAAAAACTATGCTTAAAATAAAAATGTTTAACCAAAACATTATTTATTCGGATCAAGTTTACAGTTAAATAAATTCATTCTTAAGAAATTCTAATTAAATATAAATTAAATTTTCAACATATAAAAATAACTTCATATATTCGTATTGAATAAATACTTCTTCTGTTTTTACATAACAAGTTTTTTTTTCTTCTTTTGTTCTCAATTATAAAACTTGTTTCTTTTTTTTTGTTTTCAAATGAAATATTGTTTGTCTGTGTGTACATTTAACCTTTTATAGTAATTCACATAGATTGTATATTGAATAAATTTCATATAAAACACGTTTCATAATATAACAATTAGGAGCAAACAAAAACAACAACCAATCATAAACAATCATAAATTATTAATTTTTTTTTCTTAATTTTTTTTTATAAAAACAAATTATGTAATAAATTATTGTAAGTATTATTTTTATTCAGTTTATGTATAGTTCGAATTTGTTAACGTATACATATCAACTGATTAACATATTAGAATGTGATATAATCATTTATGATAAATGTTTATATTAAAGAGTATATAATATTTTCTACAGTAAAAATATGCTTAGAAGTTTAATATGATTAATTTAAGACTGTATTGAAAAGTGATACATTGAGCTAAGAAGAAGAATTTGAAAGGTGTTGTATCCACTTAACTGGATGGATTAATGCTGAAGCTTTCATTGTTTTACTAGACAACAACATCAAATAATTTTAAAAGAGTAAGTTTATTCTGTAAACACAGTAACGGCTTCCTTTGTGCTACCTATGTTTACTAATTTAACGCTTTGTTAATTACATTCATGACAATAATTCTTCTTATGTATTGATATAAGCGAAATTATGATATGTAATACAGTACAGACAGTTCAAACTTGAATTATTTGTAGTACTACAGTTACATTTCAAAACATCAGGACTAAATGAATAATCTCAGCACAAAATAAGATAAACAGTAATACCTCTGAATACACAGAAGTAAGACCACTTTAAGCTTAACTCATATGAACAATAAGCTTGAAATAAGCTGAAAGTTAAGTAGAACACTGTCATGTTTATGAATATGGAAGACAATATGTAGGTTGCGAGACAACTCAATAGCAAAAGTGTGCACTGACCATCAAAAAGAATGTACTCAATGAGTCCTAAACAGCTGAAAAATTAAACAGAGGCGACTTGTTATGCTTCCATTTCTAATGAAAGACCGAAGTTAAACAGGCTGAACACTCCTCTCATACTTGATACCTGTCACTAGTCCTTCAGTCAGTCATGTCTAATGAATAATCTGGTATATGTTTCCGCATTGGCCGAAGTTATCATGCAATATTAGCACGTGCTGATCAAATTTTCGAGATTAACGCCGTGATGTAACAGAAGAGGAAGGGATAAATCAAATATGTGTGTGGAAGGATAATGGAGTTTAGGATTTACAGGAAAATATAGAGTAAATTCACTTTTGTCACTGTGATTTTGAGCCATCACACGCAGTCTTCAATCACTGACCATGATCATACCGACCTTAACGTATAGTCCCCACCTAACAACATAACTCAGACTAATCAAAGATTTCATGAAATGATTGTATGTTGTGGTTTGGCCCCTTCTAGTTTTGTTACATTTTACGAGTTTGTCAATAAACATCGTGTAATGAGGAAGGTGGTGTTTGGACATATATGACACTTATGTTAACCACTTGAGTCGATGATGATCTTACTTTATGACTGTTAGGCTGATGTGATATTTTTGTATTAATACGTTTTTTGAGTGGGTTAATGCTAATATTGAGTATGTGGGAAATTATTTCTGGTGTAGTTTATGCACAGTGGTGGTTTATCAAGTTGTGAGATATTCTTACTTGTGATTTCGATATAACCTTGATAGGCATATAATAATACATCAATCAATGCCTGTTACCCCCTTATGGAGCATAGGCCATCGATCAGCATTCTCCAACCAACTCTACCCTGATTCCCTCCCTTTCAAGTTCTCAAATGCTGTTCATTTTTATATATTTGTCTCCAATTTCCAGTGTGATGTGTTCTTTGTTCTTCTTTTTCTTCGGCCTTCAGGATTTCAAGTTAGTGCTTGTCATGTGACATAGTTTGATGATTTTCTCAAGGTTTATCCTATCCACCTCCAAAATGTTTCCATAATTTCTTCGTTGGTTTGCTCTCTGTCAAAGATTTTTGCTGATGGTATCTGGCCAACGGACCCGTAGTATCTTGCGCAGACAGCTGTTTATAATTACTTGCATACCTTTTAGGCATCACATGGAGTTACATAATAATATTGGTAAAATACAGTTTAATTGCCATCACCTACTGATAAAAGCTGAAACTGTTAGTTGGAATCTCTCCTTTGATTCGATATGATTCGGAATCGATCATTCTCTGTTGTCATATGTGTATCTTTAGCGGATAGCCTTAGTACAGCTAAGGTTTCAATATATAGTTTAAGTTGAAAAGTGCCTGGCAAGTGAAATCCAGGATGCCCGTTTCATCCTATTTGAGTCTCGTTAACTTGATGTACCTGGATCCAATCGCTGCTGTCCAAACATGAACTCGCATTCAGTTCGTCTCCTGTCGAACGTCATCGGATTCAACACTAAGCTATTAAGGGCAGACAGCCGGACTTGTTCGATGAGTGGGTTTGCATAGTTTGAATCCTCTCGCTGACTCGATAGGGCGGAGCGCTTCTCCTGGATTGCATTCAACAGCCACAATGCAGCTTAGGTCATATTTGTGAACTTCAACTTTATTGTGGCAATCTATTCAGCAGGCGTATATGGTAACACAGACTTGTCTATTTGAGTCCTACCAGATAAACAATGTTTGAACATTCAAATTATGTACACATACTCTTTGCATATGTACAGCTGTCTGCACCCCGTAGCCTAATCGTTAAGAGCACATGTAAAAAACATTTATGCATATAAATTATTTCTTGTCACTGGAGTCACACAGTATAGTTGCTAACTAATAACACATGCATTTATAAAGTTAAAAACTTTTGTTTTCATAAATTGAGTTCCCATTTTGTTACGCTATATGTTTTTTTATGTAATTCTTCATGAAGTGTGTTAGTCGGAAATGAAAACATGTTAGTACTTCATATTTTATTAAGAACATCTTCAACAGAATAAATTTGACACAAATTAAGATTTCCAGTTTAATGTATCCTGAAATGTACCCAATTCAACGGTTGCAAGATTTAATTTTCAAAACGGGGAGATAACATACCAGCAATGGTAGGATAGATTGCATACTGTAGGAAAATTATGCCGTAGGTTAAAAATATGTAAGTGGGCCACTGTTAATCAACTACAAATTTCTGTAAAGCAAGGAGATTATTCATTGTGGAATAAAGTCAATTCATTATACATCGCGTACGTACAAAATTCTGTAGATGAGTAAAATGTTTTACAAGTATCACAATGAATGTAACAAGCATGTAGTCATTTATTTACAAAATGAATAATAATCAATAATTTCAAGTCCAATTTATGAATGAATAGAATTAGTGAGAAAGGGAAGTCAGAAAGAAATCGAGTATGAGATATGTGCTAATGCATTCATAGATCCCTTGTAGAAATATCTTCATTACCTACAGTATGAGTGGTAATTCCTAAACAATTGGCCAACAAAAAAAGTTTGCTTTGAAGTCTTTTGAGTGACTGGGACGTACAAACTATATTACGGCAATGTTATACAGTGACTGTAATATGCTTTCGAGTTGTCCACGAAACCAGTGAGCAGAAAATCGATCGCTAAGTGAAGGAAATGAATTTAACTTTGGTTATAACATAAGTAATATTCACTGCGAAGCAGGTCCGAAGCTGAATAATAAGATAGACGATCATGTGACAACACTGTATGTACTAAACTTCAGTTCGATGGGGTAGAAATGAAACAGGTTACTTTAGGAACGATGCATTTCGCCCTTCTGTAGCCGGCTCTACAAATTGTTAAACGAAACTGCTGCAACCTGTACCTCAAAAAGCGTATTAAAAGGGTCGATTGTGACTGTACAAGACCGCTATGTTTATAAAAACCTACCGATATTATTAAATCTATTAGGCAATTTAAGTAATTATTCATGTAGATTGTTTTAATAGGAGAGATCAATCACTCTGATTTAGTGCAAGTTTTCTGGTTTTTCATTACACTATTGCGATGGTTGACAGAGTGAAACAAGTTGAATCTTTCCACAAGAGCATCTATAGCTAATATTCATACAGCTAATCAATTATACAAAACAATCATACAAACAAATAAAAAAAACCGTAAAATAAATTTGTTTTTGGATTTATGTACCTTATTTACACATGCAAATAATTAATAAATATGATCACGTGTATATTAAAAAAAAACTAAACGTGGATGATTGACTACAAAGTTAAAAAGGTGAGAAAAATTGAAAACAAAACAGAAATAATAATATACGAGGAAAAAGAATATAGTGAGCAGTATCAATCACGGTAATGGGGATCATCATCACAATGTTTATCTCATTTATACACAACAAATAAAAAAAAAATACTGAATGCAGTAACTATAACATAAGAAAAGACACTGAATATTCTTTTCTCAAAATAATGAAAGTATCAACACAAGTAGTTCACAACTGTGTGAAATTAGTAGTTTAATACAGGTTTAATGTACAAATTCGAAATTTCATTCGATACCAAGAGCATAAATGATAACATATTTATGTACACATAGGCAATTTTTATTAGCAGTCAGAATATGGATAGTTGAAAAAAATATCATTTTTTATTTCCGCGCATCATCCCAGTATTATATGGATTATGTCCAGGTAGTCCCATTAACATTATAACCTGGTCGCATAGGTCTGCTATTAAGTGCTGAATGATACGGATGATGTTGCATAGCATGCGGATTATTATATTGCATCATATTCGGATTATTTTGATTGAGGTTTCCACCTCCGGGAGGCATCATCCAGTGACCCATATTCCCGCCACCATTATTAACATCAATCGACGATGCACCAGGTGCAGATGATGAAGAAGATGACGGTGCTATACCCATCATATTACCATAATCTAAATTAACTGGACCCCAATTCGATGGTGGTTTGAAATTTGGTGCTTTATTATGACGCTAGGTAACAAAAAAAACAGAATAATTTCATTTGATTAAAATACACGTATAAGCTAAGTAGTTAAATTGGCACATAAAGAATGTCTCAACGAAAATAATAACATAAAAGTTAGAATGTTAGTCACCAACCAAGTAACCTAGATTACACATTTAATAAAAATTTAAACAAAGGGTAAAGTAAATAAAAACGGTTAATTAGAAGCTGATTTTTATTTCAATATGATCTAAGTAGAAGGGCTGTTGAAAAAAAAAGAAGCTGAACAGGTGTTCCATCCAGATTTAAAATCTTCAGAAGTATACGTTCACGATATGACATTCGGGTCTCCCGGCAAGTATGACATCCTTAAACCTTGACACTTAAAAGTAGTCAGTAAAGGATTTTAAAAATTCTATTAACAGCAGGAAGTCCTAAAATATAAATACTAAGAACTCCATGAAAGGCTCCCAAAGCAATACTCTGAAAACTAATTAATACTAAATCTAAGTGAAACAATAATTTTCGATGATTAATATTGAAATGAAAAAAGCTAACACATCGATAGAATGGATTATAGATAACCTAAAAATAAATGATTAATGAAGTTGTTATGTAATGAGAGTTCCACAACCGCTTAATATATCGATTAAAAATAGTACGTAAATGTTAGAACGTTGATATATTAGAAGCATCTAACCATTAATGAGACGTATCACACTAGTTTTACAGAAAAGGAAACATATTTTGCACTTCATCGCATCAATAAGATATCTTTTTATTGATAATTAGGGTTATATGCTGTGACGTAATACCTAAAACAACCTATTAATATTAATCTAACAATATTTGTAGTACAGACTAAAAGTGTAGTGTTCGCGACATCTGTTAAGACTGAAATTTAAAATTATGTTAGACAGAGATGTAATACAATCAAATGGCCAAATTCCATATAGGAATACTGCTTGCTGGCAAAAGTAAATTTCAGTCATTCTTAAGTGACTGCTATTTAGAAAACTGAATAAAAGTAAATTGATTCTATAGCATTTACTAAAAAATTTCACATGTTTGAACAGATCATAAAATATGTAAAGATCATATGAAGATTAAGATTAAAAGAGTTTCTAAATACGTATATATATATATATATATATATATATATATATATATATATATATATACGAGGTCAGTTAGGCAAAACGGTGTCTTAGATTCTTAGAATATTTGTATATGAAATATACATAAACAATAAGTGGTTCTACAAGTGGTACCAATACAGTGAAAGTGAGTAAATCGACGAAAGTAAGTACTTAGCACAAGTAAACGTAAAAGATCATAAAAACGAGAAGGTTGGTTAAACAATAAATATAACAACCAATCAAGATACAAATAGGTGGAGAGATAATTAACAGTTAATTAATGAAACGTAAAAAGTATACAAATAAAAAAAAAACAAGTTACTCATAAGTAATGTCATTCACACACATTTTACAGTAGGAATATTACAAAGATGAATTTCGTAAGATATTGTGGTAGATCGTAATTTGTAAAGATGCATAAATTATTACCAGACAAATAAAGAGGTTAGGATATTGATTATTTACTAAGATTAGTAGTGAAAATGTGCTTTATTTAGTTACTTACTTTGTTTTTGTGCCAATAGTCCTGAAAGAGGATTATTAACAGATTTTAGTATCGTGACTATCATATATAGGGGTCTTTAAATTATCACATCTGTATAACTATCAACAAAGAATTATTCCGAAGGGATAAATAAGACGAAAAATTTAAAGTACACGATTAGTTACAACATAATTCATCAGAAATGCTAACTACAAGACAAGGTTGTTTCTTAGTCTCTCACTTTATATAGTTTCCTCGTAGATGTCCTCTAAGGAGTTGAGCTTTCTTAATCTAACTATTCTTTAACCAGCAGGCTCACTTATCGAGTTAGTATACGCAGATGACATGATCCTATATGATGAAGATGCTGACAATATTCAGACTCCTGAATGCGCTGAGTAATAGTGTAAATATGTTTTTGATCACAGAATGATCATGAGGAGTGAAGTAGTTGAATGTGTTAGCCACTTCACTTATATTGGAAACCTCATTACTCTTGGTGGTTTGTCATCTGATAAAATGTTGTCTCAGATTCAGGATGGGTAAAGTGTGATTTGAATGCAGAAGATATGCGTAAGCTGCAAGTTTTTGGTCTTTTCAAAGCATTTCTCGCGTATTGTGAGATGGTTGCGGAAACAATGTGGAGGTTAGGTATATGGTAACTGGATAAAAATGCAAATCAGTTGACGAAGTTGTATATCCTCATTGACCGAGGGGGTTGTAACACAAGTAAAATGTGTTTAGAACAACTAAGAATATGTTTGTCTATGTAGTAACTAAGGATTTATTCATACAATCCAATGCCTAATTAGCGATTACACAATTTAAATTTGCAATATATAGGACTAACCGCTGATAGATTTTAGTTTAAATATGAGATTACTCAGGTGAACCAAACTATTTAAAGTATACAAGTTCACAAAAATAACTATTCAGACAAACGAATTTTTCAAACAAATTATCATTTTTCACTTTACAGTCAATACATATAAGTTGATGTATGCAACGGCACTAATTATTACGTTGATTTCATCAAATGGCTACAGCAAAGTGTTATTTTGCTTTGTTCACATGAACTGCATAAAACGGTTTCTCTATTGCAGTTGTGCATGTTAAGTAAATTTGGGTCTTCCATCGACTGAAAATGATTCTTGGGATAGTTAAGTCTTTATTATGATCACCAAGCAATCGATTCAAGTCGTAAGTAACCGATTTGAACAAACAGATAGGAACACTGTACGAGGAATAGTTAAATGAGCTAACATGATATAAGTGAAAAAGTGCCAAACATACACGCAATCCTAACGATTTGTGAGCCACAGGTTGAATTGAACGTATTTAATAACACAGGGTAAATATATTATTCATTTTCAAATAAAAATACGCCAGTGGCTATTTCAAACTAATTTTTCAAACAATCCAGACTTAAATCTATTATTAATTAGCTGCAGTTATAAATATAATTACTATTTTAATCAATTACATTTCTTCAATCTGCAGTAGATTAAGTCGAATATACGAAAGTAATCAATTAAACGAGTAGTGCCATAATATTTATAAATCACTACTGTATGCATTTTCTTGCTAAATAAGATAATCTCCGACTCTATAATTCGATTTCAGTAAATGCATAAACTGGACTGAACGTCACTTATTCCATGTAGTACTTTTATTAGTATTAGTCCTATTGTCTTATCATTTGGCTACACCCATCTTTTAACGGCTACAAGAAGGTATATCCCGGTCATTTTTGTGTATTCGAAATTTAGTGTAGTTACAGCTTTTAATCTAAATAAGGAAAGTAAAAGTCAAAAAAACCATCACTGAAGTATCAGTCAATGGAACAAGATATTCGGTCTAGTAAATACCTTGGAACTAAACCAAAATATCACTTCAAGCTACAGTATTAATCGATTACAAAGAACAGGAAGCTTATGTATATATATATCTTAGATAGATAGGTGTATAATATGCCCGTAAAAGTTGAGAATACAGGTTATCTGACATTACGATTATATCGAACGACTAATGAAAAGTAAACTAATACAAACTTCATTTACCAGATTATTCATTCCACCACGCGGTAGACGATTTGAATGTCCGTGTATACCACCAGAATGACTGTAGCTAGAAACATTATTAGGGAAAATAAAAAAAAATTGATCATAATGATGACAATATTTCACTACACTAGATACCCCTCCAGTGGTATAATATTATTTGTTGACAAAGACTATAATGAAAAATACTTTATTATAAGCTTAATAACCAAAGTAATGCATATTGTAAATGAAAAGTTAGCGAGACACTTTGTTTATATATGGATATATATGATAAAGTGATTGGATATGTATTAAACATACAGCTTCATATCTAATATCCTAGAGTATAAATCAGGTAAAACTAGTTTCTAGATATTCAAAAATTAAATTAAACGGGAATACAAGTTAAAAACTAAGTCTACTACAGATAGAATAAGAATTACAAAGCAAATAACATTAAAATAAAGCAGCTAAAAAGCAGTAAAAATAATAAAAGCATTTACTAACCTATCAGAATTACTACGTTGAACAGAACTCCCATGCAATATCATTCCATTTGCACCTAATCGAGAGAAACGCCCAGAATTAGATTTTTTTTCGAAACGTAAAGAGCTGTGCCGTACTATGTTTGGCTTGATAGTAGAACTAGGTATAGATCCAGTGGAGCTGAGACACTTCATACTTGTAGGTGATATAGGAATAATTTTACTTGATACATTTGTACTACATGTTGGTACTGTGGTTGAGAATTCCGTAGGTGATGCGGGTGTATCAGTATTAGCTTTAATAAACTAATTAGGTTAGAATATACAAAAACAAAAGAATCAGTGTGTTTTAGTAGAAACATAATTTGTTATGGAATAGAATATAATCATATCAGTGGTAACAATTATTGAAACGATGAAGTAGACTATCGATGATATTAATTAAAATCCGTGTACCATTTTTAATGAGCTATAACAATAAGATGCTGAGGTCAAGGGTGTAAAGTATTCATTTGACAGACAAACAAACTAAGAGCCTATTAAAAAAGATATCCATGAAAGTCCCAACAATTCACGAAAGAATAAAAACTAATTACCGAAAGTAAGGAAACATTGAGAATATGAAAGAGATGTGAATAAACACAATAAAAATTGAGTGCGCTCATACAAATGTGATAAATTTTGACGATGTGACTTATTTAAACAATGGTTTCTATGATTACAAGAAGAACATCAAAAATATTTATGTACGTCTATGTAATTCGAATCAAACAATCACAATTTTCTTTGTATTTAACCTAACCCTACACTGATTAGTTTTCCATATCAAAGCAAATAGTAACTTGAGATAACTAATATGACCCAATAACTCACACCCCTGACATCTAAATTCAATCAGTTAGTGATTCTATTACACATCGGCAAAATAAATTCAAATGAATAGTACGAATAAGTTACTTAGTTTATATAGAATGAATAGTTAGCTAGAAATTACATACTGGTTCGCTACTGGTGGTTAAGGTTTTTATCAAAAGATGATCCTGTTATCAGAGTAGTTGAAGTGTTATTATATTTTTTCTTTATTAATAATTACAGTGCCTTAGTACTTTAGGCTAAAAAAACAATAATTCTGAACTATCTGCCAGTTGGAATGATAAGGTGAAATATTATGCATAAATATTTAAAACCAACACACTGAAGAGGAATTATTACTTGTACATCGCATTTACAATCAATTTAAAAAAATGCGATTAGCATAATATTACACGTAATACAAGGAATAATTTTGCAAAACGAAAAAACTAACTTCAAATTGTTCTTTGTCCTGTTTTCCATCTGAATCTGAGATAGACAGAGCATTCGAATTACTTGAGCATGGATTTCTCTCATCTTTATCATACACTGATTCTTTGGTTCCGCAAGTCCACATAGATTCCTCGACAGATTCGACTGATGTGCTTAAATTCACTTCGGAATCTGATTTACACATATTGTTCTGACCATTTTCTCCTTGATGTGGTGTCGGTGTTCCACTAAATAAAAGTTAATTCAAAAGTGATTAAGTAGGAAGTCAGTAAATAAATAGTGTGGAAAACGAGAAAAAAAAGGATGACGTTTTTCAGGTTTCATTATTAAAAGGGATAGCTTAAATACAGGCTGTTGGTATAGTAACGTTGAGTCGTTAAACTGAATATTTGATACTCACCTAACGAACTCATTACAATAGATTGGATTACAGCACCCTAAACACACAATAGGCTTTGTATAATAGATGTGGGTTACATTATAGTGCATATATTTTGTGCAGACTTTAAACAATTGAGTTATGTTGAAGGATCCATTTCTACCAGTGACTTTTAGAGCCAGGGGTCCCGAAATCCGATGAATTGAGTTATGTTGGTAGATGAGAGCTACAGGATGAAAGAGAACAGGGTTAGAAAGTTTGGATCCTATGGCTACGAATTGGTTCTAGCAGGGTAAGCATAATCACTTCATAAATCCCATCGCGATGTTGAGGTCTCAATATACCTTTAAGTATACCCAGTTGCACTTCTATTATCCGAATAATGTTCTCTGTCATTAAAATTAATACTCCTATTATTTAGATCGATTTGTTGTTCACTGTGCTAATTTCATTGCGACATGCTAATGTGGTGTGGAAACTCTAACTGATGGATATCTTGAAGCTTTACGTTCAGCTGATTTTCCACATCATTAGATAACTTGAAACATACGACAATTAAACAAACAATCAAATACAACAGGGAATTGAAATAAACATGGTTACAACCAGAAGTATCTGAAACTTAATATCTTAATTTATCTCAAATGAGCTGGAACTAGCTGTCGAAATGTGCGAATACGTCCGCAAAGAGGAAAAGTATATGCATTAAGGTGCTTAAAATTGTAATTTTTAAAGGAAACTGTGTTGTTAATTTCGTTAAAAGTAGAATGAATTCAACGCATTATCGTAAAGGATAGGATAAGACTAGTAAGGAAGTACCGTACGTAATTGAATCAAATAATCACTTTGTCTATAAAGCTAACTAGTAGTACATTATACAGTAACATGTTGACAAGCGAATGCTTATTCAAAGCAAGATCTAGAACCAAACTGTATTAATCCAAGCTGTTACACTTAATATCAACCATCTTCTGATGCTTGAAATTTTAAAACACAATGATTTAACCCTATTTTATTATATAATGGATATTCTTTTCGATAAATGCTCATCAGGTTATACATTTATTAGTTCAAAATTATTAGTCACAAGAATAGCCAGTTCTGAGGCAAGTAAAACATTACTTAGATATCAAGGATAATTGGAAGTTTTTCTCATTATTGTGGTTTACATTTCACAAGTTACATAATGATTTTTATTTCAACATAAACATTCGTATTTTATAAATAACTAGATGAGTAAAAACTTCCAATTATCCTTGATACCTAAATAATGTTTTACTTGCCTCAGAAATGGCTATTCTTGTGACTGATAATAATTATGAACTAATAAATGTAGAACCTGATGAGCACTTATCGGAAAGAATATTCTTCGTTCAAAAGTCTTTGCATTTGATAAACATGGGAATTTTTAAACAATTGAAATCGCGTGATAAATCCATTGAGTTGAAGGTACTCAACGAGTTCCAGAAGTATAACGCAAATTTCACAGAAACGAAAGCTACTATTGGAATTCTTAAATGATTGTATCGAATTAGGACACTATCCTAAACACTTCTATAAATCTCTGCGTCGTAATGGCGTATATCCTAATTGGAAAATATTAGAGGTATGCGTTAAACCAAATCGACTCATTACAATCGGATATGAAAGAAATAGAAATAGGTGTTACTCGCAGGCAATTCGCTCTTAATGAGTCACCAGAAAACCTTAAGGTCTAGTTCATGGATTACGTTGCACAAGTTAACAAACATAAAGATGAGAAAAAGCGTATAAAATTACTCAGCAGTCTGGAAAACCAACCGATGGAGAGCAAATTTGCATTGGGACCTAAAAGGTATGTACATAATTTTTCTACAATTGAATTAAGTATAAAAACAACGAGAAGTGTTAGTGTTAGGCTTAAAATTTTGTGACACACGTAACCACGTAAATCACGTAGACACCGACGTTCAATTTGAAAATCTGTATAGCCAGACAGTTGGTCTAGTTCCAACTACCAAAAAAGAATTGGAACACTTCAAGTCTAGCCTGGTGGAACTGCTGCTATTAATACGAGAATTCTAAATTCAACTATAGCAGCATTATAAAGAAGAAACATAGGAATGCCATTAATAAACTTATTAATAAAAAAACTTGATTATTACCAAATCTGACAAAGGAAATGGAGTAGTCTTACGCAATAAAAAAGATTGTATTGAAAAAAATGAATGACATATAAAAAAAAGATAATTTAAAATTCCAGCAACTAGATAACCAAAAAAGATATTACTAGCAAAATAGAGAAGGACATGACAAAATCTCTAAAAAGGCTGAATGACCAACAACTAATCCCATCAAACTTATATGAAGCGATTAAACCATTAGGAACACACACATCAAGACTTTATGGTTTACTAAAGGTACATAAACCTGGCGCTCCAGTCAGACCAATCCTAGATATGCGAAATTCGCTTTATCACAGCGTAGCGAAATGGCTGGTACACTTACTAAAACCTCTTTTTAAAAAGACAGTTAAACATAGCGTCAAAGATGTATTTCAATTTGTAGATATGGTCAAGGAATTGAACAAAGAGCGATGGATGTCACAATCTTATTCACCAATGTTCCACTAATTGAGACAGCTAACTATATATGCGACCAAATCATAGAAACCGGGATAGATATCACCATCCCAATAGACACGCTTAAAGAACTATTACTGAAGTGTACAATGAATGTACATTTCATGTTTAATAATGACATATATAGACAAGTGAATGGAGTAGCAATGGGCTCTCCACTGGGTCCCATGTTAGCTGATATTTTCCTGGCATAACTAGAAAATGGACCACTCGCACAATCTCATTGGTAAATTGCCATTCTACTGCCGATACGTATATGATACATTTGTCCTTTGCAAACAGGATATTAGTACGGTCTGATATTCTCAGGCAATTTAACGAGGTTCACTCGGCTATTAAATTCACATGCGAAGAAGAAAGTGATGGTAAAATAGCATTTCTAGATGTTCTGCTCACAAAAAGAACAGATGATTCACTAAGAAGAAACATGAACAAGAAAATCACATGGATAGGACAATATACAAACTTCCGTAGCTTTGTACCTATACAACATAAAAGGAATCTATTGAAAACCTTGCATTATAGAATAATAACGATATGCTCTCCTGATGCGGTTGACGGAGAAACGGAAGCATCGCATAAAACCCTGAGGGAGAATGGCTGCCCTATAATGTTTATAAATAAATATGCTATCTCGAAAGCAAATAGGAAGATGATTCATACCGTAGAAAGAAAGCCGCTTTTTCTGAAACTAGCATTCAAAGGGGACGCGCCCAGCGAATTGCTAACGTTGAGGTTACGCAGCTCCATTCGGAGAACTTCTAACGCTGGAAAACTGCAACTGGTGTTTTCTACCCGCCCCATAGTGATACCGAGAATAAAGGATAAATTACCTAAGCTTGCCACTTCATTTTGTATCAATCAGTTCAACTGCTCCTGTGGAGAAAGTTACATTGGCAGATGCTCAAGGAATTTACTCCTCCGTGCTTGGGAGAACCTTCCGGTCTGGTTGACTAAAGGAGTTGTCAGAAGTATCAACAGTTCAATACTAGCTCACTTGGTTCAAACAGGTCATGTAGCTAGCATAAATCAGTCATTCAGAATAATATTTTGTGTAAACAGTTATCTGCCAAGATCAGTTAGACTCAAAGTCCTTAAAACGGCAGAGGCAATAGCTATACGGGTCAAGAAGCCAGATCTGTGCATACAGAAGAAGTACGTTCAACCTCTTCTCTTGCCATGGCCGATGCAAGATCCACTAAACCAATCTCCACCTTAATCATGCGACGATTTAATTTGATTAATGCATATGTATTCTCCCTCTGAATGTACATTTCCATATTATTATTATTAATCAAAGTAAACAGATTGAATTTGAATATCACATTTTAAGATAAAACAAATGAACTGATTGTATACATCATTACCAAGGTTAATTTAACCTTGTGCTAATTCAATTCGGTTATTCATTTCTCTGAAGAAGCGACGTACACTAAGCCGCGAAACGTCAGAAATTTTAATTTCTACTCACTGGAATTTTGCAAATATATATAACTCATTTTATAAATGAACTGATTGTAATTATCTCTATTATTGTTATTGTCACTCCATTTTACAAACTTTTACCCATTCGGTTTCATTTTAAATAGGATTTGACCTTTGTTTACAAACACTTGATCTAATCGTATTTTGCTACCACCCCATCTCCTATGTAACCCATTTACAGAGATACCTATATATATTTGACAAGTAATCTTGTTTATCTCAATTGTCGTTTACATTTCACAAGTTACATAATGATTTTTATTTCAACATAAACATTCGTATTTTATAAATAACTAGATGAGTAAAAACTTCCAATTATCCTTGATACCTAAATAATGTTTTACTTGCCTCAGAAATGGCTATTCTTGTGACTGATAATTATGAACTAATAAATGTAGAACCTGATGAGCACTTATCGGAAAGAATATTCTTCGTTCAAAAGTCTTTGCATTTGATAAACATGGGAATTTTTAAACAATATAATGGATAACTAAATACAGTAAATAACTGCAAGTTTTAATGTTATCTTAAGTTGATTAAAATGGTGGTGGTCTTGTGTGTTGTTAGAGGAATGAGAGCAGTTATTTCTTTCCAGATGTCCACACTGTGGAAATGTTCTTCGTGATGTACCTGAAAAGCAAATTGGGTTAGGATAGGTCTGAAAAACCAGGGACCGTGACCGCAGTGCCCAAGGAACGACTGCTTGAGGTCGGTCACACACAGACTTTCTGAGAGAGGATTTCGTTGTTGCTGCTTCGTGCTTGTTGGGGCCTTACTGCCAGAGACGGAAAACCGTAAAGTAAGGTGAAGGTGTACATTTTTACGGTCGACTTTTCTAACCCCGCCCTCGTTCTGTAGGAAAACAGCATCGCTGTTATGCTATGCTGTCACACCGCTGTACAGACAGCAGTACGACTTCGTGTTCGGATTATATATTTGCTGTTTTTGGTCTCACCGCAATTCAATCGACCTGCCTGGTATGGTAGGACCTTGAGGAACGATTGTTCCAGGCAATATAGCCCGACTGAGTTATTACGATAAGCAAGCCCGACCCCCACGTTAAGGTAGCATCAAGGTCGGGCGACTCAACAGCAACTTCTCATGGGCAGTTAAGCAAGAAAGCAGAACAGGCACTTCTCGAATGGATTTCTGTCTACAGTCGCTTATGTGCCGTCCGACTAAATAGTTCAGTAAGAACTCGGAATATAGGGACATACGCCATTGTCTTTTCGTCATTTCCGCCTACGCTCCAACTGATTGCAGCCTGTGTGAAGTGAAAGATGAATTTCACAAAAAGCTTTCGAAACTTCTTCATAAGGATAAGCACTGAGACTAAAGAAAGTTTCATACAATTTGTCCCCTTTATTATTTTCATGAGAGTAAGAACAAATATCTGGACCCACTCAACAGTAGACTCAAATAGACCATATCGCCATCAGTCACCGTTGGAAGGGCTTGATAGAAGATTGCTGATCTCCATGGAGTACATGTTTAAATTCTAATCATGCTCTAGTACGAGTAGGTAATTCCTTGCATCTTACTGGACGGAGAAAAACCACTACAGGAAAACCCATTAGAAATCAGTTTAGCAACGAAACAGCCAAGATTAAATTCCAAGAACAATTAAAGAATCACTTAGGCAATTATAAAGATGTGACCCAACTAGATACTGCTTGGCAAGATGTCCAAATAGCTGTGGCATCTACAGTGATATCTATCAAGGACTCAAATCAACAGTGTCAAAAAAAATAAGTGGGTCTCCGCGACATCTGTTGAGTTGATGGACTCCCGAAAACTTATCCTGTCAAGCTCTGAACACGACAAAGGGCAAAGATTAATCAGGTACAAACTGAAAAGAAGTCTACGAAACGACCGTGAGTAGTAGTGAGTAACGAAAGAAAAAAAAAATGGAAAGGACAGCGAAATTAAGTAACACAAGAAAACTTTTCAACCTAATAAAGGAAACCGCGTCCAAAAAGTCAAGTGTTGGTGTAATAATCTCTAAAAAGATGGAACGTTCATCTGCTCTCTGTCTAGACGTTTAAAACGATGGGCTGAAAGCTTCAAGGAGCAGTTCAGTTGGCCTTCAGCTGCTCTAGAACTTGCCACTATTTTAAGGCAGCCTGAATGAAAAGTCGACTTAGGTCCCACCAACCCTTGTCAAAGTCAAAAAGGCTATAGCTAATCTGAGACGAGGTAGAGCGGCGGGTTTGGATGGATTATCTTCACGTCTTAAAGGAAGGTGGTCCCACTTTGACGATTAGGATAACCGATATTTTGGCTGAAGTTTGGGAACTGGACACAATCTCATCTGACTGGTGTCGACTGTTAGTCGTCCCAGCATATAAGAAAGGATCAAAATCGTCTTAATATGGTGTCTAAAATACTAGCTTCTTTAATTATCAGATGTTTAACTACAACTCATGATCTACAAATGTGAGAAAACCTGACTAGTTCCAGACGTGGTCACGGTCGTAAAGACCAAATATTGACCATTCATCAAGTTATAGAACTAAAGACACACTTTCTGGAGCCCGACAATAGTGGTTTTTCTTGACTTGAAAGTGGCATTTGACTCTGTAAATCGAGAAATTCCTATGACAGTGCCTATCATTGAGAAGCGTACTCCGGAAGTACATAAATGTTGTAAATGCTCTTTACTCAAACACTATTAGTCGTGTCAGAGCTTACGGCAAACTGTCATCCGAACTTGCAGCCTTTAAGTGGTGCCCGTCAAGACTACCAACTATTTCCATTTTTGTTTAATTTCATAATTGGTTTAATGTTGAAAATAACACTCCTATCGTTTGACTTTTCACGAAATGGTCTCTTACCAGTAAATTCAGTTATTGACTTTGGAATATGCAGATGACCTAGTCCTGTTTGGCGAAGACACTGATAAGATGCAGAATCTTTTAACAGCAATAAGCAACAATGTAAGCATGTTCAGGAATGCGTCTCTCGCCTCTGTAAATGTAAACTGTTGCTTCAGGACTGGTCCACGTCAACACCTGAGCTAAAGATAGGAAGTGAAGTAGTTGAGCACGTCGATCACTTCACTTATCTTGGAAGTCTGATTAGCCCTGATGGGTTAGTCTCTGACGAAATCTCGGTACAAATTCAAATAGCTCGTATGGCTTTTGCCAACTTACATCACCAATGGAGTAGGCGAGATATTCGTCTCTCAATGAAGGGAAGAGTATACTGCGTAACAGTTCGCTCTGTCTTACTGTATGAGTGTGAGACATGACCATTAAGGGTAGACGACACTAGAAGGTTATTTGTTTTTGACCAGTAATGTCTTCGAAATATCGTTCGCATCAGCTGGGATCACCGAGTAAGCAATAAAGAGGTTAAACAATGAGTATTTGGCAAAGGTGGTAAATCAATCGATGAGGTTGTGAATCTTCATCGACTGAGGTGGCTGGGATATGTCTTACGCATGTCCAACCACCGTCTGCCTCGACGCGCGATGTTGGCTGATATATGTGCAGGATGGAAGAGAGTTAGAGGCAGCCAAACTAAAACATGGCATCAGTCCATCAAGTCACCGACTGCTAGTTTGGGTTATGTCAGTAGCTGCAGACTGTCTGGATGGAGTCCTCGCGAATACCGTAACTAGTGGCTAGAAAAACTGAGTGACATAGCCCAGAATCGGTCACAATGGCGCAGTTGTATTCATTCATTGTCCTCCCTTAAATTGTAAACTTTAACTTATTTCATAACTTTCTTCCAACGCTCCATCTCTTTTTCCTTGAACTATATTT
The DNA here is from genome assembly GCA_025215515.1 of Schistosoma japonicum. NCBI lineage: Eukaryota > Metazoa > Platyhelminthes > Trematoda > Strigeidida > Schistosomatidae > Schistosoma > Schistosoma japonicum. The sequence continues at coordinate 57,591,694 of CM046061.1, read as the reverse complement.
TGTATGTTCGCACTCCTTATTATTATTATTATTGAAGTAACTTCTTCTACTAATGTGGTGTTAATCTTGCAGTGCCATAGAGGAATCGCAACTTGAACCGATGCACACATGCGCCAGGCTCTATGTTGATCATACATACATTATCTTAAGTTATTAATTTGTTATATTTTAGCCCTTTTTATTAATTATATTCACTAGTTCGTGTTTTACTATCATTGATTCAATTGTTAATTGCTTTGATTAACACTTTGACCATTTTCTTTTACTGTGCTATTACAAAGTATACGAATGTTGGACTAATGAATATTAGTGTGTAGACTAACGATGTTCATAATCGACTGACGATTGACAGTTAATTAAGGTTAAATCTTCCAGAAAATTAAATGTGAATATTTTAAAACTGATTGTGAAGACAAGTAGGACACTGACTTCAAGAAAAAAATTTATTATGACAATAAAATAGAACGCTAGATTACTAAATTGATAAAACAATGAAGTTATGGCTACGTGGTACTATATATTTAAACGTGATATAATGTAGGATAGTTGGTGATAGTCGAATTTCTTGTTGAATAGCAGTTTCTGGAAGTGCACTAAAATAAAATTTCACTTAAAATGACGTTAGGAATTTAGTTAAATAGATAGAGATAAGAGAGATGTGAACAAGTGCATATGAAATAGACTATCGACAATAACCAGCAATGGTGAAAAATTGAAACAAACAACATAAAATTTTGTAGAGTATACAATGATAAACACGGCTTTTCCACTACGAATGCACCAAAACTCTCGAAGTCATTAAGAGCAAAAATTAACTGGTAAAATGCGACTGACGTTAAAGATTAGATACTACATCAACTAGTCATGTACAACATCGAACTTAGCACATATGTGCGACGGTTCAAGTCGTCACATTATATTAGTACGCTGAGATGGATACCACAGTAGTGGGAATGAGGGCAAAATCAGTAGTGGTAAAATTTAAGATTGAACATTCTGGAAGTTAGAATTAATTCGTGCAAAGATATAAAGTAATTTCAAATGCAGAGTTTAAAAGATAAAGAGTGAATGAACCACCACCACTGTGACCAATTCTCAACCATGTCACCCAGTCTCCAACCGTTGGCTACGACATTCGCATGGACTCCGACTAAGTAGTCTGTATCTACCGACACGCTTAAAACTAGTAGTTAGTGCCTTCATGAACTGATGCTATATTTTGGTATGGTCACCCCTAGGTTTCTTCTCTCCTTCTCCAACATTAATCAATATTGTATGTAGAGGTAGGTGATGGTTTTGAACAGGCAATACATGTTCTAATCACGTCAGTCAATAATGCTTCATAACCTCATCAACTGATTTACAATCTTTCGCTGAAACCTGGCGTGTAATCTTATCATTACATACCAAGTGATTTCAAAAAAACGCAGTCGATGCCTTGAAGACGTCTGTAATGAAATATCAATAGTCAAGGAACGTCATCTACTCTTAATGACCACGTTTTACATAAATATAGGGATTAGATGTTAATCACTACTCAGTACGCAAAACAACGCATATAAATCTGTGAATTAAAAATATAAAAACAAACCTTGGGCAGAATTTCTCGAAAATATTATCTCTCCACTGGTCCTGGAAATCGTCATTTTTTCTGGCAATACTACGAACGTCAACTGGATTATCAGATAATACTGAATTCACTGTAGAGTCCTGAGCCTCACATGACGTGACTACTGTCAAATCTGAATTTTCAGTATCGGATGAACAACTGACCATTGTTGAAGTAGTAGATGAAGAAATACTAGTAGTAGATTTGGCTCGTAATTTGTCAACAATGTCACTAATGCTTTTTACAGAAGATTTACGAGGCAACTGTTGTTGCTGATGCTGTTGAGATGATTGTGAACATTGTCCTAAATTACCCAAACCAGAGTGTAATGAATTTGGTTGAAGGATAGTTTGTGAACAATTCTCAACATTTGAGGCTGTGAAGCCTGAAACTGAAATGTTTGGGATCGAAGAATTATCGCCATTATTATTTGCTGGATCACTGATATTTTCATTATATACAGTGGGATTTACTGCATTTACACATTCAGGATTAGGATCATTAGAACTTGAATACAAATTTTCAACAATAGTTAAACTGGATTCATCAGATTTTTCTGGAGACTGGGAATCTGGAGTATCGCGATAAGAAGAAACGTTTTCTTGTATTTGTTGAAGTGTGTTAGACAGCGTACTAGCCGACTTATCCCCACTCCCATCTGATAAAGGTATATTAGGCAAACAGCCCGTTAGCATACTTTTCTTTTTAGGGATCTTATAGCCTTTAATTAGACCGGATGAAGAACCAACAGCACTTACAGTGGCTGGATTTATAGCACATGTTGAGTTGGAGGATAAATAATTCGAAGTATTACTTTGTTGAGTAAGCTGAGATCGATTTGTAGGAATATGCGGAGCACGTGATAAATTGGGCACTGTTTGCATAGATGGGCGAGGAGCTTTACGTGGTGCATTATTGTTAGAAATTGTATCTGAACTAGTGGGAACAGGTAACGGAGAAGGTATGAATGAAGAATCGTTCGAGGTACTTGAACTAGGATGAGCATATTGAGAACTAATAGACTGCTTGGAAGTGTCAGGATTGCGTTTGCGCTTGTCACTGTTCACTAAGGACGAAGCCGTTGACGAAAAAAAACGTTTGGGAACAAGTACATCATCACTACTCGACCCAGTCCCAACACTAGCCCCAAGAGAAGTAGGACCAACTGCAAACATCTTCTTTTTTGATGAAGCAGAGTTAGGAGACATAGACATGTAATTATTATACAAATTAGAAGTTGTACCTGATCCTACTTGGGTATCTTTAGGAACATTGGTGGTTGGTGGTCGGGAAACACGGTTTATTTTAATCAGCTTTGGTATATTTGAAGAATCAGTGGTTTGTTGTAAATGGCTATAAGTACCACTACTGGGAATGAAGGAAAAATGGGTTTTCTCTGTGAAACCGTGGCCTAGACGACGTTTACGCTCCTTTTTCACTAAGACAGAACCATGACCAACCAATTTACTCGTACTCTTAATATGTTTTACATTAGGGTTGTTAAGTACAACTGGGGAAATAACAGATTGACTGGGTACTCCAGAAGTACTAGTAGCAATACTACTAGTAGTAATCGAAGGATCAGGACTTATTGATGAATTGGCAATCTGAAGCATTTGCAACATATATGCTGACGGTTTGCCCTCTACGGAACGCTTTTTACGTTTCTTCACAGACGATAAGGAGTGAGTTGGGTGAATTGTACCTCCAGAATCCGATGTATTACTAGGAATTGAATTTAATTGAACAGACTGCATTTTGTTGCACTTATCAACGTCATTTTGACCAAAATTTACTCTCCCTTTGGGAGTTGAAGTAATTGGTTGGGATGGTATTGTTTTTATTGTCATCTTTAAACTAGTTTTACGTTCAACAGTTCGCTCTAAGCTCGAATTCGACGACATCGTTGTTGCAACAGGGTAATTTGAAACTGCGTTAGTGCTACTAACTGTCAAACTACCAGACTGCGAAGGGTTTACAGATACACTAGATTTAGGACTTGTTAATGAAGAACCGCTTGAAAAAGACAAAGAATTGGAAGACGATATATTACCGACAGGGATATCAAACACTGAACCAGGGTTATCATCAAAGTCATAAACCGATTTACTAGGATTAGGAGCATGTAGACTAGTACTTTGCATTACAGATGCCTGCGTACTCTGTTGGGCATACTGAAGTGAACACGAAACAAAGTTCGGATTTGTTTGGTTAAAATTAGGGCGTTGGTAAATTCCTGATAATGAATTACTGGAAGCGGATAATACAGACTCCGTACGCTGGTGCTTTGTAGTTGGATAGTTGGAATATACACCTGGAACAGGTGTATTACTTTTTTGACCACTAATACAACGGAAGCCACCTTCTACTGCTCCTCGATGCCGTTTACGCGGTTTTTTAGGATTAGCTGTGGAGTTAGTAGTTAAACAAGATTGATTATTCTTTACGTTTGCATGTTTGGCGCGACCAGAGTTAGGTGTGATTAAATTGGAGTTACGAACGGAAAGATACTGAGGATTATTTACCGTGAGATTTGGTGCTGATGAACTCAAAAGCTTCCCACACACTTGAGACAGCTGTGCGTCTGAACTAGGTGGTTGGGAGTTATTGGATACAATAATGCCAGGTAATCGACTAGCAGAAACATTTATACCACTTGCACCTGGAGCGAGGGGGCTACTTTGAAGAGTTGTTAAAGAATGGCTGGAAGCGTAATGGTGACGATCTGGCACACTGGACGGAGACGTCAACGGAACGGAAGTAGAAAGTGAATCTTCGTTTAAAAGATTGACAAGCATAGATCCACTTGTTGGAGCTCTGGAGCTATCATTAATAGGTGAGGCTAAAAGTAGGAAAAATAACAGTGAAGGATTGTCAGTAGTGTAAATGTATAAAAACTAGGAACCTGAAACTAATTCCCGCCAAAGTTTGATATCAGTAAACATTCAATAGAAGTGAATATAATATAATACGCCTCGTTATTAAGGTGATTCATCATAGTAGCATGCAACCATGACCAATTTGAAATCCGAGCCTAGGATGTTTAGACTGAAAGATGAATGCACTAACTATTTAGTTATCAAGCTCAACTCAATGTTATAACTTAACAAAAGTTACAATTGTGAAGCAGCTGATGAAAACTAAAGAGATAGAAATGAATATATACTATTATGTTTTTGTTATATTCAATGCATACTGTAAATGTTGTCGTTCTTGGGTGCTTACATTTGTAGATGAAATCAACTGCATGACACACACATGGAGTCACATTTCGAAAGATCGTCTGATAATGCTCGCATTGGCAAAACTGACTTCAGAGAATAGAGAACCTGAATAAATGGAACAGTTACTGGTTAATAAAAAAATAACATTGAGGGGGGTTAGAGAGTAATTCATGTACTGCTAAAACGATAGTTGATGTCTCACTGTTCAAACTACGAAGAGTATTATACTGGATCTGGAATTGGAGACGGTAAATTGGCAGTTAATTAATTAACAGACAACTCAAACCGCTCAATGATTTGAAGCTATGTGTAATCAGTTTTCAGAAATTTCTAATGACCTCAAAAATTTTGGTGAGATTGGTTTACTTCTGATTACACAAAACTTCGTAAAAATATATAAAAATAAAAAGAATCTACAAAACAGAAACCTACCAATAAAACTCTTGGATTTAGTTACAGTCAGTGAACTTGTAATCTCTGAATTGGAAGCGGCCATACAAATGGAAGGTACACTGTATAAATTTGAAATGTTATTTGTTCCAGATAAAATAGATGACCCGTATTTATGTGAGGAATGAATACTGGGTAATGAAGGATGACTTGAAATAGAAATGTTGGGATTAATAATATCACAGTACGAATCTTTCATATCTGATAAAGAGGTATTATGTGTTCCAGGAATGGATGAATAGCTTGATAATGAGTGGGAAAAAGAAGTGGGAGGTGGATTACGCTGCTGATCATGTTGTGATAACTGTTGTTGTGTCTGAAAGGTGCTATCAACTAATAAGTCGTCGAGCCTAAGTCCACGAGATGGATTAGTTGAGACGACTGACAAATTAGGATTAGAATGTATGTCACGTAATTTGCCTTGAGAATTCATAGGACGTAAAGATGATATTAAACCAAGATCACCTGTTAAATATATGTTAAACGACAAAAAGCTACTTAGACATCATAGTCACACAAAAATAATCTAAAAAATATATTTTATAACACACAGATACGTCAAAGACTTGATTAGTTTACCTATCAAAATATCAGCAACCAGAGACCGAAACAATTTTACTATTACAAAGACAAATATATGTACAAAGTTATGATTTTCACAGATGCCAGTTTCGTTTCAAAACTCACTAGAATTCTTGCACAACGGTGACATCGTGAAATATAGAACTTGTAAGATTTGGAATTGGAATTAGACATGAGTTTTCGTTGACCCTGGTAAGACTGAGATCAAGGAGAAAGTAAGAATAACTCACTTTACAAACCCATATTAGCATGAATTAATTTTGCATCACTAGATGTTACTATAACATTTCATTTCCATGCAATTCCTATTTTACACTGCCTTAACTAATTTTTTTATCCAATTTAAGAGCTTGTTTTTGTTAAACGTTTCATCTAAATAGTCAGTAATTCATGTCAGAAACCATCAAATGTAGTAAACGATAGAACTTATCGTAAAAAAACGGGTGTTATTTAAGCTTGCCACCTTAAAAATTTGGCACTATAACCCAAATCAGGCAATAAAAATCATTAAAAACTTTGTGGAAATTTCGTGCTGTAGTAAGCATACAATATTTAATAAAACAATTATATTTCGATTAAACTTGAAAATATAACAAGAAAAGGCAATGAAAGCATACCTGAGCCTGCATCCAAATAATTAAATGCTGGAGGTGGTGTAGCCATGACACCTGGAGGTAAAGGAGGTATCCTTTTAGCACCATTCAGGTAGTTTGGTGTATTTAAGGCGAATACCTGAGCTGCAGCGAACGAAGAAGATTCAAAATCCAATGAAACTTTTCGATCTCCACCACAAAGTACCCCGCCAGTACCGTTAGACCCTCGAATTATAATAGATGATTTAGCGCGATTAAGCATTGCTCTTAGGGATATTAATTGTTTTTGACTTACTGCTGGATAACTTCCATTATTCTCAGTAATTCTGTGTACATAATTACTGGTAACTTCATGCTTCCTAACTGTTTGTGAATAGGACATTGCAATTGAGTTAATAACCAGACAAAACCAATTGGTAATGTATGTGTTTTCGTTAGGATTTTGCTGAAATTAGCTTTGAGATTATTTTCAGACTCTATGTCAAGCTCAGCTAGTGGAATGGCATTTACCTCCTCATCGTTACCTGGATATTTGTCATTCAAGCTATTGTATGTATTCGAAGAATAGTTTAATTTCAAACACTGAACATCAAACGGACGCACATGCAGTGAAGCTAGGTGACAAAACAGAAATTGATAAAATCATACGAACAAAGTGATATAACAAAATAAATTGCAATTTGCAACGGATAAAGCAACTGAGCTATTAGCATGTATACCATCATAAAAAAATAACGTTTGCGAAGAAGCTATTTCTGGTGTTTCGTTAGTATATGTTGGCCAAATTAAGCTATACTTCGTAATTAAAAAATGGCTTGATTAAGGATATTTGTTGAGGAAGGTTTAATTCACAAGATTCGTTTGCATTATCTACAATTTTGTTATTTATCTTCTGCCATATTTCCCAGCTGGATTACTCAATACAGAGTGGTTATCGAATTGCACTAATTAGTTAGTTGTTATTTGAACAAGGTATATTTAGTCCTATTTCCAACGGCACTGTAAATACGTTTAGACAATCAGTTTTGGTCTAGTGGTATCTTATTAAAAATCATGAATAAATAACTCTCATAAGATAGAACTTATGGCTAATTTTGGGGCGAAGTAGGAAAGAAATAGTTAACTATGGACGTTGCATGAAAAAGTGTTATGACGTAAAATTGTTATGACTGGACGTATAACCAACTGACTGATGTGACCTACTGAGCAAGAAATTACAATAACAAACATTAATGATAGTGCCTAGTTAGTCGCTGTCTATCTGCCCGGTGCCCACTCAATCCCAAGCCGGAATAGGGAGAACATAAGCCGATGAACAAACCAGACAAAATCATATCGTATGTCCAAGCGTTCCTTTATATAAACAAAAACCAAACCACGCAGTACACCAATTAGGAAATTAACATCAATACGAAGTAAGGGAGATAGTGGTAGTAAATTGAGGTAACGTATATAAAATTAATCAGCTGTAGCTCACAAATGGGGAATCACAAACAACAAAAGTCGAACGGGAGAATAGGATGAGAAGGATATAATAATGATAGAAATAAAATGCTTACTTTACACACAACTAAAGCAACTAAAACGTAGTTCTGAAAGTTAGTTGTTCTTCCTGAATCGCCCTATACAACAAGAAGTCACAACTAGTGTGTCATATTATTAAGACGAGGAAATCCTAACTGATATCTAGGTGAAGAGAATACCATTTATTTCGCTTCAAATATAGTTATGAATTTTGTAAAAGTTTAATTTCCACTTTTATATAAGTCTGCACAGTGTGCTTGTAAACTCCAAGCACTAAATATAACACCTTTGAATCCCTACTTATATATTCTTTGTATTGTACATTTGTAGTATGTCATTTCTGTCTTAGAAGGTCTGCTTACCGTGAATCCTGGCTCCAAGATGGTTAGGATCGTCGAATTCCAGCATAATTATATGATCAGCCATAATATTTATTTTAAATGAGAAAGTCAGAGCAGCATCTGGAATACACAAAAACGAACATTATTATGTTTATCAAAAGTACTGAAATACTGGGACAGCTGAATATAACAATAGCTTAAATCACTAACATGTGCCGCAACAGGCAATGTTAGCTGAGTTGGTTTGGAAAAGTCTAGGGATAGGGAAATCAAGAATTGACACGAGATCATCGATTAGTAGTTTGAGTTCTGTTGGAAGGTGATATCCTAGGTGAAGTACAGGTGATAGCCATATTCATCAGTTGGAGAAGCTGGTTGACATGGACTCAATCGGTCATTGTAATACAGTTGCATTCACTCACTCTCTATAAATCTTGAGGTAAGCAACATTCGCAGTTTTTTATCCTCCGATAGCGATTAATCTTTATAAACTATATTTTCAGTGTTTAGGCTTTCACTGCCTTCAATACTATATCCAAGCCTTTGATTCTTGTCTATTTGATTTCCACTCGCCGTGTTGATGTGAAGAGGAAACTTAGACAAATGTACACACACGACAAGTAGTACGTTGATAATGGCCCACTAATTTCAAGCCATTTTACTCAGAATAAAAATCGGTGACTTTGAAAATTCCAAAGACTTCATTTATGAGGTACAGACATTCATATATTACATAAATGAACACATTATTTATTCCATGGACCTGTGGATTCATATCGTTTGACGTTTTCAGAGAAAAACTTACCAAATTTCGGAAGTTAATTACTAATTACCACTATTTCAATACACAGCTATTAACATACGATAGTCATAAATTACAATACAAAAGTCATTACAAATCGAAAAATGTTTAGTATTCAAAAATGCATCAAGTGTGGTAAACAGTTATATAGACAAACCTTTTTCCACTGGTTTATCAGGATGAACGATAAATGTTTCATAAAATGCCAAAGCTGAAGCTTGCTTACGAAGAATAGAAATAATTTCACCAATTTGATCCGAACAGGTGAATGGAACTGAGCTGACAAGATAGGCTTTAACATTGCTCTTAATTTGGTAACTATGTTGTGTAAGATTTGGATTTTGCTAGATAAAGTGAAGAAAGTTGACGTGATAAATGGAGAACGCACCAATGTGAACTAATCATTATTTGTATACAGAACTGTGAATAATAGGGATCCAATTAAGAGTCAAAATAAGCAGTTACTAACAGGCTTCTCATTAATAAAGTAAATATGAAGTCATTAGCCATAGATAATTTAGTTTACTTTAGATTTAACCTTACTGTTAAAGCATGCAGTAAGAATGTAAAGGTAACTCCGTAACCAAGTTAATAGTAATGAACAAATGTGAGCAGCCCGACCGTTGCTGTTAACTTGACGTGGTCTACCTATCGTGATGAATCGATAGGGGGGAACAATCGTTCCTTAATGTCCTACAATGCCAAGTAGGTTGACTAAAAAGCGGTGAGACTAAAAGCAGCAAACATAAGGTTCGAGGCTTAACTCATACTGCTGCTGTATAGAGGTGTGACAGCAGTAAGGTGTTGACCCTACAAATGTACACCTTACTTTACTTTACAGATTTCCGTTCCCGGTAGTAAGGCCTCGACAAGTACGAGCTACTACAACAAAAACCTCTCTCAAAAAGGCCATGTAAGAGGCCTCAAGCAGTTGTTCTTCGGGCACTACAGTCACGCTCCCAGATCGTCAAGAAGAACGCTTCCACTGTGTGGTCAACTAGGGAATGATAACCATCCTCAAACCTCTAACAGCACACAAGCGAACTTTCATTTCAATCAAATGTTTTCTATTTCTAATATTTCTCCTACCCCTTCTCTCAAACTTAAATACCTATCTTTAACTTCCTCCTCATATGCTACCATTGCCAACGATTTTAGCCCACGTACTACTATCCCGAGTATACTGAGACCACGCTCCAAACTGCATTGCCTTCAACGTACTAACTCAAATTGAGCAGCATGTGTTCCTAGCTAAGATATTAGAATCCCGTGCCATAGATGTATGCTGACTGATATAGTGTCTAAAATACTGGTTTCAATAATCATCAGACGATAAACCATAACTCGTGAACTGTAGACCGAGAGGTTCTATGTCAGTGTCTGCCATTGAAAGGCGCACCCTAGAAGTACATAAACCATGTGAAGGCTCTTTAATTGAACACCATTAGTCGAGTTAAGGCGCATGGTGAACTGTCATATAAACTTGTAACCTCAAATGGTGTCCGTCAAAGCTGCCCACTTTCCCCTCTTCCCATTCTTGTTTAATTTCATAATAGACCTACTACTGGAAATAACTGTTTCATAGTCTGAATTTTCAAGAATTAATCTACCAGGAGGTTCACTAACTGACTGACGTGGATGATATAGTCCTGCTTAGTGAAGACACTGATAAAACGCAGTTTTTTGATAGCAACAAGCAACAATGCAAGCCTATTCAGGATGTTTTTTCCCCCTATAAATGCAAACAGTTGCTTCGTTGGTCTTCGTCAACACCTGAGATAAAGAGAGAGAGTGAAGTAGTTGAGCACGTTGAGCTGTATTAACTCTAAGACGGCTTTTGCATCACACCGTGGAAAATAGGAGCGATTAACTTGCGATCTATTTAATTTTTTACCGTCAACGATCAACATTTAAGTGTTGAGACCCCAAAATGAAATTATGTCAGGACGACAGCGTTTGTGTGAACAGACGTACGATTATTTTTAGTCATTTATTGATCAATCTAAGGTTGCTAACGAATCAAATTTAATAGATATTTCTGAATGTACGACTTAGTTTACGAATATATTCAGTAATAAGGAAGTAAGGAAATATTTGTCTACGAACATTGCTTGCTTATGTTCTACTCAACTTTCACCCAAATATCTACTGTCATGTAAATAACAGACAAAAAACTAACACAAACGGATTGGATGTATTCAGAGGAGTTATAGAGATTTACTCACCAAATGAGTATTTATTCCATACAAATGCTCTTGTTTATGTTTCCGTAAAATTAATAAAACTATGTCTTCTTCTTTCTTATCTGCGATCTCCGTGTTTCTTAAACCTTTACATTGAAAAACAAAGCACAAATTCTAAGTATTTTTAAGCACTAAAATACTGAAATGTTTGGTATAAAGGTTAATTACAAAAAGCATTTATGTTTACCATAAGTCTTTTAGAAAAATATTAAATGACACTAGCAGTGATGAAAGTTGTGTTGTTAATCAAAAGATATGTATATACTACTTTGAAGTAAATTACCAGAGTAATAAAATTACATACTCTAATGATTTTAGAACTAATATTATCCAAAAAGTAATTTAACTTGACTGATAAAACAATAATGATAATCAGCCGTTTTCAGTCACTTATAACATTATATTTATATAAAGTTTTGGACATCAATAAGCTCCTAAACACATTTGATTAGTAGAATGTCGCCAACTATTTTATGTCAACGATATCAATAAAAACTATAATTCAAAGTAAAAATCAAACAAGTTTGGTTGCTAATTTTTTCATATCACTGAATAGATATAACATCGAATGAGTTCAGCAACGTCCTTCCAGAAGGTTTAGGATACTGCACCACAATGGCCACTTATCTTTACTTGACACCAAATACAATCATAGTATTCAGACCCAAAAGACCTGTCATCTATGCACCCGTGGTGAAAGCTGGTAAGTTCATACATTTAAAGTAACAGGGAGTCACTGCGCCAGTTGCTTACTCAGCCTGGGAAGCTCTTGCTGTCATTATCAAGAAACCTAACGGATATATATGGATTTATGTCGATTTCTCAACGCGACTCAGCGCATCTTTAGAAGGGTATTACTATCTTCTTTCACCACCGGATAATTTATTTACTACTCTCAATGGTGCATGTTATTTTACAAAACTCGACCTCGCCGATGCATAATTGCAAGATGAAATTGTCCCAGAATGCCGAAATCTACTAACGATAAATACACACCATGGTCTGTCCTAGTATAACCGAATGCCATTTGAGGTTAAAACCTCTCCAGTTATTTTTTTAATACCTGATGGACACGATTCTTTCTGATACTCCTGGAGTAGCAGCAAACTTGGGTGCTATTTTTTCTGACGGTAGATCGCCTAAAGAACTTCGTAACTAAGTTGAGGCAGTTTTACAACGAACCTCAAGAAATGGGTTGCCGCTTCGCCGTGAAAAATGTCAATCTTTCCTAAAGTCAGAGAAACACTTAGGACACAATTTTCATGAAAGTCGACGCTGATCGGATCCTGAAATCATTCAAGCAATTCAACAAATGCAAGCGCCATCGGATGTTCCTTCACTAATATCATGTTTTTAAAATTGTCAGCTATAATTCAGCTTTTGTGTCATCAATACGCCAGATGGGTCGTCCATTAAACTCTACCTACTTGGAAAGAACATACTGTGTACATGGACCAAAGAATGTAAATTAGCTTTATGAAAACTGAAATCTGCAGTGAGTTCTGAAATGTTGCTAACACACTACAGTTTTAAATTGCCAATTGTCATAACAGCTAATGCTTCGAGTCATAGTATAGGCGCAGTTATAACTCATATATTTCCTGCCGAAAAAGAAAGTGGCCCGAGCACTAACCCAAATAGAAAGAAAAGCTTTAGACTCGATATTCGTTGTCCGACATTTCCACAAGTTTATATATAGCCAAACATTTACGCTTTAAGCAGATCACAGACCACTAATTACTGTGCTAGGCTCAAAATCCGGAGCACGAGCAGTAGAGATGGCAACTTATTCTACCATAATACGATTTTAAGATACGACATTGTTAAAAGGAAGAGTTAGAACAAGACGACGTACTATCCCGCTTGGTAAGCCAACACCAAAGAAAAAACCAAGAAATCAGTAAAATCCACATTATTTACTGAGGATTATGCAGCAAATTACCTGTACAGTGGCATTTGAAAGTCGTTAGTGACTGTGGAGAATACTAAACACTCGCCAATCAGTGACCCTGCAATTCAGGTCAACAAGCATCTGAAGAACTTAAATAATGATGTACGAGATCCCTTTTATCGACGACATCCTCTTTTTATTATTAAAAACTGATTAATGTTTGGTGAGCGAATGGTGATACCGAAGTATCCACAGACTGAGGACGTGTATTAATTACATATAAGAAATGTGAGAGTGTGGCGAATGAAATTCAATGTACGAAGTTTAGCCATTTGACTGTGAATGGGCAAGCACATCGTCAATTCTGACAAAGACTGTGGCAATTGTCAACAAGCAACCAAAGGGTAAACAGACAGATCAAATACTCCGGCTACAACCAATGAAACCATGGAGGCAAATGCACATAGATTTTGCCGGTCGAATAAATGGTGTCAAACATCTTGTACTAATGGATGCCTAATAAGAATAGCCCGGAATTACTCCG